>JANRMT010062804.1:19431063-19450247 GCA_026402145.1 Polypterus bichir lapradei | reverse complement strand
AGATAGATAGATAGATAGATAGATAGATAGATAGATAGATAGATAGAACTTTGTATTTGTCCCAAAGGGGAAATTGAGCTTTTTAGAAGAAGCTTGGTAAATAAATCTATATACTGTATATATAAATACCTGGCCCAGGTGTAATGTCCTCTGGCATTCACAAGTGGGCTAGAATTTCAGATGAGCAAAAGCAAGTGGCAGGTGTAAGATAGTAAACTGTGCAGCGTACGTTCATGCATCAGGGCTGCAATGTGTGATGTAGAAAGGCAGTTTTGTATTCTGTCCTTTGCTAGTACCTCCAGTGGGTCGACACTTCCCATAACCGAGCCTGTCTATTAATTACCTTGTTAATTCTGTTCATTATTGACTTTGACCTGAATTTTAAATCACATTAATCAAATTACTAGGACAGCATTTTTTCACTTATGAAATATAGCAAAAGTTAGACCTTTTATAACATTGCAAGATGCTGTGAAATTAGTTCACGCTTTTGTTTTCAGTTGACTAGATTACTGTAACGCTCTCCTCTCAGGACTACCCAAAAAAGACATCAATCGATTGCAACTAGTACAGAATGCGGCTGCTAGAATCTTAACTAGGAAAAGAAAATCCGAACACGTCTCTCCAGTTTTGATGTCACTATATTGGTTACCTGTGTCATTTAGAATTGACTTTAAAATACTGCTTATAGTGGGCGGCACGGTGGCGCAGTGGTAGAGCTGCTGCCTCGCAGTTAGAAGACCCGGGTTTGCTTCCTGGGTCCTCCCTGCGTGGAGTTTGCATGTTCTCCCCGTGTCTGCGTGGGTTTCCTCCGGGTACTCCGGTTTCCTCCCACAGTCCAAAGACATGTAGGTTAGGTGGATTGGCAATTCTAAATTGTACTTGGTGTGTGAGTATGGATGTGTGTGTCCTGCGGTGGGTTAGCGCCCTGCCCGCGATTGGTTCCTGCCTTGCGCCCTGTGTTGGCTGGGATTGGATCCAGCAGACCCCCGTGACCCTGTGTTCGGATTCAACGGGTTGGAAAATGGATGGATGGATGGATACTGCTTATAGTTTACAAAGCCTTAAATAATCTCGCTCCATCTTATATTTCGGAATGTCTGACACCTTACACTCCAAATCGTAACCTTAGATCTTCAAATGAGTGTCTGCTTAGAATTCCAAGAGCTAAACTTAAAAGAAGTGGTGAGGTGGCCTTCTGCTGTTATGAACCTAAAATCTGGAATAGCCTGCCAATAGGAATTCGCCAGGCTAAAACAGTGGAGCACTTTACAAAACTGCTGGAAACACAATACTTTAACATGACTCTCTCAAAGCTTCATTTAGCTTAATCCTGATACTCTCTATATGCATTTAATTATCATTATCATTCATGGTGGCTCCACAATCTGTACTAACCCCTAATCTCTCTTCTGTTCTTTTTCTGGTTTTCTGTGGTGGCAATCTGCGCCACCACCAAATGATCAAAGCACCATGATGTCCCTACATTGATGGATTAAAGTCCAGAAGTCCACATGACCGTCATCATCAAGTTCTTCCATGTGAAGCCTCCAGCTGTCTGGAGTTTTTTCTTTTTGGTTTTTCTATCCTCCCTGGCCATCGGACCTTACTTTTATTCTATGTTAATTAATATTGCTTAATTTTATTTTTTAATATATTTTGTCTTTGTTCTCTTTCTTCATCCTGTAAAGCACTTTGGGCTACATCATATGTATGAAAATGTGCTATATAAATAAATGTTGTTGTGAGCTGCGAAAGTAGGAACTCAGGCGTTCTTACCAAACTGGGGCTGAACTCAATGAGCTCGTCATGATTAAACTATTTACAATAGCAATGACTCTACCCAGTCAATCTCAAAATAAATAGATTAACAACGACAAAGTAATTCAGTGAGCCAGCAGATGTGGATATCATTTCCTTGCAAACCAAATGCCTGATATTCTCAGTCATTGCTTTAGTTAGGAGAAAAATAAAAGCAATTTAATGGTCCTACCCACACAAATTATAGTTTAAATGCAGAAGAAAAAAACAGCATTTATTCTTTCATCAAATGACATTTCAGACTCTAAAATTACTACTAACACTTGGGAATACTTATTTATTAATCAATGTTATGGCTCTAAGAAATTTGCATCTGTATTGTTTGGATTTTCAGAGTAAGATATTTCTCTTTCTAAACATAATTACAATTATCTTGTGCAAAGAAATACAGTTGAATTATATTTCCATTTTTAAATAAATGGTTATATGAACATGGTATACCTAGGTCAATCCCACTCTTGCCTGTCATCTCAATGACAAAGCTCCTGACCATCACCTTTCACTTTGTGCACAGTGAAGTTACATGACATCTCCATGCATCTTTCTGAGCTGAGCTCAACCAGCCTCCATGAGTCGCCCAGCTGCCTTTTGCTTGTTGGCAGGCTCCGCTCCCAAATCTGGACCAGGAGTCAGTCCTGGTCTGTTTGTTCTGAGCAAAGTTCTCTTAGATATACAGTAAGTAGGACATTCATGAGAGTTAAATTATGGATTGTTCAATGCCTGGTCTCTGCCCTCAGACACAGACCAAGCTGTAATGGGTAACACTATCAGGAGCACATATCTCCAATCAACATGGCTCTAAGGATTTTTGAGGCCTATAAGCCCCTATACCAGAGCCCCAAGTCACAGTCCAAGGAGAATTACATTTCTGCTGTTTTGGATGATGTTCTTCTCTTGGATCCATCAGAATGTGATCTGTGGTTTTCTCTGAAATGGTTCACAGATAAGTGTTTTTCAGTTGTGATGAGAACCATTGTGGAACGACCTGCCTGCTTTGGTCTCATCTTTTAACTCCAGGTTCAAGACTCACTACTTTAGTCTAACATACTTTGACTAGATCTGCTGATTAGCTGGGCATATTGCATTTCTGTTTGTTAGTCATTTGTACAGAAATATAAGTATTGCAATAATTATGAACCATTACTTACCTTCCCCTGTTCTTTTTCTCTTCTCGGTGTCCTGCTGTGGCACTTGGTGTCTCTGCTTTATGTCCAAGTTGGTTTCCTGCACATGGAAAATACACTTGAGATACTGGGAGCCTTGGAATCAAGAAACAGAAAGATTCTGCCATCAGATTAGATGGCCCAGCACAGACTTTACAGTAGACTACCCAGGAGGGGGTGAGCAGCCAGTAGGTTGAGGTCTCCAGGACTCCAGGACTTAGTCAGTTACAAGTTACCGTGGTCCCCTAGAAGTTTATTTTCTCCAGGGATGCAGTGGCCTGAAGTTTTTGTTGTCCTCCCCTCCATTGTCAACTGGCCATAGTTGAATAATTAATTCATAAGCAGATATTGCTAGGTTCCTTCTGTGTAAATTAGTGGTGAACCACTTTGTTTTCCTTTCCGTTTAAACAGAAATGTGCCTATACGTATACTGATTATGTAATTAGTAATTTGTAATGTTTGTATTTGCATCTACATGAGAACTTGTCACAGTGATAAACACCTGCACTCACTAAAGAGTGCTACACAAAAAATAAAATGAGCTGAATTGAATTAATACCTTCAAATCTGAGGTACTGGTTTGCATCCAGAAAAGAGTTCAATCTTTTTGCAGGTGAAGGATGAGCAACTGCCTCAAGTGGAGGAGGTCAAGTATGTTGGGGTTTAGGTCATGAGTGATGGTGGTATAGATTTTAAAACTCACCAATGAGCCAGTATAGCAGCAGAAGTGATGTAAATGAGTCTATGTTCTAATTCTCAGCAGTGGTCACAAGTTCTGTATACTGACTGAAGGAATAAGACTGCAAGCAAAAGCAATTTAAATAAGGTTGCTGCACATGGTTGATGGACTTGGTCACTCTGACAGGCTCAGGAGCTTGACAATATTGGAGGACCTTTGGAGTAACACTGCTGCTTCTCTTGAGCAAGAGGAACAAGTTGAGGTGATCTGGGCTTATACAAGAGGGAGTCAAGCTAAAGTTAGAAAATGGGATTTATCAGAAAATGGAACAAACCTTAACAAAACTGATAATGTCATTTCTCAATGTAGCCTCCACCCTTCTCAATGCACTTGCAGCACCTGCCTAGATGTGCCTGGATTCCAGCAGAATAAAAGGTTTTGTCTTGTCCTCGCAACCACTCGTGCACCACATTCTTCACATCATCATCTGTCTTGAATCGACGACCACCCAGATGTTTGTTTAGTAGTCCAAAAAGTAGTAATCACACTGTGCCAAATCTGGTGAATAAGGAGTATGCAGCAATACGTCAAACTTCAGTTTCTCCAGATAAGCCTTGGTGTTCTTAGCAGTGTGTGGCTGGTCATTGTCTTGCAGCAAAAGAACTCCTGAGACGGCACTCCCCGCAGCTTGGATTGAATAGCAGGCTTCACATTGGCCTCCAGCAAGTCACAGTAGCTTGCACTAGCGGTTGTAGTACTCCTCAGCATGTAGTGTTTGACAATAACTCGGGTGAACAGGCAAGCAGGGGATAAAAGAGGAAACTTTTATTATCCACAATGTAACCCTCTTTCTAATAATAAACTTTTAAATCAATCCTTGTAAGACACTCATGGTGACCACTTTCAGGGGCCCTTTGATATACAGGTATGTCAGAGCCCGGTACTGAACAATTTATCAACATCATTAATGACAGAACATTATCAGTGTATTTTATAACATTTCATCCCAAATGCAAAACATGTCTAATGTGTATTTAAAAAATTTCAGGTGAAATGCAAAAGATTATTTGCTCATATTTTGTAACAATGAAAGCCAAATGCAACAAAATATCCTTTTAACAACATGTAAAACAAATTTAGTAAATGACAAGTCCTATCTTACTTCACTAATTTCAACAGAATCCCCCTTAGAGCTTTCTGCCGCCGCAAAACTCACTTGATGTACAAGCTGTCATTTGATGGACAGAAAGTAAGTCTGCTTAGTCTTTCTTGGTACCTCAGTGTATGTAAGTAAGTGATTTCTTATGGATTTTTTAGACCACTGTCTTTAAAAGGACTGCTCAGTCAGCCACTGTGGAATAACTGAAATCTGACTGGAGTAGGAGGCTTCTTTTGTTCTGTGGTGGGCAGTAAGGCATTAGAAATACGGAGCTGATTTGCATTATGGTCCACCCATTTCAAGCCATGATGCATTCCCCCCTCATGCAGCTCCACACAGTTTTCACTGCTGTGCTGGCCAATATTGTTAGTGATGGAGCCGTTACAAAATCAATGAATTTCTGAGCAGACCATCCTGGGCATCTAACAAGCCCAGGGTTCAGTACAAGTGTTTCTGTCCCCTGCTTGTCTGCACCCCTGTCCACCTTTTTGGTAAAATATAAGTATATACTATATAAGTGAAAATATAGTATATACAATATATCTATATATACTGTAATTTATATATACTGCATATATTGCTTATTGATTATGTGTTTAGCCCTGCTATGGAATGTCGCCCTGTCCAGGGTTTATTTCTGCCTTGCGCCCTATGCTAGCTAGGATAGGCTTCAGCCCCCCCCCGACACCAACTGTTCAGAACTAAGTGGGTTAGACAATAAGTGACTGATTTTATGTTTACATTTCATTTATTCATTTCATATTATATTTTTAATTATTATAGCATTATGGACTTAATTATTAATACTTAGCCTTGCAAAGTACAGCAGGTTTAACAGAGGTAAATTACTGCAGTGTGTCAAGCCCTATGTCTTTTACAAATATTAACACCCCCCCCCACCCCACTGTTTGTTGCTTTGAAATTGATTGGCAGACTGAAAGTGAAATCGGGACAATGTGCTCAGTTCAGCAAGAAATTGAATTAAGCCTCTGGCTGTCAACTTTTGTCCACTAAAACACATCAGTCACATTTGAGTGTTGAAGCCGCTAATCTGGGGGATGAGGGATGCAGCCAAAACAGTATCAGCAAAACCATTTTATAGCTACAGTGTTCTTCTGGAATAGAGTGATTATATGTGTGTTCTTTTGATTTAGTGAAATATAATGCAAAGAAATGTATAAATCACAAGAGCAAAGACAACTGCTTGCTTATCTGTGCAATCTGAGCACTGATAGACTAAATAAGCTGGTCTGGTCTGAACAGGGTCTGTAGCTGGGACTGAACCAGAGATGGCATAACACCTTAACCACTAAGCCACTCTGAGTGTGTTTACAGGCACTTGAATAGCCCAGCTATTCACAGAAACCTGGTTTCTAAAATACCTTTTCAACCCATATTCTAGTTAGAAAAATCAGATTATTAGTCTCTGAGAAACCGGCTTAACACACATAGATCTCTACACGAGCAACCCATGTATTTGGCCATGTAAACATTTATCTGGGTTACAGTTAATGATTCTGTAGTCTGTGTAGTCCGTTACACTCTTTCCCTGTGCACGTGTCAGCTTCTTCCAAACTACCACAGGTAGGAGCATCCAAATTCCTGAAGCAATTGCTTGAGTGACTGCATTATTTCTTTTCTAGGATGAAATAATCTGTCTCAGTATTTCAGACATTTATGTTGTTGAGCTGAATGTACAGTGCTAAGCTCAGCAGCCATGGTAACACGTTAAAAGTAACGTGCATTATGTAGTCTGATTACATTCTAAAAGAACGAGTAACCTAATGCAATACCTACTTTATTGAAATTAAAATGCCTGTGCTATTACTATTCTAGCAGCACTGAGTGTAAAGCACAAAGCACACGTACCGCTTTGCAGGGTTCAATCACACAGCCGGGCAGAGAAGAGGGTGCTGCATGCAATCCGGCAACAGAAACATATTAACAAAGTGTCAGATTAGTTTTTTATGCAACTATTTGTTACAGATATGTTGTTGGGAGGACCGTGGGAAGCAAGCGTGGCCGGAGCTTTACCTTCCCTGGGATGCTAGATGGCAACCGCCCTGGGTTGCAGTGGTGCCTCAGACTCCCGCAGGGCTTCATGAGAGTTGGAGTTTGGTGCAGCCCTGTTGGGATCCGCAGGTGCCGCCAAGGGTGCTGCAGCAGGAGCTGCGTGGGCCCTTATGGGCAATTCTTCTGCCACACCTGGAAGTGCTGCCAGAAATGAGTCATCATGCACTTCCGGGTGCCTTATAAAAGGAGCCAGCAGCCATTACTCAGGGAGCCAGAAGCAGGAGGAGGAAGACAAGGCTTGACCAGAGGAGTGGAGGAGAAGATAAAGAGAAACAGAAAAGAAAGTACTGTGTTTGTGCTGTGCTTTGGACTGTGTTGTGCCTGTGGGAAATGGGGAAGATGTTTTCCACGAGGAAAAAGAGAAAAAATAAAATGTGTATCTTGAACTTGTGTCCCACGCTTGTCTGTGTCGGGCTCAGGTGCTGGTGCCAGCCTAGTGGTTCACAAGTTTCATCAGGTGACTCAGAGGATAATTGTTCTGTCAGGGTACTGGCAGACAAATATTTTGAGTAAGACCGGATGATTCCCTTAGGAAAAGAACAAGGGTACAAGAGCAAAATGAAACTGAAGCCAAAACGAGAGACAAGATTTGAGGTTGGAAAACAGACAAGAAGCCAAAACCAAAAGTAACATGTGAGAAATTTTGCACAAGGCTTTTTTGGGAGATAGGATAAGAAAATGACTTCCCAGCTGTCCTTTAATCCTGTTGTGTCAATTAAGGTAGGGTCACCACCTCAGTAGACACAGCCCTAGAAACGCAGGGAAGCAGATATAACAATGGGATAACAAATGGAAGCAATTGAGGACTCCTCGTCCTAAATAACCTCCAATACAAATACAAAAGTACACTAAATAATTAGCATAAAACCCAATCATGACACCAGTGTTCATTCCGCAAACCATTGGTGGCTCAGGTTAAGGATGTTAAAATGGGATGGATGTAATTTACTTCAGAACACATGAAGAAATAAACACGCAAGAAAATAACCACAGGATTTATTGCTTGTTTTTGGATTCAAGGCAACAGATAATGACCTTTAACTCTTTTTTTATGCGATTTGACAAAAGAGCATTTTGCCAAAGGAGAACTGCAGAAGTGTACTTAGGCATGTAAAAGGAGATTTTTAAGAAACCAGGTTTCTACCTTAAATGGTTATTCATTTTATCCCGTTTTTGTGTGTGCATGTAAACGCACTCACTGACGTCAGATTGATACCCTCATTACTATACATACTGTCTTCTGATTCGAAGTAACAATAAGACATCCATCTTGTTTTTGTTACCAGCCTATTCAATATGATTTTTTTATTCTAGGGTATGACAATCTATTTGAAATACAAATTAGTTATTCCAGCACTTCTTTAAGTACAGATTATACTTCCTATTCATTTACCTTTCATTCTTCTACAAATTTTAATACTGTTATAATAGTGACACAATAGTAATGAGCTCTTGGAGGCTTACTCTTATGAAATCTTTCTTGTTTTCAGCTCTTTTGTTTGGGATGTGGTGTTTTAACATCCCTGTAATCAACACTGTCTTGATATGGAAGGATCACATAACAGGTAGACACAATAAATACAGGAAATACAGAGAGTGCCATCTGACGACTACCATTCATCGCTCCTCCCAGACTGAAGCCCATACTTTCAGAGAAGCAGGTCTCTGTTGCTATGGAGACTGCTCTTCCTCTATAATTCTGCTGCAAAAGCATGTTTATGATTGTGGGCCTGTTTATCACAAACCAGCAAATGACACACATGGGACAGGATCACACTGTTTAACAAGAGGAGGAACACTGCTCTGTTCGCCTTTTCTTTGATGAAGCTGGAGCAGTGTTTGCCCCACAACCCACCCACATGCACATCTTTGTCAGAGAGCGGAAGAAATCATTGAAAATGTTCTTTTGTTGTGTCCTCGTTTCAAGACAAAAAACGTTGAGTGCCATGAAAGACTTGGATGAATGCATGGAGCAGATGATCCAGTAATGAACAATGTAATTAACATCTGCAGTCTGTAAATAAACAATATGCAGTCACACACTTTAGATTTGTATTAGACAAGCTTGTACAAGCTTGTTCAGTAAAAGGATGCATTTGTAATTCAGTGTTCTGTACAGTACTACTGCCACAGAGTTCCAGGGATTTGTGCTTCATTCACACCATTGTCACTAAATTGGCACATTAAGGCCTGGATTTTCTCTACCTTCTAGACAAAGATGTGTGATAGGTTATTTCATGACTCTACTTTAGAAGAACCGTGAACATGAGTATGCCCTGTGACAGACTTTTTTACCATCCAGGGGTTTCCTGTAGGGACTGGCTCCCTCTCCCTGTAACTCTGTAAACAGTTGGCTATTCAGTAAGAAATTAAATTAAAGGCAGAAAGCAAATTTAAACAGGAGGATTCATGTGGCATCAGTGTTGGACATTGCCTAAGATGAACCGATTTAGTGGAGAATAATAATTGAATGAGATGATAAAGGTAAAATGTTTAATTCCTTGATAAAAGGGATGAAAGTAAAATCATATTTTAAATTTAATGTCATTTTATTAACAACTCCACAATTTAGCTCTTTTAGGTATTATTTAGCATGTTTCATTAATATAGTATGAAAGTGTGGAACAGAGCGATATGCAAAGTCCCGGAAATAGTTGGGCCACCCTGTTTAATCGTGTGTTGACCAAATATGAAAGAAGGTAATGAAATAAACAGGTGCATGGGGACACTAGAAAATAAATCAGGGGCTTAAGCAGCGCTCCTTTTGTGTCGGGTCTAACTGGGAGCTCCGTCTTGCTGAGTGTTCAGATACCAAGAGACACAGACTTTTCTATATGCTTCAACACCGGAAGGGGTAGGTCTTATGGGAGTGATGTGGGTGTGGTCAATCGGTCTCCTGGGCCATCTTCTCTGAGCTGTGGAGGGAAGAGACAAGACAGTGACTGTGCCCCTTCTCACCTCATCGGGATACTGCATACCCAATCACAGTCGGCAAGGTGGTCCTGAGATGTGCATGAGTGACAAAAGATAATTCAGGTAAAATCTAAAACACATAGTTTGAAGAGGGAAATCATATTTTTATCAGTAAGAAAACAGGAAATTATTATTTAAAATATTTATTTCATTAGAATAAAAAGGTAAAGATAATCTAAAGGGTGAAACATAAGTATTTTGTAATTTTAAAGCAAGATTTTTGTTGAAAATTTAAGTTTCATTATTGTGTTCCATTAAAATTGCAGAATATTTAGTTTATCAATGCTTATAGCTTGTGTGTTTATACCGACAATGCTGCATGCATTTCATACTCCATTTCACCTTTCAAACACGTTTGCCACTTCCTTCATCTCCATTGCTTGTCAAACTTTGCATATTTTTGCTATTTCTTTATTGTCACTAGTTTTTACTCATGGCCAAGCAAATATTAATTGGTCTAGAGCAACCTCGAGAGCAAATATTAAGGTAATAGTTCTAGGCAGAGAAAAGCAAAGAAAGCAAGTTTCTAATAAAGACAGAGTGTTCACACAACATACTGTATATAAGGAAGGTGTATTTAATTCAATACATGTATATTGTGGTGGTCGATAGGACACTAAGATTCACATTGTCTGAAGATGGTGATTTGTTTTTTTTTATTGGAGGGACCTCAGGAACACACCAGGCCTTGACCTGGCACACACACATACTCACACACACAGATACTGAGTAGCGGCTCAATGAATCGATAAATAAATTATATATTGTATGTTGATAAATATATTAATCAAATAATGAAGTGAAAAAAAACAATATTACACAATTACCCTTCCAGTTCCCCGAAGGTGACAATTATTCACATACTCTATACAGTAAACAACAAAGACTAACAACAAAATCCAATACAGTCCAGTACAGCAGAAGCAGATGCCAATGGAGAGTGGAATGAAAAATGCGGTAAACAGCCCTCTGAAGAAAATGAAGATTTGATGTGATTGGGAGTGCTCCTCAGATGAAGCCATACCCAACCAAGACGATTCCACACAGACAAGCAGGTAAAGGCCACTACATACATCCAGACAAAACTGTAATCCAAGGTATGATGATCATGACAGATGATCACCATCCTCTTGGTGCCTTTTTGGCTCCTTTTTATAGAACCCACCGAATTAACCTTCTTCCTAGAAACCTCTGCACCCTCTAAATCTACCCAACAACATAATACTGCTGGAAGTCATAGGCAATTTTAAGTAGGACTGCCAACACTGATGCTCTGTGCAAGAAAGGACAGAGCCAACTATACTTCCTTAGAAGGCTGGCGTCCTTCAACATCTGCAATAAGATGCTGCAGATGTTCTATCAGACGGTTGTGGTGAGCACCCTCTTCTATGCGGTGGTGTGCTGGGGAGGCAGCATAAAGAAGAGGGACGCCTCACGCCTGGACATACTGGTGAGGAAGGCAGGCTCTATTGTAGGCACGGAGCTGGACAGTTTGACATCCGTGGCAGAGAGATGGGCACTGAGCAGGCTGCTGTCAATGGAAAATCCACTGCATCCACTGAACAGGATCATCTCCAGACAGAGGAGCAGCTTCAGCAACAGTCTGCTGTCACTGTCCTACTCCACTGACAGACTGAGGAGATCATTCCTCCCCCACACTATGCGACTCTTCAATTCCACCCGGGGGGGTAAACGTTAATATTATACAAAATTATTGTCTGTCTGTTATACCTTCATTGTTATCACTCTTTAATTTAATATTGTTCTTTATCAGTATGCTGCTGCTGGAGTATGTGAATTTCCCCCATGGATTAATAAAGTATCTGTCTATCTATCTATCTGTCTATCTATCTATCTATCTATCTATCTATCTATCTATCTATCTATCTACAATATACAGTATATACATTGCGTTCCATCTCCCCATGCAGCCAACACAGTCAGGCTCGGACACAAGTGTGAAACTTTTCAGATAAGTGTTTCCCAAGCTACAGGCACACGTACAAGCATAATACAATAGAACACAGCAATGCTTTTACTTTCCCTGTCTCTTCCCTCTTTCTCTCTGTCAATGTGATTTGCCTGCTCTGCTCCTCTCCAGAAGCTTCATCCTCCTTCCTCTCAACTCTGGCTCACCAAGTTGAGGCAGTGGACTTCTTTTATTGAACACCCAGGAGTACTTCCAGTGTCCAGTAAGCATGGTGAGGAACACTTCCAAGGGAGGTGGGAGCTGACAAAGTAGGGATCCCCTGTCCTTGCAGCACCCCATCGAAGCTAACATGGAACCCAACATGGCTGTGCTAAAGAACTTAATCTCCCACAATGCCCTGTGGGAATTTGGGGCACTGCTACAACCCAGGGGGGATGCCATCTAGTGATCCAGGGGAAATAGTGTGCACAGGGCATTGTCTCTCCCAGTCCTTCCATCTCATGGGCATCCCAGCTAGGTAAGGATGTCAGCCATTCCTCACTATATACAGTATATACTTATATAGTGAGGTTTCTAAACTCTTTAGGGAATCTCCAATTGGGATGACATACCGAAGCACGATTGATGGCGTCTGTGGAGGGCTGCTTGTCTGTTGCTGAGGCAATCGCAGGTTCGCAGCACAGCAGCTTAGTCTCATGGAAGCAACTATGAGCCGACTACAAGCTATAAGCTGGATGATGGGTGATACAAGGAATATTATAAATTCAGGGAACAGTATTACTTACCTACTAACCTGGTCACAACCCTGACTGACTGCTGTGTCTGTGTTTAGGAGAGTGGTAGATCCCACTACAATAAATAACCGTGCTGTTCCTGTTTCAAACTGAATAAAGCTGGTTTTGCTAAAGTACTGAGATTCAGCCTCGTGTTTTGGGGTGCAAAACAGGGACTCACGCGTCACAATATATATAAGCTTAACATTTAAGCATGAAAGTTACTGTACATATCTTTACAGAGACATGTAAGTGTACAAGTAATTTACCCATTTTCTCATTCTTCTTTTGTGCTTATAGTGTGCATCAGTCCAATATTACATTTTTCTTTCCACAAATGACAGGACACACTGTTACCTCTAGTTTTTCACAGTGTAAAATAAATAGAAGGTTAATATACCAAACATCAGGGTACCAGAGGGTCTAACATTTATTGCTGAATCAATTGGCAAATGCATCACCATTTGAAAACATTATGCTCTCGATGGGCTACCCACCTGGGTTGAAATCTAAGTAATCTTCACAGACCTCAGCATTAATGTTTGCAGTTCACCATGGAATACGTATATCTGTGTTAAATGTCATTTAGTATGGAATTTGTAAAAATATTGTTAATGTCTGTGATACACCATCTATTGGAATGACTAATGCAGTGCATTTTATTACTAAAAATGTTTGTGATGTGCCATCTTTTGGAAAGACAGAGACATGGCAACCTGATGGACACACAGACAGACACACATACACATATCCTGTTATTAAGGAGGATCAGTGGGTGCTCATAAGCTTGTTCTTTCACTTTCTCATGTGCGCACTGTCTTTACTGCCTTCCAGGTAATTTATCTGCCATTGATGTTGAGGAAGGACGGTTATGCCTAGGCCCATAGATAAAGATGAAGCTAAGATTTGTGTGTCCTCAGAAATATGGGTTCTCTTTAACGAGATATTTCTACATTTGTGAGTATATCTTCACATAACAGATAGGCGAATGAATTAAAGTTGTGATTTATACAAATGATAAGTGACATTTATCTGCATTTATAATTTGCACACATCCTACAGGCAGACATGGGCAGGTGTACAATTCATTTATAGCTGCAAACAAATCAAAGCTACTAGACTCTTGACAAATACTGAAATGTACATACATTTACTTCTATAAACAGTTTATGTACAAATTTGTTCTGCTCATGTTTCATTATTGAGATCATTCTAAGAGAATCCCACTGTATGCAAGCCTGAATAGAATTACTAGCATGATCTAATCTATCAATCCAGCAGAATACTGAACTATACTAAATTGTGAATACTGTTGATGCTTCATTAACTAAAACTTTATACAAGGGTAGGTCAATAACTATCAACACTTGTATGAAAATTTTTTGGGATGGCTTTCCCCCACACTGATTGTGTCTGTTCTCACAGCGGTGAAGTTTCGACCTTGATCAGTTAGTTTCTCTTGTTTTTATTTTTATTTTTTGAAGTTAACATGGCCACTCCATTCTCTGTTTTCACCAAAGAAGAGTGGTAAGCAGTGATCTGCTTTTTATGGGCTGATGGTATACCAAGGGCTGATTTCATTAGAATCATGGTACAGACTTGCTCAAAGTTGTCATTGGTAGTGGACATCGATGGGCGTCTTGCTTCTTCTTTGTGTTTAACACTTGTCCAACAATTTTGTAACTTCTCAGTGCATTCATAAACACTCTGCCATGGTAAAACACAGCCTTGTGCAGCCTTCTTTTATGGATTTCAGAAAACAACAAGAGAAACTGATTGATCATGGATAAAACATTACCATCGTGACCACAAGTACATCGTGTTTCCACGTGTGCGTGGGGAAAGCTGTACAACCATCCCAAACAAAATTATCACAAAGTGCAGATAAATATTGACTTACACTTGTATGTTTGTAGCCAACTTTTTAGTTTGTTTCAGCATTAAATGGAGTTTTCCATTTTTCTCCACATGCTGCATGCTGACACTGTCCTCTAATTTTTTCCTTTTGCTTTGTTTGCCATTACACCATTGACATTTTCCTGAGTCTGTCCCAGCTTTGAGCAATTCTGTTCATATTAGTCCATGTCATCATTACTGACGCAATTCCCCTTTCATATTGTTGGGCTAGTAATTGCTTGATCATCATTTCTTTGTTTTTCTTTTTTGCATCAAGCAAAAGGGCATACACTTTGTGGGAATGTGTTCTTTACAAATTCCATCCTTACTGAAAGCAGTACATTTCTTCCCAGTGCTAGGAGTAATTATGAGATTTAGGAATAAATACACTTAGCTTGCTTTTATTTGCAGATTACACTATGTCACACATGCGTTTTGGAGGATCTCCTTGTTGGCTCACTTGAGGTAGGTGGTAACCCGCCAGGGCGAGAAGGGGCGTTGTCATTAACTGTGTTGCCTCCTTTTCTCCCCAAACCGCCAAGAAACTGCCCTGTGACTTCCTGTCCTCTTGTTATAAGAACTTAAACTGCCTCGACTAAGTTGTCTTTTGGGACCGATACCTGACAGGTTCAGAACTCCACAGGAGACCTGCTATTTGTTAAGAAGGCTAACCAGAACCCTAATTTTCTTTTGTGTTTTGCCCTATGGGCTTATGCCTGTTGTTGCCAGAAGGTACTTGTTTAAGTTTAAAGATGAAAAGACAAAGATTAAAAGGGATAACCCGGCTGATGTCCCAACTATTCTTCAGTTGTCAAAGGTTTGTTACGACACGCGCTTGGCCACATCACAACTGATAAATAGAAACAAATGATGTGACTGTTGTGATTTTCCATACCAATCTTGATGGACCACGTCATTTAATCGAGTGTCAAAGATTTTAGGGTTGTCCCTGATGGGAAGACAGGCTTAGCCATGTTATGATTAAATCCCAAAACCAAATAAAGAATAATTCTAATTCAATAATTAATCAAAAACATGAGTTCATTTAACAAAGAAAGAATTCAAGATTGAAGATTGCTGAAGTCACAAAAATTGTGAACACTTTACACAGTAATAATTAATAAAATTTGAAATAATAGACATAAATACTTCAATAAATAACTAAACAAAAAATAAATAGAAAAACTACTCAAAATATAAACAAATAAATATAGAAATGTAAAATAAACTAGTAAACAAAGAGAGTAGTAAATAATAACATGAAAATAGGAATAAGGAAAGAAATTGGGGAATATTTAGAAATCCAACGGCAAACGAGAAAGTGGTGACATAACCACCCCCCCCCCCCCCATTCCTAAAAAGATATGGTTGAGCACAATAAGACATGTCTAAAAGAGTGAGCTAAATTTGAATTCAGAAGTTAAACAAGATTCTGTTATTGTTTGCCATGAGTTTCCCCCTGGGTTTTGTTTTCTGCCCATTTTTTATTAGTGTTTTTTTCTTACTTGTTTCAGCATATGTTTTTAGTTTAGTTGTGTTTATGTTAGTTGTCTCATAATTGCTAATTGTCTTATTGTTCTCCTTGTTATTTATTTTCACATATGTCTAGTTAATTGAATTATCACCTGATGTTGGAAGGGGAAAACTTGTAATTAGGTCCTGGTGCTTTAATTAGCATCTCTTCAGCACTTGTTCAGAAACTGCAGCTTCGCACTGACGTTAACTGTGTGTTTTATTCTTCTGTGCCCTTTCACATTCTCTTTTAGATTATTTATCTGTCTTTTGACCTTTTAATTTGAATGTCTATTGTTTTTAATTTTACCTTTGTTTAAGGTTTAAAATGTTCAGTTTTGGATTTTGGCTTTGTTTAATCTGTATGTGATGGAGTAAGTCTATGTCTTTTGTATTTTTGTGATTTGTAATTTGTAATTTTTGTAAAACTCTCCTCTTTTTTGAATTTAGATTTTTTTCTATTTTCAATAATTTAATTTTTTTTTGATGTCATATATATAATTTAATACATAAAATAATTTACGTTTTGTTTGTGGCCAAGCTTTTTGATGGTTTCATTCACCTTTTTGACATTTGTATACAAGCAATTCACATCAGAATGTTAACCACAAATTTCCTGAATAGAATGGTTTTCAAAAACAATTTTTTCATAAAGTCTTTCCTTTATATTTTTACTAAGCTTGGACACTACCATTAATATATAAGCTTCAGTGATAACCTGTGTTGTTTATACCAAGCGTAGCATTTCAGTAGCTTCAAAAGACCACAGATAGCACAAATTAACTTGTGAGTTTCATGAATATAGCTAGGAAAGCCTGAATTTAGTTCAATTACATAGACCGCCCAAGAAAACACTACAGAAGCGTTTCTCAACCTTTAAGTATTTGCGACCCGAGTTTTCATAACAGTGTTAATCGCGCCCCCCCAACATTTTTTTGAAATGTAGATGCATATTTTATTATACCTACTTAACTTTTATCGACATTTATCTAATTCTATATTTATTGTTCTAGTATCAGAATGTAGTTTAAGTTAATTTGTTTTGGTTTCAACAGATGTTTTTTTCATATTTTTGATTCTTGTTTTCTTTTTTTCACATCTTCGCGCCCCCCTTTTTGTTACTTCATGCCCCCCTAGGGGGGCCCGCCCCGCAGGTTGAGAACCACTACACTATACAAAAATAAAAGGATATTAAGCACTACATTCATGGGCACTAAATAGTGTTATTCTACATTCCACTGTTGCTCAATAGATCAATACAATTCTTGGTAATTGTAAGTAATTTCACTGCAGGTGCCATGTCTCACACACAACAGCTCCAAAGAAAAGACCATTTGACACTATTATTGAGCTATACGTATATTGTGACTTTTATTAACAGAATGCAGCTGCTTGACTGGTCTCCTCAGTTCCTTGTTTCACTCCTACTACTCCTCTGCTCCTCTGAAGTCCCCATTTTTCCGCTGCCCATCTTCTTAACCGTCGCTTTCTCTTGCCAGACATGCCAAATCTGTAAAATATTTCCCTGTTGTTGCTCCAAAGCTATGGAATAATCGCTCTTTGGCTGTTCTAACTGTACTTTGGTTTACTCGTGTTTAGGTATCTTTTGAAAAAGTACCTTTTCATTAAATATTTTGAAACAGCTTGTGGACAGCATTGGACACTTCAGCTCCCCACCCAACAAAAGTAGCCTCGTGCCCGCAGCATACCTAAAGCAGGACAGATATATGCCTAAATTTGGAATTAATAGGAAACTAAAAAAACTCCACGGTGGATTAATAAAGATTTAAAAAAGAAAGAAAGGAAAACACTGCTTTATAAGACATATAAGACTGACTGCAAAGTGAATAGTAGAGTGTATGAGAACATGAGGGCAACCATTAAGAAAGATATCAGGGAGGCTAAAAGACAGTTGGAGAGGAATATAGCAGATAAGGCGAATGAAGATCCTAAGAGATTCTTTCAGTATTTTAGTCGTACAAGAACAAACAGTCAGGGAGGAGGTCAAGTGCAACAGGAATAGCAAAGGGGAATTAAAAGATACAGACAGTGAAATAGCAGATGCCCTAAACTTACATTTTTCTGAGGTGTTTACAAGTGAGCAAGTGGATAACGTCCCAGAGGTAAAGGCGACTACTAAGGAGGTACTGAGGGATTTGGAAATTGTAGAGGGAGAAGTGCTGCTCAGATTAAGTAAACTGAAATGAAACAAATCACCAGGACCAGATAATATTTACCCTCGAGTTCTTAAGGAGGCTAGTGAGTACATATACAAACCCTTCACACATATTTTTAGGAAGTCACCGCGCACTGGAGAGATTCCGAAAGACTGGAAAATGGCAAATATCATCCCATTATATAAAAAGGGTGACAGGGCAGATCCAAGCAACTACAGGCAACTAAGGTTAACATGCATCACAGGAAAATTAATAGAAGGAATTATTAAGGGTAAGATTGAGCAACACCTGGCAAGGACAGGAGTTATTCTGAAAAGTCAGCATGGGTTCAGAAGAGGGAGGTCGTGCTTTACTAACATGTTGGAATTCTATGAGGAGGCAACAAAAAGATACAATCAAAGTGGAGCATATGATATTATTTATCTGGATTTTCAGAAAGCATTTGATAAGGTGCCACATGAGAGGTTGGGCATCAAATTAAAAGAAGTGGGAGTTCAGAGTGATGTTTTTAGATGGGTACAGAATTGACTCAGACAAAGGAAGCAGAGGGTGATGGTGCGAGGAACCTCATTAGAACTGGCCGATGTTAAGAGTGGTGTTCCACAGGGGTCAGTGCTAGGGCCACTGCTATTTTTAATATATATAAATGATTTCGATAGGAATATAAGTAACAAGTGGGTTAAGTTTGTAGATGATACCAAGATAGGTGGATTAGCAGATAATTTGGAATTTGTTATATCATTACAGAAGGACGTGGATAGCATACAGGCTTGGGCAGGTTTGTGGCAGATGAAATTTAATGTCAGTAAACGTAAAGTATTACACATAGGAAGTAAAAATGTTAGGTTTGAATACACAATGGGCGGTTGGAAAATCGAGAGTACGCCTTATGAGAAGGATTTAGGAGTCATAGTGGACTCTAAGCTGTTGACTTCCTGACAGTGTTCAGAAGCCATTAAGAAGGCTAACAGAATGTTAGGTTATATACCACGGTGTGTGGAGTACAAGTCCAAGGAGGTTATGCTTAG
>JANRMT010062804.1:19403317-19416063 GCA_026402145.1 Polypterus bichir lapradei | reverse complement strand
TATATATATATATATATGTAGACTCAAACCAATTATGACAGCAGCAAATCAAGCTGTGAGAAAACAGTAAAAAGGAGGCGTGTCAGATGTCGTGGTACATTTTCTGATGCAGCAAGACGAAAACAACTTCGTGACGCTGCCGCCAAATACACAAAATAATTACTTTGACAATCATGTTACGTTATTTTTAAAATGTTTCCTTTTCTTTTTCTTTCCTTCTTTAACACACTACTTCTCCGCTGCGAAGCGCGGGTATTTTGCTAGTATTAAATAAATGTGAGAAATTGATTCCTTGCACTGCATAACCCCCAAGTCAACTTTTAAGGGGTCAAAATATCCCAAGTACAAGTTATAGAAAATGAAATACATAACACAAATCACAACTATATTACAGAAAGTATATCAGATAAGGAATTCAGCTTTGAATCTTTTTGACTACACGTTTTGTTGTGCATTTTACCTTTGACATTTTTTTTGTGTTTATTGTGATTTTTCATAGGAATTACTCATGAACACCTTAAAATGTCTCTAGTTCACTTCCCAAATCACCAATATGAAAAAATTACACATACAATATACTTTTCAATTCATCTTGATGTCTAGTTATGCAAGATGTTGAGTTTTATGGGGGTCCTCCATATTTTTGGCCTTCTAGACCTGAAGAACTCTTATTTATAGGCCATTTTTGTACATTATTTGTGTAGGAAATGACATCCTTATAATACAAAGTAAACCAATAGGTGTCTTCAGCAAAGATCATAAGAAAGGATTTCAGGTTATACTGTACATGCCAGATCAATCAACCCCAGGGGCTCACCCGCTAATGAGAGTTACCCCTTTTCACAAAACTTAAAAAAAAAAAGGATATCAGTAATATAGACATGTGGAGTGTTGTTTTATGCTATTTTGAGGTTGGTGGATCACAAATATGATAACAATTTTGATATTTGATGCTTTACCGATGGCCCAAACCCTCTAACAGCCACTCCCAGAACGTTAAAAATGAAAAATTCCCAATATAAGCATGTGGGGCTTTGTTCTAGACTGTTTTCAGTCAGTGATTGTGAATACGATGCAGTTTTTAGTTTTCAAACCGTTACTAGGGATATGTTCCTCAATGGACCTTTATCAGAGGTTGAAAAATGACAAACTTACAATTGAGAATATTTAAACTTTAAACGTTTAAACTGAAGTACACAATTTAATATTTCAAATATCTGATGCAATTATTCCTGTTTATTATATATGATTTGTATGTGACAAATAAAATTTGCTTTGATTTGATTTGTACTTCTACCTTATAAAGTAAATCATTACATTTCCTATGAACACACCAGATTAGGATTGTCTATGCTAATTCAGACTTTTATGGATTTGAGGTTACACTTTGATTTATCTGTGTAACGAAATCATCTCTGTTTCCCTAACTGGTCAAAGCATGAATACTGAATGAGTCTGACTGAAAGATAAACTTATTGAACATACTTCACACTGTTGCTAATGCTATTTCATACTGCCTGATATCTCACCGTGGTCTCCACACCATTTATGTGTGAGCATTGGTCTTCAATTGCATGACATTTCTGTAAGAAAGCTACCCCACAGTTTCTAGAATTCTCTGTACTGTCCTCTCACTTTTCTCCTTCCCTTGCACTTTAATCTGTCATAAATGACATGTCTAAGTGCTACTCCTCCCTGCTGTCTGTCAGCTTTCTGTCAAGCAGGAACCTCAGCTCCTCTTCTGGTTCCTCCTCTCACTTGTCATTAGCCCACAAACCCGCCCAACTAGTTGTGTTGCCTTGCAACGCTAATCATCCATCAGTCAAGTAATGGGAGGGGTAGGAAACAAAACAAAGCACGTACTGTAAATCTTAGCAGTGCTGATCCAGTGTGCCCATTTAAGTGCTCTGTGTTGATTTGCTGCGTTTTGGAATTTTGCCTGTTAGTTTTGATTGAATACCTTTGCATGTTCTTATCTGCCTGCCTGTTTATTACAGGCATCACCCTTGGTTTCTTGGTCAACCTAACAGAGTCCAAAGCTTCTTGGTAAATTTACCTCAATATTGTTCCTGTTATTATAGATAAGTATGTTGAACACAAAACATTGACAGCATAGTAAAGCTTCTTTGGATGATAGCTGTTTAAAATATGGCAGGTTTTTTAATTTTTACTTTTATTATCAGGTCTGATCAATTGTACATTAGATATTCCATTTTAACTGGTTCCTGAAAAAAGTTCCTTCATTGGAAAAACACCTAATACAGGTGAAATCCTGTTACAATGAAATTCAGTGGACCATAAAAATATTTTTTTATAACTAATATGGGGAAAATATGTACTGTAAGCACTGCTGCCTCACAGTTAGGAGACCTGGGTTCACTTTCTGGGTCCTCCCTGTGTGGAGTTTGCATGTTCGCCCCGTGTTTGCGTGGGTTTCCTCCAGGCACTCCAGTTTCCTCCCACAGTCCAAAGACATGAAGGTTAGGTGCATTAGTGATTCTAAATTGTCCCATGTGTGTGCTTGGTGTGTGGGTGTGTGTGTGTGTGTGTGTGTGTGTGTGTTTGTACGCGCGCCCTGCGGTGGGCTGGTGCTCTGCCTGGGGTTTGTTTCTGCCTTGCGCCCTGTGTTGGCTGGGATTGGCTCCAGCAGATCCCCATGACCCTGTAGTTAGGATATAACGGGTTGGATAATGGATGGATGGATACGTACTGTATAATATTGTGACTGGCAGCAGTGCAAGGACAGCTCCGTAGCTACTCTGCTGTGTCTGGTAAACAGTAAACCAAAGGTGAAGTATTTGGCTGTCCTTTGCAGGATCAGGATTATCACATAATGTGCTTGTTCCGCAATGTTTAGAACATTTGACACTGGGCTTTCACCTGCTCTTCCTTACACTCTACTGGTCTGCCACAGTAGTGAACTGCTGGTGTTCTTCTAATTTGAAAATGGGAGCTAAAGCAGAACAATCTCCTGTGTTGCGGCTATTATTGGCTCCTATTTTGAATGAAGTCTTGAGACTGTACCTGCCTTCTCTATACAGTAATAAAGTACCTGTATTTTCCCTGGAAACCTGGACTTGCCTTCCTGTCTCTCGTGCAACTCTGCGACCCAAGCTTGACAATACCTGTATAAAAAAATCAGCACTTCTTAAACTGCAAAAAATATTTTATTTGAAATTTTTTTTATAGAAATAAAGGTATGAATACAGAATGAAAATATGGAGCACTGACTCAGAATTTGGCTGTTTGTATGATGTCATGCCTACACTCTCGGCGAACCTCTTAAAGTCTGGAAATTTCACAAAAGACTGTCACTTTCTTTTAGTCTAACAAGAAAGAGACAGCCTGTTGCAGGGTTACTGAGACTCAGCGAAAGTGTAGGTGTGGCAATAAGTATTTTTTGTATCGTATTATTATCTTCAGTGGCCATTTTTGATTGAAAAAATATTTTTTATACTGAAATTTACATTTTATTAAAACAAAATTCTTTAAACATGATGTTGTAAGTACGTTTGTTCGGGCCATACAAAAAGTATTCTGAAAATTTCATTACTTCAATATCTGATATAACGGGATTTGACCTGTATCTTGAGTAAACATTCTGGAATTTGTTTTCCTTGCTTTCCTGTATCAAGAACTTTTACTTTAACTTTTGCTCTCACGATTTCTGAAAATCAAACAAGATATGCTAAGCCATGTGTAAAAATGGGCAATGATAAACAAATACCAGAAAAGTTTGCCAAGCAATGGAAAAGAAGGAAACAACGCATGTGCTTTCATACCAAAATGTAGTATGAGAATGAATGAGTAAGATGGTTAAAAATTAATATTTTCATATCAGAATCAAGGAACCTCTGCCTCAATTTTGTGACCTTAAGAAAGTCACTTAACCTGTCTGATCTCTAGATGGTTACAAATGTAAATGACCTGTGAACAAGTGCAGGTCAAATACCCAAGATTAACAGCAATAAATGATGTTGTGGATGGCAGGGTGAAGGAGTGGTTAGAGCAGCTACCTCTCACTTGCAGGATGATGTATTCATTTCCTAGACCAAGTCACTGCCTGTGTCTGTTAAGGTTTTCTCCGGATACTCTCGAATTGTTCGAATCAGCAGCGCAATCAGAAGCTTCTAGTTCTCTCTATGGCAGCAAACAATCTAAACAGCTAATTGGAATCCAATGACCAACACCAGTCACTTCTTATCACCCACAAACAGTACAAAATCCAGTCTATGATGAAATGATTCAAGAAATAGCATATTTTCATTTTATGCATTACAGTATTTATTCCCCAAAACAAACAATAAACTTTGTAAATGGACACAAACAGGGTTGGAGCACCACCAGATAACTGAAGGATCTTTTGAAAACAAAAAGACATGCAACACTATGGAGACATCTTTCCAGATGGGAGTCTTCTATTAGACTGCTGGAGGATGTTAGTAAAGCTGGTTTTCAGGCGAGGCAGGTGGAAAAGTTCAGGAGGTCAGATACTGGAAGTGACATCATGGATGGTTGTCGTCAATCTTCCACTCTGCTGAAGGAGAAAGAAGAGAGGCATTATGAGACAGAATCACTATTTGAATAGCCCTGAACTTTCTCCCAAGTGCGAATGTGTGGCAACCTATGATAGTCAAAAAAATACACTATTCATAGATCAGACCATTTGCTGTTGAAAACCGTAACAAACATTACAGTCTGTAAAGTTCAAATGCTGTCATTTGAGGCGGTGGGTAATAGGAATGAAAATTTCATCAAACTGCTTCCAAAAAGTCAGAAACTGTTATGTCCTACTGTGATATCTTCAAGATAGCATCCAAAATAGTCTTCAGAAATGCGTCCCCCTTTTAAACAAAGCAGCTTTGATTCCTGAAGGGATCTTTAATCATGGTGAGCAGCATTGCTTTCAGACCACCTAAACCAGTGGCAAGTACAGCCAAGCTAAGCGAAAGAGGGAGCCACTGTACAGAAGAGCCACATCACAAGCAAAGTGGTTCGATATGTGGCTAGCCAACAGAGATCTACTTTAGGTAAGCGATAGAACTTTTGTTTTGTCACCCCGCCATCTTCAGTGTGTGTCTCATCTCTGCTATTTCAGGAAGGACAGCCAGATAGGTAGAGAGAGAGAGGTCTGCCCCAAGTAATTTCTCTGCATTGACAACCATACAGTGACATTTTCTACTGATGCCTGTGTTTACTTTGTTTCTTTCACACACCTCTCTACCTGTTTCTAGTCACTCGTCATATAAATAATTCTAGGTTGTAAAGGCCTTCTTGCCATTAGACCCCCTTTCTTCGATTCCTGCTTGCAGACTAAGTTGTGGACAATAATGTCATCTTTAATGCCAGCCAAGGAGATAGTTATTGCCTTCAGGAAGCAGAAGCCAGACCATACTGCTATCTGCACCAGAAAGGATACTGTTGAAAGACTAAATAGATTTAAATTTCTAGGAGTAGAAACTTCTACCACTGATGAACTGAAGTGGGCACAACACATTTCATCTCATGTGAAAAAGCTAACCAGTGCCTGTACTTCCTCAGACATCTGAAGACCGTTCACATTTCTCTGACTGTTCTTCTGAACTTCTACAGGTGTAGAGCAGAGTCCATCCTCACTTAATGCATCACATCCTGGTATGACACCTGCTTGGATCAAGATTATAAAAAAACTGCAGAGGATGATGAATGCAGCACAGAAAAGTATCGGCACCCAGCAGCCTTCTATTCATGACATATACAACCAGTGTTGGGAAACTTTTAAAAGTAACTTAATTACATTACTCATGACTTAAAAGAAAAAAGTAACTAAATATGCTACATATTTATATACAATCACTTATAATAAAATGAGTTCAATTAAACAGTGTGTTACTTTTATATTACTTTTTCTTCTTTTCTATGAAAATCTGCATATCTCACTAGCCAGCATTTGTTTTTAAATCCTAAGGACATAATCTTTCATGGAACTGACCAGAGACACTGCCAGACTTGATCAATTCCTTCTGTTTTATAAATATGCTTAGTCCTTTATGTGATGTGAAGTAAATCTTCTTCTTTAGGCTGCTCCCTTTAAGGGTTGCCACAGCGGATCATCTTCTTCCATATCTTCCTGTTCTTTGCATCTTGCTCTGTCACACCCACCACCTGCATGTCCTCTCTCACCACATCCATAAACCTTCTCTTAGGCCTTCCTCTTTTCCTCTGGCCTTGCAGCTATATACTTAACATTCTTTTTCCAATATACCCAGCATCTCTCCTCTGCACATGTCCAAACCAACACAATCTCACCTCTCTGACTTTGTCTCCCAACTGTCCAACTTGAGCTGACCCTCTAATGTACTCATTTCTAATCCTATCCATCCTCATCACACCAAATGCAAATCTTAGCATCTTTAAATCTGCCACCGCCAGCTCGGTCTCCGGCTTTCTGGTACATATCCTGTACAACTCTTACATACTTCTCTGCCATTCCCGACTTCCTCATACAATACCACAACTCCAATGTGGTGTGAAGTAAATAACATTCTGAAAATGAGCCACCAAAGGTTTGTGGTATGAACAATGGTTGCCGTGCCACCAGATCATATTGTTTCAAAATACTGTTTTAAGAGACATTTGTTAGTTATTTAGTTTATGTTAAATTTATAGAAGTATTTTCTTAGTTATGACAAAATGTTTGCGTATATATTAGTGCATAGTCTATGGGAGATTCTATTATACCCCCCACAATTCTAATTATTTCTTGTCCCTCTGACTACAGATTAGTCTCAGTTTATGATCTGCCTTGCAGTATGTAAGTCATGGAGGAGGCACAGTTTCAAACCATAAAGTATCCTATAACATATCGTATTCACCATATTGAATGTGCCATGCATATAGAACGTACTGAATGTATTAAGTAAAGGATATGTAAGTTTGTCTTAGCAAAATAACACAACCTTTAAGTATAGAAAGTAACTGAAGTTTAACAAGAAAAGGCTAAGTTTGTAGAAGAAATATTTTTTCCTCTTTTCCTTTGTGCCCTCCCCCACCATAACCTATTGTCTATGGGGGAGGAGCGAAAGCTTAAATTTCGTCAAAAATTTTGATCTCCAGTTTTCGATGGATCTCGATGTTTTAGGGTCCCCTGATACCGAAAACATCAATATGTTAATAATGGGTGTGTTTCTGTGTGTCACAGTTTCTTGTGGATGGTCAAGAGCTAAAACGGCTGGACGGAAAAAATGCCAAACTCGAAACTTAAACCTGTTATGAGATGACGATGTGCTGATTAGTTTTTGAGCCAAATCGTACAAGAGATAGAGGCACTCTAGAGGAACCCTCAAATACTGTAATTCTGCAATTAATTATGAATACTTCTCATCAATTGCTATCATCATGACCTATTTTATGATCAGAAAGATAATGTTATAGAATAGTTCAGGTAACTTGGTTCCTAGGGCGCAAAGCCTACTGACTCTCACGTCTGATTTTTTGCCTTATAGTCTCTGCGTGTAATAACTTTTTTCTCTATTTTTGTGTGAACTGTTTTGCTTTGAATTTTCACTAACTTTTTTTAAAATGAACTTTATTGGACTGAGAAATTTCATTTGTTATGCATTTGACTCATGCTGGATCCTACTTTGCTGAGCTCAGTATCGAGTATGTACAGCAAATAACTGGATTAAAATTAAACTCCTACTTTATTCATTGGGTTTTTGTTACTGAATTGCACACGGCACACTATTTTCTGATTGGCTGTGAGATTAACTCTATGATTTTCTGCTAAAGGCTCCTGTCTCATGGTTATATTTGTGCTTGCAAACATCCTCTCTGACACTATCGTGTCATGAAGATCATCTGATTAGCTGCTGCAATGGAAGGTCATTTCTCATTGATCAGATCTCTTAAGAAACATATCATAATTAAAAAATTTATCAAACTTCTTAAGTTCTAGCTGTTGTCTTTCATATTCAATGTTCAAAGTCTGATGCAATGTCAATTATACAGTTTTGGTGGCATCCTAGAAAGGAGGTGAGCTGAAATATTTCTAGGGAAGGGGTGGATGCCAAACTTAAATTTAAAGGTAATTGCTCAGAAAATTAAGTAATTGATGGATGCGGCATAGGAAAACCAAGTGGGGTAAACTCCCCATGTCTATGGGTGGGTAGCAGCGTGACAACCTTTAAGAAGAATCTGGATGAGATATTGGGACAGCTTAGCTATTAGCTAAACAGACGGGCTTAATGGTTTGAATGGTCTCCTCTCATTTGCCAAATTTCTTATGCATGTTGTTTAGGTCCCTGCAGGGTTGTCTAACCGTTTAAAGGTAAATATAGGTAAATAGGTTTGCAAAGATACTTGGGGCCACCAGAGGGAGCTTTTAGAGGAACACTCCAGAAGTCTTTAGGGTTTAGTCTGGTGTAGAAGTGCTTCATTGGTAACTGAAAGTGCTGTTGGCACCAGTCTTGAAAAGTACCATCTGTCATAAATCCACTGAGTTTGGAGACAGTAGAGAGGTGAGTGGCCAGGGTGATTGTAAAAGGAGGTAAGAGTGTTCTGAAAGAGTTAGGTGAGTGTTGTATTCAAAGGCAAGTTGACCAACAGCTCCCAGGTGGGTAGAAAGGATATGTAAGTTTGCGATAGAGAAATAACCCCCCTGTGTCTAGGTTGGACCAGAGAGGTTCCAGCCTTTGTTATTTTAGATTTTTTTTTTTTTTTGTTTGAATATATATTTTTAAAACACTTCTTTATTTTATTTCAAGCTCTTTGGTTTTCTCAACTCCTATTGCACTTCTTGAGGCCACACCAGTTATTTTGTGACTTCACTGCTCCTAAGGGCTTTTTAAAGTTCAAAGTCTCGAGATGTCAAAGCATAAAATGGCAGCTGTTGTGCATCTCATATTTATTCTCTGTTAGCTTCAATGAATACATCAGCCTTTGTATAAAAGCCTGAGGGCAGTTTAATCTAGGGGTCATTTTAAAATCTACCAGAAAAAAGAACTACATACAAAAAAAAATCATACAATGATAACTTGATTCCAATTTTTCAAAACATTAATGCTCTAGTTAGGTTAATTAATGGGGAGAAGAAAACCTTAAAACATTATACATACGTAGAACTTCAAAATGACATATTTATTTAACTTTTTTATTGCTGAGCCTGTAAACAGTGTGCTATACTGCATGATCTTTTCTGTCACATAAAATATTCATTGCAGATGGTAAAGTGAATTGCAGTAAGGAAAGATATTACTGAACAATTTGGAGCTTCTCTGCTCTAATAGAAGCACTTGTGGCCATTAAGGGCACCTCCTGAATTAGCAAAGCCCCGCTAATGTTGAATTCCATTTATCAAATGCCTGGTGGAGGAGGTGACGTCTGTAATGGATGTCTGGTTCATCCTGCTTTGCATTCAGCTGTGATATTATTGGTACATAATATTCTGAAGACTTATTTTCTCAGTCAGTTTAATAATTGTTTATCACTTGGGCTGTCTTCATAAAATTGTCCACCATGCTTTCAGCACCAGCTACAGAGATTAGATGTGGTCCCTGTAGAAATTACTTTGCTTTTCTATTTCATATTTTAATGTGAGACCCTCTGCTGCACTCTACTGTTTAACAGGTAAAACAGATCTTTAACAGATACTACAAGCTGACAAGGACCTGTGATTTTACTATTTTATAACAGTTTCTTGTCCTTTTGACAGATCCAGTTCTGTACATTTAGATTGTGGGCTAACACACATGACAGTTTCCAGTAGAACTATAAAATCACTTTTGAAGTTACACCCTCTGGGGCAGCATTTCTTTAACAAAGCCATATGCTGGATCCACTTCAAGAGATATACCCTTTTAATAACACCAAAGCTCCTCCAATGCAGGCTCCGTTATTGTGAAATAAAAGCACAAATTATAAATTTCACTGCAGAGTGCAACAGGCCTGAGCAGGCGAGAAAACAGGAGAACCTCAGTGATGACTGCAATTATAGATTGATACACTTCGAAAAATAATGTAAAACAGATCTTGATAAATACAAATTCTGCAATTCATTTCATTTCATTTTAAGTGTTTCTACATTACCTCTCAAAGTGGGCTGAGGTGGCAGTACAAACTACAAAAATCGGGAGTGGTCTCCCCTGGACTTTCTTGTATACTCAGATATGGGGATGGATATTTGAGGAGTAAGACGCAAGACAATATTTTTTGTTCTTTATTTCGTCTTATACAATTTCTTGTATTAGGAAAATGTTAGTCTTCGTATACCCCTTGGGGACAGAGCACAGGGTCGGCCATTGTACAGCACCCCCGGAGCAATTGAAGGTTAAGGGCCTTGCTCAAGGGCCCAGCAGAGTCGGATCTCTTTTGGCAGTGATGGGGATTCGAACCGGCAACCTTTCAGATACCAGCGCAGATCCTTAGCCTCAGAGCCACCACTCCGCCCCCTTAATGTACAATATTATGTACATTAAAGAATCATCAACCTCAAATCAAATTAAATTAATAATATATTAAACAATTATTATAAAAGTAAAGTTGAATAAATTGAATTCTGCTGCATGAATTTCCGGTTAACAGAAATAGCCCAAAAGTTGACAGACTTCTGTCTTGTACCTAATACTTGTATGCAAAATTTGGTTGATCTAAGTGAAAGCAAACTCAAGTTATCGTGTTTACATACTCCCTATACTTTGTATACGATAAAGTAAAAAGGTGATCGATATCATCATGGGGCAGTGAGCAGAAACTGCTCATTTTTGGGTTTGCAATGGGACCCATCAAGCGCCTCAACTTCAGCACATAAACACCCTGAGGTAAAGTTAGCTTGACGGTCAACATGTGTTTGACATTGAGACTAAGAGGCTTCAGGTTGTTTTCGTTATAATAACTATATATAGTTGTATTTATGTTTTGTACAGTAAATAGTGGTAAGATCCTGCAGAGAATTGCTTCAGAAGATAATGGCTGGGCAGCTGCACGTGGAGGGTGGCGCAGGTCCAGTGTACAGAGCCACATAAGGTCCGACTATAAATGTGCCAATATCAGCTTTGTTGTTGCAGGATGTGGAAGAATAATTTTAGGGTAACATAGCATTCATCTTAAATAAATAGCATAAAGAGCTAATAAACGTCAGAACTCTTTTCAGGCATATCAAGAAACCAGATAAAGGTCAAGTGAACAACAAAATGTACCAAAAGATAACTATGAGATGACTTAGAAGTCAGCAGATGTCCTGTAAACAACCAGAATGGACAGTTGTTATATGCACAGAAATTTCAAGGGTGGTGGCTCAACTCATACGTATATAAAAAAAAAACAACAAGAAAAGAATATAATATAATAGACTTTTATTTTATACAAGTCATTTGGGTGTAAACCAACGAACCAACCAGAGTAAAATGTATGTATTGATTGACAATGTATGTTAATTTAATAGTTTATGAAATGAACTTCTATTCTTTGTTTCTCTGATCATTTCCAAAATGCTGCAAAAGACTGCTTTTGAAGAATGCTCCCTCCAAGGCATTTTGCTGAAGAGTAATTTAAAGATACCAGGAGATTTTCTCCTTCTTGATTACTGATTTGTCCTGTAGGAGGATAAGTCACTTTTTTAAATAAGATGTTAATTTCTACCACAAGACTAGAAGGACATCTGCTAAGTTATTAGCAAGGAGAGAGCGCGTAGGCAGGTTATCAGATCCAGGTTCAGGAGGTCATTTAGCTGAGCTTAGCCAATTCCCCAAATATCATGTCAAGGACCCACAATTGACACCATTGGGCTTGACTGACACATGGAGTGAAGCGACAAGGCAATCACGCCTTGGTAAAGGCGGCATTGCCATGTAACATTTTTTTTAACATTCCGAAATAATAAAACACAAAAGTCAAGCGTAAACCCTAAGAATTACATACCCACCAAGTGCCTTATTTATTGATCTGTTTAAAATTGTGAGAAATACTGGAGCAGTTCCAGAGAAAAGTCAGAATGGTGACACGCAACTCTAATGAATGTGAAATGTATAACCACAAGTAATTGATGATAGTAAATAACAGAGAATGTGATTTGTAGAGTTTCAATGGAAGGTTTAATGTAAGACCATTTGAAAGATGATTACACTTGAAACTAAATCTTTAGCAATATACTGTATTCAAATTCTACTGTTGTAGTCCTGTTGATGTGTTGTTTAATTTGACTTCGCCATGTCTGTGTAGTATTATTATTCTTATTGTTGTTGTTGTTGTTGCTGGTGTCATAAGAATGAGTCATAGACATCATAAAGGTTTGGGACAGCAACCCGTATATATTGTTTCCTGGCTAGAAAAAGTTCATTTGAAATAAGCACGATGTGCATAGAACAGAGTCCAAAACAGAACTGACTGGCCTTGAGACAAAATGGCCACTTTAAGCAAGAGTAGGAGAAATTACATCACAGGTGCCGGAACTCGGAAGTAATGTCATCATGACCGGACGTGACATCATCGTTATTGCCAGAACTGGAAATGACGTCATCAGTGATGTCAGAATCAAGCAGGATTTACCGGGGCTGGTCTGCAAGAGACTGAGAGAGATAATCAGCACACATCGCCACCACCTGGTCTAGCGTAGGATTACTATTATTTAGGCCCTTTAGTTGTTTCCCATGCGCACGTGTGTGACACTGGATTATTATCTATTGTGTAACCTGTAATTTCTAGTAGATAGATAGATAGATAGATAGATAGATAGATAGATAGATAGATAGATAGATAGATAGATAGATAGA
>JANRMT010062804.1:19377050-19387929 GCA_026402145.1 Polypterus bichir lapradei | reverse complement strand
TCTGCATGTCCGCGATATTTTTGGATACGCTTATATGGCGAACTGCTACAGCGAAACAATGAAATCACAAGTGCACAAACGCGTAGATCCTCACGCTACGGGAGAACAAGGAACACTGAGTGAGCTGACGGGCTGGCAGCCTCAGCTTGGGCGAATCCCCGAGTTGAGTCGGATCGGGAAACGCGTCACGCATACCCACAGCCTGGCTCGTGGCTTGTTATGCGAGCCAATGCTCGTATTTAGATCCGAATTTTTCGCTCATACTTTCCTCGTATCTTGAATTTCTTGCATACAGAGCTGTTCGTATCTTGAGGTTCCACTGTATATATATATATATATATATATATATATATATATATTTTTTGTCAGAGAAATGATGAAAACTATTTTAAATTAAGCCTTGTTACAGAAAAAATGAAAACAATATGACAACTTATAATTATGAGAAGCATTTCATTTTCTTTTATGTCATATGTGTTATGGATACATGTTTTACACATAGTCATATGAAAGCCTGCATAATAATTTACACTACTTTCAACAAAAAAGATAACAGTGGTATGTCTTTCATTTCCTAGGAACATCTGAGTACTGGGATGTTTTCTGAACAAAGATTTTTAGTGAAGCAGTATTTAGTTGTATGAAATTAAATCAAATGTGAAAAACTGGCTGTGCAAAAATTTGGGTACCTTTGTAATTTTGCTGATTTGAATGCATGTAATTGCTCAATACTGATTACTTGTAACACCACATTGGTTGGATTAGCTCGTTAAGCCTTGAACTTCATAGACAGGTGTGTCCAATTATGAGAAAAGGTATTTAAGGTGGTCAATTGCAAATAGTGCTTCCCATTGACTCTCCTGTGAAGAGTGACAGCATGGGATCCTCAAAGCAACTCTCAAAAGATCTGAAAACAAAGATGTTTCAGTATCGTGGTTTAGGGGAAGGCTACAAAAAGCTATCTCAGAGGTTTAAACTGTCAGTTTCAACTGTAAGGAATGTAATCAGGAAATGGAAGGCTGCAGGCACAATTGCTGTTAAATCCAGGTCTGGCAGGTCAAGAAAAATACAGGAGCGGCATATGCACAGGATTGTGAGAATGGTTACAGACAACCCACAGATCACCTCCAAAGACCTGCAAGAACATCTTGCTGCAGATGGTGTATCTGTACATCGTTCTACAATTCAGCACAATTTGCACAAAGAACATCAGAATGGCAGGGTGATGAGAAAGAAGCCCTTTCTGCACTCACGCCACAAACAGAGTCGCTTGTTGCATGCAAATGCTCATTTTGATAAGCCAGATTCATTTTGGAACAAAGTGCTTTAGACTGATGAGACAAAAATGGAGTTATTTGGTCATAACAAAAAGCGCTTTGCTACCTACTGTCAAATTTGGTGGAGGATCCATCATGCTGTGGGGCTGTGTGGCTAGTTCAGGAACTGGGACCCTTGTTAAAGTCGAGGGTCAGATTAATTCAACCCAATATTAACAAATTCTTCAGAATAATGTTCAAGCATCAGTCACAAAGTTGAAGTTACACAGGGGTTGGAAATTCCAACAAGACAATGACCCAAAACACAATTCGAAATCTACAAAGGCATTCATGCAGAGGGAGAAGTACAATGTTCTGGAATGGCCATCACAGTCCCCTGATTTGAATATCATCGAAAATCTATGAGATGATTTGAAGCAGGCTGTCCATGCTCGGCAGCCATCAAATTTAAATGAACTGGAGAGATTTTGTATGGAAGACTGGTCAAAAATACCTCCATCCAAAATCCAAACACTCATCATAGGCTATAGGAGGCGTCTAGAGGCTGTTATATTTGTAAAAGGAGGCTCAACTAAGTATTGATGTAATATCTCTCAGTTGGGGTGCCCAAATTTATGCACCCGTCTAATTTTGTTACGATGCATATTGCATATTTTCTGTTAATCCAATAAACTTAATGTCACTGCTGAAATACTACTGTTTCCATAAGGCATGTCATAAATTAAAAGGAAGTTGTTACTTTGACAGCTCAGCCAATGATAAACAAACATCCAAAGAATTAAGAGGGGTTCCCAAACATTTTCATATTATTATATTTTATTAAAGTATGTATTTTGAGGAAATTTTATTTAATTTAGTATTTTATGGTCACTGAACAATAAGCCAACAAAATTTCATTTTGTTAATAAAAAATATTGAGTTCACATCTGTGGTCTATAATTTAATTATAAAAATACACTTTAATATAGAACATAAAAGTTCTATTTGTCTAGTTATGCATGAGATTAGTGTAACAAGTTTTTTAAAGGGAAAAAGAAAAAAAAAAGAAAAACTAGAATTGGTTAACGGAATTAGCCAATCAAGTAACACACGAAATCATTGATCGTTATTGGCCTTAGAAAACCTGACCAGAGCATCCCTACCAAAGAGGCAGAAAGGTAAGTCTTTGCTGATTTTTTTTCCATCTTCTGCAGTATATACTGAAAATGTATTTATTATTCATCAGACAAATTAACACAAAAGTTTTTCTCTGAAGTGTAAACGCATAATGATTTATTGAATTAAACAGATTTTAAATTAAAAAGATTTAAATGAACATTACCTTTTAAAAATGTAACAAAACATGTTTTCATGTTTTATACAAGTGTTCTTCTGTATTATAAATAAATATATCTTCTGCAGCATTTGCACAACCAAAAATTTTCTGTTATATTTAACCAACACTTAATTTCCACGCCTCCATTAGCGCTACATCTGGAAGGCAGAAACAGGCTCAAGTCACATTAAACTTCCCTTTAAGTGGAAATCTGCAGCTCAGATTGAGCTAAACAGAGACCTCCTGCTTGACTGAGCCTATTTACTTTAGGAATAATCTGACGAGATAAAGCATTAAATATATGGACAATCTGGGGGTAGACTATGTGCGATTAAGAGTCTGGAAGATCCTAGATATCTGCAACATTACAGGCCCCGTCTCAGGATCATTCATCCACTGCGTGCTGTTTAATGGATTCTCCAGCATGTCTTCAAATGCTACAAAGAAAAAAAAAAAATACATAAACAATACATAACATGGAATTAGAAAAGGTAATGTATTTAGAAAGTCTAAAACCAACATTTGAACTGTCAATATTGTTAATATCTGAATTTACATTACATTACTAACTTTCCAAACTTATTTCAAATCAGATTTGTTGTCCAGCATTTTGAAAACTTTGTTAGTTTGATTCTGTAAAATAAAACATTTAAAGCAGCAAAACCTTCTTTGATTTAGAAACACATACAGTATTCAAAAAAAGAAATCAAAACATCATGATGACTTAAATATCAACCCGCCTTACAGCTTAGTATAAGCATTGTCTATGTAAAGCAGTCATTGCAGCTTTTTGTTTTCTTGGCTAAGGGTGGATGACATTTGCATATCTAGATTTCAAATCTTTTGTTCCCTCTTTCTTAGATGTTTGCTCAAGCCCTGTCAAATGAGACATAGCACTCTGGATTTGGAAATGATTCACACCCAACGGGCGATTTGCAATCTCCACGTCTTTCCAGTGTAATTCAACAGATGCTGAATCTTTGCCCATTTAGTGCCATTTTTATTTTTCTTGTACTGGGTTCCACCAAATTACAAATGGCCACTTTGGAAATATTTGGGTATACGAAGAAGGAAATTTACTATATTTTTTCCCACCTTGCACAGCTGAATTTTCACTGTTAGGATGGCAGACCCTGGGACAATATTCCAAGCACACCTGGCTGAAGCTTACAGAACAGACTGGGGCTGGATAATGGTGACATACAATTACAGTCACTCAGTCATTCTGATAGCTGAGTTTATGAGCTATGGTTCGGTCAACTTGTCATGCCTTACTCACATGTCTTCTTTCATTATTGGGAGCATTAGGACTCTAACAAATATCATGAAATAGTCGGAAAAGTCCAAGAAAGATCATATGGCCCTTCCCTTGAATATGAACCTCGAAGAGGTAAATCATACATAAAGAGTTTTTAAAACAGTATTTAATAAATGGAAAGTGTCTTACTAAGGATTATTTTGATCACTGAAGTTATTATTAATGCGGTGGGTTGGCACCCTGCCTGGGATTGGTTCCTGCCTTGTGCCCTGTGTTGGCTAGGATTGGATACAGCAGACCCCCGTGACCCTGTGTTCGGATTCAGTTGGGTTGGAAAATGGATGGATGGAAGTTATTATTAAATTAATTATATTAACTTCTATGCATTCTTGGGCTATTTGAACAAAAATTGGGTTTGTGTTTAGGGTCAGGGAATACCATTTACAGTGATCCCTTGCTATATCGCGCTTCGACTTTCGCGGCTTCACTCCATCGCGGATTTTAAATGTAAGCATATCTAAATATATATCACAGATTTATCGCTGGTTCGCGGATTTCTGCGGACAGTGGGTCTTTTAATTTATGGTACATGCTTCCTCAGTTTGTTTGCCCAGTTGATTTCATACAAGGGACACTATTGGCGGATGGCTGAGAAGCTACCCAATCAGAGCACGTATTACGTATTAAATAAAACTCCTCAATGATATACGATATGCTTCCCGTGCGGTGCTTCGCACACTTAAAAGCTCTAACAGCCCATATTGATTTTTGATTGTTTGCTTTTCTCTGTCTCTCTCACTATCTCAGACATTCTCTGCTCCTGACGGAGGAGGTGTGAGCAAAGGGGCTTTTTGCACAGCGGCTGCTTGCTTAGAAGATACGGACACTTCTCTAAAAAATGCTGAAAGACTACATTCACATTGATCCCTTCATTGCGGCGCTTTATCGCGGTGCTTTGCATACTTAAAAACCCAACAGCCCTATTGATTTTTGATTGTTTACTTTTCTCTCTCTCTCTGACATTCTCTGCTCCTGACACGCACTCCTTTGAAGAGGAAGATATGTTTGCATTCTTTTAATTGTGAGAAAGAACTGTCATCTCTGTCTTGTCATAGAGCACAGTTTAAACTTTTGACTAAAGGGTGTTATTTCATGTCTAGAGGGCTCTAATAATGTTAAAAAACGTATTTAGAAGGTCGTAAACAAGTTTTCTATGCTCTAACTGTGAAAATATTAGATTTATAAATAAAGAATCCTACTTTGTGGAAATTCATTTATCTGTCTGGAGCGGATTAACCGCGATAAATGAGGGTTTACTGTATAACTGTGCGGAGAATATTTATAAACAGTGTGGGAGAGTTTCTAAGGGCTTAAAATATATAAAAATAACCATACAAACATATGGTTTCTACTTCGCGGATTTTCACCTATCGCGGGGGAGTCTGGAATGCAACCCCCGCGATCGAGGAGGGATTACTGTACATTAATGGTAGGTGTTGCACTACACTTTATGAAGTTTTTTTTAGGAACTAGTTAGCTTTGCTAAGTAGGTTAGCCTGCATTTGGTTTCTTTCATTTTCCTCTATCATGAGTCATTTCACGCACCACACTATTAAAAAAGTATCCCACATGATGCCACCAAAATCATATTAAAGACATCTGACAAGCTATGACAGTTCTACTCAAGCGCAGTGATTTTGAATTCAGCTTTTTTTTTTTACATGAGACCACAGAATATTTAATCACACTGTATGACAGTCTGATTTCAAGACAGGCTTTCATGTGGTCTTTTGTCAAGAATAAATTTCATATGGAAACTCTCTCATCTGGGAACTGCTCATGGGTGTCAACTTCTCAAACATTTTAGGGAAAAACAATTACAGAGGTCAGCAAAATTAAACTCATAAAATTGATTTAAATGTGAATAGTTGTTTTAACTTGCATTCATAAACACAACAAAAATATAATATGAACATTTTACATCACATTTAAACACAAAATTGTAAAGAAATTTAATGAAAACTGAATAAATGGCACAATTTACTCATATATACAACATTGTTGTAAATCAATTTAACTTGAAAACTTCTGGCTTTGTAATATTTTAAAACATATATGGAAAGGAAACAACAATACATATTCATTGAATTACATAAAACTTCTCTAGTTTTTGTCATTGCTTAGTTTTTTTGTTTCAAGTTTTGTTTCGTGGCCCATTGTTTGCACACTTTTTCTGGCATCCCAGCATCCCAAGTACCTTCTTTCAACGTCCTTGAAATCCTGATAAAATCTTTCACCGCTCCAACATTCTCAGGGAAAAAATCCAAATGTAAATTCAAAAAAAGTGAACTCAGAGACTGTTGCAACCCAATTTCCTTAAACTTTAGTATTAATTTTTTCGCAATCTATACATACAAAATAAAAAAAGTCCGGCATCTGTGCCTGGACGTAATGTCACCTGGCGTCTACAAAAGGGTGGCAATATCCAATGAAAAAGGCAACAGAGAGCACAAAGAAAGAGGGATATATGGGGTAGAATAGGATGGACTTACCATTTAACTAAACTGGCATTTGACTATGCTAGTTTCTTTATAATTTGGATCTTTGCTCCCTAAAAACTCAGAAATGATGTATTTGAATGATACCCAAGTATCTCATTCAAGGCTGTTCGGCATGCCATTAGATTCTGTATCAGAAAACAGCTTTCTCATATGAGGTTCAGCAAAAATGCCCTCTTTCAGTTCAGCCTCAGACAAACCCAGACACCTCTGGCTCAAATACAGAGTGGTCCAGATTTCATTTATGCAACTTTTAATGCAATGCAGGAAAACAATACAAGACAAAAGAATTGTTCGAAATATCTTGTAATAAACGAAAATGGACTTACATTGAATTAATTCTCTGATTTCGCTGCCATCTATCGGCAACAAAAATAATTTTTTGTGAATTCCCTATGTAATAAACTTAATAAGTTATACCATAATGAAAATTATATAATTAGATCTGGACCACCCTATACATAAAACAGGCTCCATCTTTTGATAGGACTTTGACAAATTGCTTCATTATATAAAGCTTAATATGAAGCCGTGGTAGAGGTGGGTATGATGATGTTTTTGGTACCAAGGTGTAGTTTTTTTTCTAGTTGGCCATTTCTTCTGAACCTAATGTACATTTTTGGCTCTGCTCTCCCACTCACAGAGATAACATGAAAATTTTGCATGCCCTAACTGCTGACCACACAGCACTTTCAGGTTTCCACATAAGAGCCAACAGTGCTCAATGTAGTTAATTTTCTCAGAAGATTTCCAAAGCTTTAAACATAGATTTTAACACTAAAAAATATAAAATTCAAACAAACAGCCATTAAAATAAAATGTAGATATTTAATTGAAAACAGTGCAAAAACATTAATAAACCTATAATTCACAGCTAAACAAGTGTTTAGTTTTTATATTTGAATTCAGCAGTCAAAAATATATAAAAATCACATGACATAATCAAAACATTTGTACAATGTATACCTGTGTTATAGGAGACAACAAAAAAAAAACAAAAAAAAAAACAACAAACTATAATAATAAAAAGAATGCTTATTGTTTTTGCAATACTCAAATTGGTGTAGCCCAGAAAGTATTGCATTGCTAAAGGATGATTTCATTCTGAGTAAACACCTCTCTCAAATGGGCAGGTTATCAATGACAGTCTTTTTTTATTTTCCTCCAATCGCATCTATGAATTTTTGAGGCTCTGCCTTTTCAAGCCAGGTACTGCTTATCATTGTAATACCTACCAGTTGTGTGATATTTAAAGAAAAACAGAATGTGCCCCCACAGATATAGATATAAAAATTCTAGAGAGGAACAGATAGATAAATGAACATGTTCAGACATTTGTTGCACAGTTTTCAGTAGCATGGCATCTGCAAGAAAATAAAAGCCCATATTTTCTCATGGTGATAAAAACCAAGATAACATGCTTTATGTTATATAGTGTAGGTGAGTTCTTTGCCAATGGGCATTGTGCTATGGCGCAGTAGAATATACTTTTTTCATATAGTGTAGGTGAGTTCTTTGTATATTCATCATCCTTTCTTCCATTGTGGTCTCCTGCCACGGTGCTTGTAGGAGTTGTAAAACTGATAAGCTTGCTAGCTGTGTTTCTTCTTGATAAATATCATACGAACATTTGATATATTTTTGGATTTTCTTAAAGAGTTGTACTGCATTTATTTTTTGTGCTTACCATACAATATAAGTTTTGATAAAAAAAAAAAACAAGTATTGCATTATTAAAATGGTAATTCATATTTATAATTACACATCAAGAATTCCACATGTCTAGTTGGTACACTGAAAAACACCTGAATAATTATAGTAAATACATATTTTAACCAAAAAAATGTAGTGCATTTCATGATTAAAAATGATTAAAAACATGTATATTAATACAGTGTACCAAATACCAAATATTTAAATTTAAGCAGTGTTTAATTGCCAATATCAATTAATTGATTGTGTGGTTGTGTGCAAGTCTATCTGTCTGTCTTTTATTTATTTTAGTATTTATTTGGTCACTGAACAATAAGCCTACAGAAATTCATTTTGTTAATAATAAATAAACAGTATACACCTATGGTCTATAGTTTAATTACAAAAATACCAAAGTAAACTCTTTAATATTCGACATAAGGCTTCTATGTGTCCATACAAAGTTTTTTAAAGGGATAAAGAAAAGAAAAACATTGAAATCGGTGATTGGTATTGACTTTAAAAAAAACTTTTAACACTTATTTTTTTATTTTTCAACTAATCCACCATTTAATAATTTCAAATAAAAAACCTTTTCAGTGTTTCCCAGCAAAATGAGGGTTCTACTGTACAATATGTATACAGAATATCATATGCATTTGGTACGATAAAATTCAGATTTCATTGTAATGCTTGTAATTGAAATTAATAATTGCAATTATAATATCAAAGGCAATAATTGTTAATTACAATTTTTGTTAAAATCATGCACCCCTACTTATTTGTTGACCATTTTGTTAATAAAACATGTACATGTTATTTGAAACATGGTCATTTTATGCTAGACTCGAACCCCAGCTTCCAGAGTACAAGGTAATCAGTTAAGCCATTATGCTATTTAACCATTGTAGTGCAAAACGTTTCGTTGAGAAGTAGCTATTGAATGAGTCAAATTCACAGTGATATTTGTAAAACCTGTACTACAGTAATACTTTTAGTAGCAACGCTGTATACACATACACAATATTTATATACTTATACATTTCATGAGACTGGTAATTCCATGTTATATTTCCTATTAAGGGATACGAAGAAAAAGTTTTCACAGAAAGTACAAAACATAACTTTTTATAAACTGTATAAACTCAATATTCAACATTTTTCAAAATAACTATATTAGATGATCTTGTAGCTGTAAAATTCCCTATTAAGTGGATTTAAACACGTGCAGTGAGAGATTAAATGAAGTGATCATGTCACAAATAAATGATGCATCATGAGCACTAGTTTGGTTATTTTTGCTAGCTAAACACATAACACAGTGAAATACTGCGAGCAGAGGTCGTACTGTGTACATTTTTCATGGCTGCATCTGTACAAAAGGGGAACAAAAGCAATAACAAAAAAGTCTAGGAAGTCAAGTATATAAAGATATCAGTTTACACAGTATTAATACAGGAGAACGTAGGGTGAAATGCCACCTTTTATTGACTAACTAAATAGATTACAAATGCAAGATTTCAAGGCAGCTAAGGCCCCTTCATCAGGCAACGTGTAACCCTATTAATAACAGTATTAATAAACATCAAGGCTAACTACAATTTTAGAATCACATTAAGATTTTGTACACCCTAAATTTTAAATATGCCCATTGTTTTAATTTTAAGATTTTTTTTTTTTAGAAATAAGTATTTAAAAATGTTCTTACCTAAAAGTATTTTAGGATTAGTAAGGCCTAGCTGTACAACTGGATTTTCTAAAATGGCCTGAAAGAGGGGACTGTTGGGATCAATTCCAGTATCCAGATCTTCAGGAGAGGGTTTCCTGTCTCCAAGTAACCAATCGCACTAAACAAAAACAAAAATATCATCTTATTTAGGGAATCTATGGCAAAAATTGAAAGCAACAGATCAATACATTAAATCTAATATACATAGTCATTTTGTAAAGCTCAATAACTTTTTATAAGAGATACATGGTCAAAATAAAATGCATAAGTTGAGAAAATTTGGTAAGAAACTTTCCAAGGTTATTATCAGTAAATTGAAAAAGGCATTGTGCTTAGTCATTCAGTGCTTAATTACTTTAAACATTAATGTACAATAATTGCAGCTTTTAAATATATCTATACTAATAAAAGGCAAAGCCCTCACTCACTCACTCACTCACTCACTTACTCACTCACTCACTCATCACTAATTCTCCAACTTCCCGTGTAGGTAGAAGGCTGAAATTTGGCAGGCTTATTCCTTACAGCTTCCTTACAAAAGTTGGGCAGGTTTCATTTCGAAATTCTACGCGTAATGGTCATAACTGGAAGCTGTTTTTCTCCATTTACTGTAATGGAGTTCAGCTGGAGGGGCGGAGTTCGTATGACATCATCACGCCTCTCACGTAATCACGCATTACGTAGAAAGCCAGGAAGAGCTACAAAACGCGCTTTAGAAAACATGCATTATATAACTAAGAAGGCAGCGAAACAATTAGAAGCGAGCGAGTGACATATATATAAAACCATATTCAGCAGCTCACGTGAACTGACGCAGTGCGCAGATGAACAAAAACCTAATTACACTGCTACGCTCGAATAGATAAACCACACGCAGTGGCGCGATGGTAAAGCATTCGCCTGTAGCACCCACGTCCGAGGTTCGATTCCCGAGAGGGGATGCACTAAGTATGTACGCGCGCTTCTCGATTTATTTTAACCTCGCATCCCCTTAGTTTGAGACGTATGAAAACGCATGCGGTTAACGCAGAAAGACAGATCACCTATTCA
>JANRMT010062804.1:19355581-19372050 GCA_026402145.1 Polypterus bichir lapradei | reverse complement strand
ATTTTTCCTTTTCTTTTTCATACCTTCTTCAACACACTACTTCTCCGCTGCGAAGCGCGGGTATTCTGCTAGTATAGTATAAAACACATTAAATAAAAATTTTAAACTAACAAACTTAGTTCCAACCTTACATATATGTTTTTGGAACACAAGTCTTGAAACTACTCTCTTTAACAGTGATGACTACTTTTCTACATCAAAGAATCTTCCAAAGATTAGCACAAAAGACTTTATTTTTAAAATGTACAGCTATCTTGTATCCTTAAAGGATATCCTGAAATTCCACTTCTTATCATTGATAGCCAAGATTGCACACACATTTGTAAGCTTATGTACAGTACAGAGTGAGGGTGTGATTGCATGCCCAACAATATACTTGTGCCCAATTTGTGGTTAAGACAGGTTTCCCATAACTCTAATCTGGATAGACAAATTAGAAATAGCTAAATGAAAGACCGTTTGTATAAAAAGCTGTTGCATACTGTATAATCTAATAAAGCAGTTTTGTAGATTGACATATACCATAAACTGCACAAAATGCTGCTGCTACTATCTAGCATCTGATCGGGTTCAAGTCATAGTATAAATGTGTCTAATGTCTGCAATTGACTGTCAGTTTCATTCACAACTCATTCTCCTATCTTGAGTTCTAGCAGCCCATGATAAGATGTGCAGACTATAATCTCTAAAAGTCAAACACATTTTAGTGAAAACTTGATCCAGGGCTACAACACTGGCTCCTAATAGAAATCCAGATCAAACACATCCTAAAACACAATCTAGAAACTGGAGTCCAAAAACAGAAGCAAAAACCCTCAAAAACCAATACCAAAAGAAAAGCAAATACTTAAGAAGTCTAAGCAACACTCAATGACAACCTGAAGGAAACTGTCTCGTGCACCAGAATATAAAGGCGGAGGGCAGACCCTCAGGTGTCATGTCATTGTGGCCCCATCTCTTGTGGCTCCGTCCACAGAATATACAGAATGGTGGAACACTTAAGGCCACAGTACACAAATAACAAATAATAAGTAAACCTAGCAGAAATTACTTAAAGGCATGAAAAACAATAATCCCAAAATAACAAATGAATAAGAAGGAAAATATATACAAGCCAGGATAAAACTTCCGGTTGCTGTCTCTATGAAGCTGAAATGTACCCCCTATGACTACATGGGATTTGTTCCAAGTACTCTGGTGGTTTAAGATGCACCTATTGTGGAATGCTGCCGACATTATGAGTAACTAATTTTTTTGGAGTATCTACTATCACAGATGAACCTAGGTGTACACAACACCTTCTGGTTCTTGTAAAGAAGGCTCACCATTGCCTTTAATTCCATATACTTCTGAGGAAAGCTCAAGTATCTGTATCTGTTCTTGTTAATTTCAACAAGTGCACAGAACCACCCAGAAAATCAATAATCTCTCCATTTTTCAAGCGCAGTTATTCAAATAATATAAAAACTTAAATCAGCTCATTATTTTCACAGACCTCTACCATGTGGCATTTACTGCTACACTGCAACAAATGAATACTGTTTAACTGAAACTTGACCAAAGCTCAGTTTCAAGCAGACAGCATTTCATTAGCCATCCACTTTATCCATGTGAATGCTTCAGTGTATAGAAATTTATTCGCATAAGTTGTGCAGTTCTACTCTGAAGTCATCACATTATTGCACTAGGAAACAATGGTTTCCACTTTTTAACTTTTATTCTAGTGACAGGATGAGAAAAATGAAAGCTTTCTCTCGCATAAAACATTGTGTGTCTGGTTGTAGTGACAGATCCACTTATACTGAAAATGTCAACTACTTAAAAGAGAGCAATGGCACTGTAAAATCCGATGAAATAAAGCTGATGGAGAATATATTCTTGCAGCTGTTACTGATAGATAGATTCACATTCTCCAGCAACAGCATACTAATAAAAAAAGATATAAAAAAGAGTGATAAAAATGTACGTTAAACAGACAATAACTTTGTATATTGTTAACGTTTACACCCACCAGGTGGAATTGACGAGTCGCATAGTGTGGGGGAGGAACAACCTCCTCAGTCTGTCAGTGGAGCAGGACAGTGACAGCAGTCTGTTGCTGAAGCTGCTTCTCTGTCTGGAGATGATCCTGTTCAGTGGATGCATTGGATTCTCCATGATTGACAGGAGCCTGCTCAGTGCCTGTCACTCTGCCACGGATGTCAAACTGTCCAGCTCCATGCCTACAATAGAGCCTGCCTTCCTCACCAGTTTGTCCAGGCGTGAGGTGTCCCTCTTCTTTATGCTGCCTCCCCAGCACACCACCACGTAGAAGAGGGCACTCGCCACAACTGTCTGATAGAACATCTGCAGCATCTTATTGCAGATGTTGAAGGATGCCAGCCTTCTAAGGAAGTAAAGTCGGCTCTGTCCTCCCTTGCACAGAGCATCAGTATTGACAATATTTGGTGATGGTTAAAGGCCTGAATCATGACTAGTGGGGAAAATGCACTTGAAGCCCCTGCGGAGTCATCTTTATCAATGCTGTACTGACATACTGGGGAATTCACATAGCTTAGGGGTATGCCAAAGTAGTGCTGAAATAAATAATGTAACATATGATTATTACATTAATTAAAATTAATAGTGTCTTTCCAAGCAGTGAATATCTTGGGGTAACTGATAGAAATCATGACTGTCTGTCATGTGGGGCTGCAACTAATGATTATTTTGGTAGTTGACTAATTGTTCAATTTATTTTTCGATTAGTCACGATTATTTAATGCCTGACTATTTTGATGCCTGTGACCTGTGGTTGCATATCCTGTTCTGGGCTCCAGTGCATGACTTACCTCATCTGCTCACATCTGTCAACCTGTGAATGTCACCCTGATGTCTCTGCATTAAGACGATTAAAATTAATAATAATCAAATTAAAATAACAACCAGTGAAACATATGAATTTGAAACCCTAATCAGATGTTTTTATATTAGTGTGACCATTACAATAAAAAGAAATACATTAAACAATACAAACTAAATTGCACGTGGTCTTTAAACAAAAAAGTGCATTTAACTTAACCAAAAAATACATCGGTAAAACTGAAACTTTTTCATATTTTAGTAATAAATGACAAAATGTAGACATAAACTATATAATGTGTAAAGCCTGAAGTGCAAAGATCAAATAAACACTTTCACGAAAGGTTCCAGGACGATACAATAGCTTCCGTGGTGCAGCGGTAGGAATTGCTGACTTATAATTAAGAGTCCCCCAGTTTGATCCTGACTGCCTTGTATATTTACCGTTTTGAGTAGTGAGTTGCTCTTATTGTTAATATTATACAATAAACATATACATTTGATTTGCATCTGTAACAGCCACTGTAAATGTATAGTACTTGTAAAAGTTACCATTTTTTTTCCCCACTTTTATTCTCTCAGTCACGATCACGATACATACTAAAAGTCCCCCCCCCCACCCCCCAGGGATCTGATGCTATTACTTTTTATCTGAAACTGGGAATAACTGTAGATGTGAGTGGTGTTTTGAGACAATTGAACTACAAATTCTCTGATCTGGATGGATAAAAGCTGACACACAAACGATGGCAAATCTGCCTTATTCACATCTCTTTCTCACTTGATTTTTTTTATTCAATTTTATTGAGTGTTCCTGCTTACACTGAATTAGTATGCACCTTATGGTCCGTGATGTCAAAGCCACACTGACAAAAAAAAAGAGACATAGGTATATATAATATTTGGAATTATTAATTTTATGACCTTATAGTACATTTCGGAAAACATGTGGCACGGATGCAACATTATTCATATTCATTCGTGTACCTTCTTGCGGTTGTAATCAGTGACTGTGTTTTTTTTCCCCCCGATCTTACCCAGTCTGCACAGGACTCCAGGACATGCAGAGGAAAGAATGTTCCTCTGCAACATGAGCCATGAACGCTCTTCTTTTCTCAGTGGACCCCTACATGCCTTGCACAGTACATGTGCTTTGATCGCTGCCAGGTCAAGCTTGTAATAGCACAAGCAACCGGCCACCTGCGTGCTCCTGCTAGCACTGAATAAGCTCACGCTTTCTGGTGTCAGCGCACAGCACCGGGGAAAAAAAAGGAGAGACAAATATATGTGACATTTTGAAGAAATCATTGTATGACCTGAATAGTACCAATCAGAAAACATCGCATTAATGTAATACTATTTGAAATGTTACCTGTAAAAGTTAGCTTTTTCACTTTTATTTTCTCAGTCTCGTTCACGCACTCCCTCCCCTCCTGATCTGACCCTAACTAACTAACTAACTAACAGCGCCAGCATAAATTCTCAAGAGGCGGCGGCATCACAGCTCCAGGATGCTTGCGTTTCAGATGCTCATGCATCGTGGTGGTGCTACCGTGAAAAGAAAGCTCTGCTTTGCATAATCTGCATTCAAATTTTTTTTCTTTTTCGGTGAAGTGCTCCCACACTTTTGAAAGATTCTGTCTCAATTTTTTTCCATCTCCTTCCCCCTCCTCTATCCGACTCGCCATTGCAACCACGTTTATTTTCCTCTACATTCTTCTTCTCTTCAGACGTTCTTCTTCGTTGGTAGGACTGTGTGCAGTCTTGACAAACAATAACAAACGATACTACCCCCAGACATTCATGTAGTGCATTGCAGTTACAAAAAGCAATGTGGTTCTTTGTGACTGGAGCCTCTATTGAAGTTTCTGTTTATGACGCGTCGACAATAAAAAATCTGCATCGACAATTTTTTGTAGTCGACGTTGTCGATTATGGCGACTAATAATTGCAGCCCTACTGTCATGATTACGACACATCAGCAGATGCTAACACACTAAAACATTTACGGGAGATATATGGAGAAGGAGCATTCAACCACCAGAATAAGCTTTGAATCTGAAAGTTAGAGTCCACATTTTTTAAAGTATAGCCAAAGAGACTGCCATAATATCACTTTGCTGTATGCAATACTTAGACACACGCAGTCCTACATCGGTTGGGTAGACTTTACTCTTCATTATCCTAGAGGGACGTTTTTTGAAGCAGAAGAGTATTAAAAACATAAGGCACGCGACGCAACGTGTCTGCTTGTGGATGCTACTGCTTTATACTTGCGTGCATAATTTATGTAAATCTGGAGGATTCCACCAGGTGGCAGTACTAGATATCATTCTGGGGAGAAAACAACGTTCAGCTTCACTGTGCTGTGAATTGTCCAAAACATTCAATAAATTCCCAGGACACCTTGCCACAATATCTCTGAAAAGGATGGATGTTTAATATTTATATTCATCAATCCTGGGATGCGCCCATTCTAGCTAGCATCGAATGTGAGACAGAAACAATCCCTGGATGGGGCATGAACTCATAGCAAGGTGAATACAAGCACATACATATCCTAGCATCATTTTAGCATCATCAAATCTCCAAACCTGCATGTCCTTGGAAGGAAACCAGAGCACACTGTGGAAACCCACCAGGAAAACATGCAAACTCTAGGCAGGGAACACCAGGGAAATGACTCCCTGGGAAGAAGCAACACTACTGCTCCACATTTGTGCTGGCCCCAGATGTGTAAACAGTGTTAATTATTTAAATGAAGTTAACAATTTATCTGTAAAATGTACACATTTCACCATGAAATTGAAATCAAGTATAAATCTAAGGATTCTAAATATGTAGAGAACTGGAATTCCACAAATTTAATGTGTTCTGATGACATTTATGACGTTCTACTTTAATGACAAAATAAACTACGAGATTAAAGTTGAAATTTCCACTTTAATCACAAAATAGTCCTTTTTTCTTCACTGTGTCCTTAATTTTTTTTTTCTGTGCCTCAAGTACGCTTCTGTACATTCTGATGCTTTTGTGAAGGTGCAAAAAAAAAAAAGATGGCACAGAAGATGGTATGTGAGAGCTTTAAAATGTATTGTGTCATTACGATTACTATTTTGCAACGCTTGTATTGTGAGAAATAGATAAAAAAGTACCACAAATACATTTGTATGTCAGCACTTTAGTTTGATGATTTTTGCTTCACCATATCGAACCATTCATCAATCATCGAAGTAAACACATTGATCCTGTAGGATTTGCAAAGAGGCTTGCTGACACGTGTTGATAGTAAAGAAAGACTATGATGTCACGTTCCAACTTGAACATGATGTGACCTCCGATTTTTTGCTGGTACTGCAACTTGCGCATGTGTCGCATTAATTTCTGAGGACGTGCTTAGAGGACGCATCAAATCAAAGTTGGAAAAGCATAGCAGCCATGATACGTGTGCATACATATTCTGAGCGTGAAATGTCAACTGGCCCTTACACAGATATAAGCCAAGTCATCATATCTGACAACCAGTGATATCATCAGCACAAACACACAATACTTTGACAAATAAGAGTAATTACCTTTAACAGTACACAATAGTAAGAAGTCAGAATTCAGCAGGATTCCTACAACTGACAGAATTCAAAATGCTTATAGCTCTGGGAAAAAAGTCCTTAAATCTGTTGATTTTTAGCCTTGGAAACCAAAGAGCCTGATGGCAGCAACTGAAATTTAGAAGAAAAAAAAGAAAAAAAAAACAAAAAGAGGATGGCTACTATCTGACAAAGTCAAGCTGGCCTTCATTCTATCTTGCTTGTAATACAGCTAAATGTCAACAGTCAGTTGCAAACCAATGTTACTGCTAATTTTTATAATGTTTTTTGGATAGTTTACATTTTTAATGCTAAGGTTGCCAAACCAACATAAAAATGTGATAAAAGATTCAATAAAAGGCTAATAAAAAATTAGCATTATAGTTTTGCCCACGTGAAAACGTTTTCTAAGAAAGAATAATAATTTCTAACCCCCCTTTGCAATTTTTTTTTTTTTTGTTAAGATCAAAGGTTAGCCCATTATTAATGATTGTCCCTAGATTTATGTACTGCATGTATTGCTCCATAATGTTCAAAGTCTCCTCTTTTATTATTGCTGAGAGAGTGGTAGGAGGGTAACACCTAAACTCTACAGCAATTTCCTTGGTCTCAGAATTATTTAGCTGTAAAACAGAATGTATCAATCAGTTTGCCAACTAAAACATGAGCCTGTGTTGCATTTAAAGCAGACGAATAATCAATAAAGAATAGTTTTGCATGGGGTTCTGGTTCTTCTAAGTGCTCATACAGAAGTGTTGCTGTGGTATCCTCCACTCCCACTTTTTGCTCTGGATGCAAACTGGTATAGGTCCAGAGACAGATACAGGTTTTGTTTAGTAGCTTTCTCTTAATCAACTTCTCAAATGATTTCATGATATAAGAAGTTCAGGCCCCTGGTTGAAATCATTTAATACTTTTGGGGATGTACTTTTTGCTATTTGAGTAACATTTGCCTGTTTCCAGAGTCTAGTCACTTGCTGGAAATCCAGAGACATCTTGGGTATAGAGTGGAATTTTGGAGAGTGCTGCTCTGCACAAGAGTGAAGCAGTCATCCATTGATGCTGCCTGGGCCAGAGCTTCTTTTGATCTTAGTTGCTGAAGGAATTTTCTTACATCGTTCTGGTCCTAAGTTTGGTCTTTTGGTGAATAATGCTAAACTGTCACATCTGGCACACTCTTACCTTCGAATATGGATGTCATTCACCCAATTCAATTCCTCCTACACCCATTTCTGTTTCAGCTAATCAGTTTGGTTCAATCAACGTCTTATGCCATGGTCATTACCACCTGTTTGTTGTCCATGCTTAATCAAGTTTTTATTTGAAAAATGGTCTTTACTAAAATACTATTTCTCTGAAACATTTAATTTTTTTGCAAATTTAAAAATGCACAAGCACACACAAAATATCACATTTCCTTGCAACAGAAATGCACATGTGCAAGCAGCAGCAACAGCAGACTTAAAAACACAGAAGAAAAGAACAACCATCTGCTTTGCACCTACATGTAGATCTGTGCATGCTTCATGTTCAATGAAGTATGTGGGAGGCTTAAAATAAACCTCAGACCTAAAAATAAAACAACTACAGTGGAGAAGAAAGAAATGCTCCTAAGACATTTCTGGGACTGGAGTATGATTTGGAGTGTGTGGGCACTTCAAGCTGCCAACATATTCCTTGAAGCAAAAAGCTATTAAGTGTTTTCAAGAACAAGCTCTTAGTGGGGACACCTAACTAAAATAACTAACACAACTAACATACAGTCAACACCAGAAATATTGACATCCCTCAAAAAATAGAACAAAAACATTAACATAGATAATACATACAATGATTCTAATATTCCTGAAATGTTTGGAGAAATTGTTGACTATTTTTTTAATAAAAACAATTCCTGCAAAAGTGTTTTTTTATCTTCTAAATAATTTATCTTGTTCAAAATGTATGTAAGCACCCTTGAAGAATACTATAAATAAATTTGTATCTTTGGAGAAAAAATGTTTCTTGATGTTGTCTATTAACTGTTAATGGCCATTTCCTGTTTTAATGGGGTATAGATATGAGGTAACACACAGGTAAAATCCTTTTGTCATCCAGCAACATGAGCAAAACTGCATAAATTGGGGAATGGCTACATAAAAGTAGGAATTCAACTGAAATTATCGGTAAGCACAATCGAAGCCATTATAAATAAGTTTGAAAAGTATGGACCTATAGAAAATTTGCCAGGTTGGGGACGTATCTGCATATTACTCGCACAAACAGTGAGAAGGATGCAAAGTTTAGTTGAATCTTGGTGACTTACTATTTCAAAGCCAACTGTAAGACAACTCCTCCATGACCAGAAGCTTTATGAACGAGTGGCACGAAAGAGGACTCTCCTGAGTCCAAGAAAAAATCCCAGCATCTCAACTTTGCCAAGCAACATTGGAGATACAACTGGAATCATGTGCTGTGGTCAAATGAGACTAACATTGAGCTTTTTGACCACGCACACCATCACGCTGTTTGGCGAAAAAAAGGAACTGCATACAAAGCAGGGCATCTCATACCCACAGTAATATATAGTGGTGGCTCTTTAATGCTTTGGGGCTGTTTTGCTGCCTGTAGTACAGGGCCTCTTAATATGGTCAGTGGCATAATGAATTCCATTTAATACTAGAACATTTTAGTCGAAGATCTGGTTGCTTCTGCGAGAAGGCTGAAACTGGCTGGGTATTCCAACAAGACAATGTTCCGAACCACACATCAAAATAAACAAAGAACTGGTTGCAGAAACACAGGATCAAGGTTTTGTAATGGCCCTCGCAGTCTCCAGATTGAACCCAATTGAAAATCTGTCATCTCAACTGAAGAAAGCAGTTCACAAAAGAAAACTCAAGAATCTCCATAAGTTGGAAATGTTTGGCATGGAAGAGTGGTCTAAGATCCCTCTACAAGTGTTCTCCAGCGTTGTTAAAACACTACAGAAAAAGGCTGAGGGCTGTCATTCTCACCAGGGGAGGCTCCACCAAATACTGATACCTGGGGGTGCCAATATTTTTGGAATCTGCCTTAGTATGAAAATTTATGTTACTAAAGAAAAACTTTATTTTGCTCTAAAAGTCTGACAATAAAAGCATGAGGCTTACCCAGTTCTTTAAGCACAAAATCTCACTCACTGCATTGTTCCTTTTATATATTTATTTTTGCAATTTTTCATGAAGGGTGCCAATATTTCTGGAGTTGACTGCAGTGATAGTTAATGAATCACCATTAAACAGTATGGGGAGGATGATCTGCGTTTATAAAACGGTGAAACATACAAACTCCCTTTGAAAATCCTTCTTATCCACCTTTACAGGTGACTAGAGGTGAAGCTGTACTGAGGATGAGCGTGGGATGTACAGGCCCATCTAAAGTTTTCCAGTAAACATCTGGGCCTATACATGTGTCTTCTTGAGCAGGTGAACCTTGTGGGCACTGCAAAATTTCAATCAATTACAGCATAGTGTTTTACCAATGGTGATCTTGGTGACAGTGGTTCCAACTGCCTTAAGATCATTAACATGTTCCTCCTGTGTAGTTTTGGGCTGATCCCTCACCTTTCTCACGATCATCCTCACCCCATGAGGCAAGATTTTTCATGGAGCTCCAGACCGAAGGTGATAGATGGTCATTTTATATTTCTTCCATTTCCGAATAATTGCACCAACAGTTTTCAACTTCTCACAAAGCTTCTTGCTAATGGTCTTGTAGTCCATTCTGGCCTTGTGCAGGTCTATAATCTTGTCCCCGACGTCCTCTGATAGTTTTTTGGTCTTGCCCATGGTGGTGGAGAGGTTGGAATGGAAGAAACTGATTCTGTGGACAGGTGTGCTTTATACACATGAGTTGAGATCAGGAGTACACGTAATTGATTGACTGATTGATTCATTGTAATCGCCAATCTGTGAGAACCAGAATTCTGGCTGGGTTGTAAGGGATCAAATACTTATTTCACTCAGTGATATGCAACTCAATTTATAACTTTTATCTAATGTGTTTTTTCTGGATTTTTGGTTGATATTCTGTCTCTCTTCATTAAAATAAAAGTACCATAAAAATTAAAGACTCTTAATTTCTTTGTAAGTGAGCAAACTTACAAATTCAGCAGGGGATCAAATACTTATTCCCCCCACTGTAAACCTTTACTACCATTTTTTTTTTTTTTAATATTGCTATTAATATCACTCAATACACTAAAGCACAAATAACCATAGAACGGCCAAATTTTTGTATATTCCTGCAAATATTCCCACATCTAAACACAAAGAAACTCATCTTCATTGATTAATTGTCCAAAAACATTACAAAGAGGGTTAAGAATAAAGACAACTGAATAAAGCACAAATACAAACACCTACTTTGTATAGTATTTACAGTGAGTGGAGAATATCTGCAGTGCAAAAAAGTCCAAAGTTGGCAGAAAGATTGTTTTATTGAACTGGCAGTAAAAACGTAAAATTATGTCAAATCAGGCTAAAGTGAGAAGGAGTTAAAACCCAACTCCAGCCCTAAGCCAGAGAATAACACTGCATGAATATTTATTATCATTTTTACATCTAAACACTGCTACATGACATCTATGTCTGGATGTGCACAACTATGCTGTAGGCTTATTAAATAAGTACCAAGGAAACAAACGCAGCTCTGCCAATTAAATCAACACTAGATCCTTGAGTGTTCAGTAATGAAAAGACACAGGTACAACACAGTAAAAAAAAAAAAAAAAAAAAAAATCACCAAGAGGGCCCTACCCTCCTAAACGGATACATACCACCAACAGAGATGCCAAACAAGGGCTATGTGAGGAAAATGGTTAAAAACTGCTGGATTTATAAAAGAACAGCTTTATTCCAAGCAGTATTGCCTAACCAAACAAAATGGTAATGCACAAACCAAATACTGACTTACTGCTGCGTCCTGCTGGTTGTTATTAACACGTAAGGCATCAATCACTTCTTTTTCATCAAAACCCATCTCCATGAGTGCAATGACAGCCTAAAAAGATAAAGGATAAAAGAAAAATGCATATTTGAAAAGCACAAGATAAAAATAGGATTTCATATAAACAGTTCAAAATTGGAAACCAAATAAGAATAAAAGTTTATAAGAATGATTTTCTGATACAAGCTGCATAGAAAGGCCAACCAGCTTTGTCCAGTTTGAACAGACTGTCTATTTCATGATAAACATCAAACCACAATCCACTCAATAAGTGGTAACATATATTTTACATAAGTAAAGTTTAATAAACTTAGTTTCTAACTGACACTGTAAACTAAGTTAAAAATGCTTCTGGATTTTTTAAAAAAAGTACTTAAAATCCCTGCATTTTACTTTTTACACTGTTTGCGTATAACAGAAACCTTTTCCTTACACATTAATTAAACAAACTCAAAACTTTGCTGCATTACACCAGTATTTACTTAGCATGCTGTAATACAGTGGATAGTTTTGCTCACAGCCAAGCAACAACCGACCTGTATGTGGAAATCTGAACAAGACCTGTCCCTTCCTTCAGTGTAGCCTTGAAAAAGATCTCCTAACACACCACAGATGTCTTTTTGATTTAGAGGAGAAAAAAAAACAGCATTCCACTAGCATCTGAAACTCCTCAACAAACGGGGTTTTTCATCCTCCTAGAACCCCAGCCCTTTACAATTTTTAATCTGTTTTATTTATAATCTGTTGTAAGTAAACAATATTTAAGACACTGTAATAGTGTACTTCTAACACACACGTTAAACATATAAAACGTTCTGTACAATAAATAGTTTGCAGGGCCTTAAATAATGATAAGGCTCAACTCAGATGAGTTAATGTATTTCCATTAAAGACCTACTCTGGAATCAGGCCTAAATTCACGTTTCCTCCGTATCCTTTTAAAGATATCTGTGAGCTCATCTTGCTTGGAGTCTTCTGCATTAGTGTCGGCATTTGCCCTTGAGGAGGATACTGTTGAAGATGATGGAGCTGCAGCTGCTGTTCCTCCAGCTGCACCCTGACCTGGAAGAGGTGTATCTGCTGTTGGATCCTCAGCATGTTCTATAAGCCACTCCATAGCCTGTGTTACTGACATTCTGTAACAAAACAAAAAAACGGAATTGAGTTATAAGAAGTAGAATGTCTGACAATACTTTTTATCAGATCATAACAACATGAACTAAATAATCAACAATAAATATAAATATTTTCTGTAGCAGACAAAATCCACTGGTCACTTGTATTTCATTGCATTTGCATCATATATGTGTTAAAAGTGTCACTGCAAACACAACTGATGTAGACACTAGTGAGTTTTAAAACTTAACATGCCTATCTAAATCCAGCTGTTCATCTTTCCATAACTATGTTTCCATCAAATGAATGTGCATTATTAATGCATCAAAACGAAAACACATTAAATCAAATTATTAAACATGGCAGAAGAAAACAATTGCATACTGCAACTCTCAGCCACACTTTTAGTCACATAACACCAAAGTCATTCGTAAATCATTATTTTTGCTGTTAAAACATTTCCACTACAGCTTACACAACACTGCAAGTATCGACAAACAACTGATGAGTGCTAAAAAACTAAACTAAAAAAATATTGATTTTTGTAAAATTTTAAACATTATACATTTCAAAGTATTAAAAGATTTTTACAAAAAATGTTTTAGATGAAAATATGACTGTTTACACAGCTCCTCCCTTGGATTTTATTCTTCTCATACTTTTTTTTTATTTTAAGTGAACGCTGGTATTGTAAATGCATGTGTGCTCCCTTTTGAGACTTTTATCCTGCAGTAAAAAGCAATTTATGATTCAAATACTGTAATCAATTAAAATATTTTTATATTGTGCCTTTTCCAACATACTGAAACATTTGGGAATAGTGTAAGAAAGTAAAACAAATGTAATACAATATAGGACAAGCAGAAAGCTAGTGAATTCATCAGCCTTAATAAAAATACAAGTGTCTGTGTATCTGTGTGTCAGTCCTGTTGCTATGGTTAAAACAAGAAAAAAAACAAGAAAAGCATGTAGAAGAAGAGTCAAAAATCAAAAATGATAATGAAAATACCAAAAAATGGACTAAAGTTTAAAAAAAAAAATTTCTAATTGGCCTATTCTGTCGTCTGACATTATAGCCAAATCCTGGTACTGACTTTCTTGTAACCATTGGGCCTTGTGAACAAAGTTTATAGCTGTAATGCTAATGACTAATAACTTTATGTGTTGAGCAATGGACAATTGAAAATAATGATAAATCGCTGCATGCGCCAGGAAACCAAAGCCCTGACATAAACAAGCCAGAATCACTAAGACAGGCCAATTTGTTAGGGAACACTGCCACATTTTATCTGCAAAACACTTCGACTATAACAGTTGTCAATTTGATGATCAGTGCCAACAGGAAGCAGAAAACTGAACTTCTCTGTCCAAACAAAAAAAGGTCACCGCAAGGGAAAGAGATTTATTGTTTTCACACACGTGCACATGGGAAGCAGCTAAAGGGCCAGAATGAGAGTAATTCCATGCCAGACCAGGGGGAGGCAGAGTGTACCAACTGTTTCTCTCACTTCTCTGCAGACCAGTTACAGGAAACCCTGCCTGGCCCCGATGACATCACTTCCGGTTCAAACATCAATGAGGTTCCAACATCAATGGCACCATTTCCGGTCCCGGGTCCAAAGACGCTACTTCCGGATCCGGTACCACTGATGACGTCACTTCCTCTGCTCTCCTTTAAAGCCGGCATCATTGTGCTATCGAGTCAGTTCTGTTTTGGAATCCAGTCTCTTCACATCTGTACATTATTAATATCCATTTTTGCAGCCAGTAAACAATGTACGGGTGGCTGCCCCAAACCTTTTTGTGGCTCTTTTTGTATCGTTTATTACAGCGTGCAATTATTATACCAGACCAAATGGACAATCCATGACCCATGTATCAAATAAAAACATGAGATCTATGTTAATTTTACTTAGATTTCAACCCATCTTGGACAGGTAGCACAGCTTATATATATATATAAATATCTATATCATATATATATATATATATATATATATATACTAATAAAAGGCAAAGCCCTCACTCACTGACTGACTGACTGACTGACTGACTCATCACTAATTCTCCAACTTCCCGTGTAGGTAGAAGGCTGAAATTTGGCAGGCTCATTCCTTACAGCTTCCTTACAAAAGTTGGGCAGGTTTCATTTCGAAATTCTACGTGTAATGGTCATAACTGGAAGGTATTTTTCTCCATTTACTGTAATGGAGTTGAGCTTGACCGCCGTGGGGGCGGAGTTTTGTGTGACATCATCACGCCGCCCACGTAATCACGTGAACTGACTGTCAACGCACTATGTAGAAAATCAGGTAGAGCTCCAAAATACGCTGAACAAAACATGCATTATATAATTGAGAAGGCAGCGAAACAATAAGAAGCGAGCGAGTGACATATACTACCATATTCATCATTGCAGCTACTTCGGAAACAAAGCAAGGTATAAACCTAAACTTTAAATTAAGTTAATAGACAGGCTGCCGCTGGCGTTTTTAATGCCCACGGGTAATGCGGGATACAAGTTTATTGAGAGAACGCAGGATATAAATGAGAGTTTTGATCACTTTGTAACTAAGTTAAAATTGCAGGTGAAGGGGTGTGCTTATGCAAATTCCGAGAGACTGTGTTTGTGGGGGATTGACAGTTAAGGTGGGTCGAGGAGTCACATCATCATATCCCCTCCCATTTACCTCATTTCGCTCTGAGCTGAGCTCCGCGGCTAACGCCGTCTTCCGAAGCAACTTCGTCACACTGCCACGTAAAGTCAAAACTTAAATATATAAAGTCAGCGTCGGAATATATAAACTCAGCGCTGGAATATATAAAGTCAGCGTCGGAATATATTGTCACGCTTGGGTCACAGATTTGCACAGAGACACAGGAGGTCGTAGAAACAAGAAGGATTTTTATTCAAACACTGCAAACACATGAGCTTAAACGTGCTCCATGACAAGTCAGAGATGACAGTTCCGCTAGGAGCAGTGAGAGAGAGCGATAAAAGCAAGCAAACAATCAATTTTCAACTGACAGGCGCTGCACAAGGCTTTTAAGTTAGCGGGGCAGCGAAACAATAAGAAGCGAGCGAGTGACATACTACCATATTCATCAGTACAGCTACTTCGGAAACAAAGCAAGGTATAAACCTAAACTTTAAATTAACTTAATAGACAGGCTGCCGCTGGCGTTTTGCATGCCCACGGGTAATGCGGGATACAAGTTTAATGAGAGGACGCAGGATATAAACGAGAGTTTTGATCACTTTGTAACTAAGTTAAAATTGCAGGTGAAGGGGTGTGCTTATGCAAATTCCGAGAGACTGTGTTTGTGGGGGATTGACAGTTAAGGCGGGTGGGGGAGTCACGTCATCATCTCCCCTCCCATTTACCTCATTTCGCACTGAGCTGAGCTCCGCGGCTAACACCGTCTTCCGAAGCAACTTCGTCACACTGCCACCAAATACAGAGAAATCCACAAGTTAATACACACGCTGTCTCTAGACTTTCTCCACACTGAATCCTCCAGGCACTACTTACAAAAGGTTACATTGACAATCGTGTTACGTTATTTTTAAAATGTTTAATTTTCTTAGCACAAGCACAGCTGAGAAGCTTCGATGCATGTGCTCCATAACGCGTTAAAAAATAATGCATTTAATCACACTTTGCATTACACATTACAATCAAAGGGGAACTTTTGTCAATGCATGATTTCCTGGTACACCGATTACATTGATCAGCGCATCCCAATTCATTTTAGCCTCGCACCACCTTGGTTTGAGAAGAAGTATGAAAAAATATGAGGTTAACACACAAAAACAGATCACCAATTCAAGCTTTATGAATAATTGATTCGCCATCAATAATTGTTTTGGTAAAGCCATACTCAGTGTAATCCTCCTTCCATTTTATAATTTTTCCGCCACTAGCCATGATTAAATGAACGGTAAAAAAGTAAGAG
>JANRMT010062804.1:19292102-19345581 GCA_026402145.1 Polypterus bichir lapradei | reverse complement strand
TATATATATATATATATATATATATATATATTCTCACACAATTAATTAATCGATATTGGCAAATAAACACTGATTAAATGTAAATATACATGCACTTATATGTTTTAATCATTTTAAATTATTAATTGTACTACAGCTTTTTGCTCTTAAAATACACATTTACTATATTTATACAAGAGTTTTACTTTTTTTTTCCTTCAGTGTATCAACTAGAAATTTGTAATTGTTGAGGTGTAATTATAAAATACGGATTACCATTTTAATTATGCAATACTTGTTTCATAACAATATTTATGCTGTATGACACACAGCAACAAATAATAAATGCAGTACAAATCTTTATAAAAGCATATTTTTTACTAATCTATTTCAATTCACCTTTATCTTTTCATTTTCCAATTAAAAGTGTAAGCTGCTGCACTCAAAACAAGTTTGCTGTACATTTTAATTTAAAGGGCAAAATAAAGGTCTCAGTTTCTTAAAGTAGCATTTCTTGCCATTTATCTAGTTGCACAAGACTACTTTTCCGATTACTTTTTTTTCAGTCTGTTACTCTACTTCCTTTAATGTAAAGGCTAATATATCAATCACCTCTTGTTCACTGATCTATCAGGCTTTCACTTGCTGCATATCCTGTACAACTCTTAAGTACTTCTCTGCCTCTCCCGACTTCCTCGTACAATACCACAGCCCCTCTCGAGGCACCCTGTCATATGCTTTCTCCAGGTCCACAAAGACGCAATGCAACTCCTTCTGGCCTTCTCTAAACTTCTCCATCAACATCCTTAGAGCAAACATTGCATCTGTGGTGCTCTTTCTTGGCATGAAACAATACTGCTGCTCACTAATCATCACCTCACTTCTTAACCTAGCTTCCACTACTCTTTCCCATAACTTCATGCTGTGGCTCATCAATTTTATCCCCCTGTAGTTACTGCAGTCCTGCACATCACCCCCTTATTGTTAAATATCGGCACCAGTACACTTCTTCTCCACTCCTCAGGCATCCTCTCACTTTTCAAGATTCTTTTAAACAATCTGGTTAAAAACTTCACTGCCATCTCTCCTAAACACCTCCATGCTTCCACAGGTATGTCATCTGGACCAATGGCTTTTCCATTTTTCATCCTCTTCATAGCTGTCCTTATTTCCTCCTTGCTAATCCGTTGCACTTCCTGATTCACTATCTCCACATCATCCAACCTCTTCTCTCTCTCGTTCTCTTCATTCATAAGCCTCTCCAGCTTCATAACCATCACTCCGTCTGACACTCTTTTCAGCTCTTGACATACTGTTCCTTCAGGATAACCCCTACTCCATTTCTCCTCCTATCCACACCATGATAGAACAATTTGAATCCACCTCTGATCCACCTGGTCTTACTCCCCTTGCATTTAGTCTTTTGCACACACAATATATCAACCTTCCTTCTCTCCATCATATCTGCTAACTCTCTGACCTTACCAGTCATACTGCCAACATTAAAAGTTCCTACCCTCAGTTCCACTCTCTTTACCTTCCTCCTCTCCTCCTGCCTCCGGACACGTCTCACCCCTCTTCTTCTCCTTTTTCTCCTTCTTCGGCCAACAGTAGCCCAATTTCCGCCAGCACCCTGTTGACTAACAGTACTGGTGGCAGTCGTCATTAACTCGGGGCTCGACCGATCCGGTATGGAAATTTGTATTGTTGTCCGCATATTGATTTGAATTTTAAACCGGATGCCCTTCCTGACCTAACCCTCCCCATTTATCCGGGCTTGGGACCGGCACGAAGAAACACACTGATTTGTGCATCCCCTGTGGCTGGGTTTATTACCGTAAAGCTTAGAAAAGCAGGGGCTGAAAAGATTGTTTTTGTGATCAGTCATTTTATCGATCACCGATCGAGTCTTTCTTTTAGAGAAAATTGTCAGATTTCAATCGCCAGCTGATCGATAGGAGCATCCCTAGTGTTTGGGGTATGCAGAACTCCAACGGCTCCTTTTTGCTTATCACACTTCATTAAGCATTTTCCATAAATATCAACTTTGCTACATAGTAAAATTGTATTTCTGCTTATATTTAGATTACAAAGTATAATTCTGTTGTAGTGAAAAGAAAAGTAGATGAGAGGTTGCTTATTTGAATATTCTGACCTTTGATTAGTATAAAATTCCCACCAAACGTGGCTCATTTTAGAGTAAGCACCATCTTGGATGACTTACAGACTTTCAGAATCTTGATGGTATTTTGTCCAGTAAAATTTAATTTAATTTCCAGGATTATGTTTTTGATATTAGCATTGTTATCTTTTGACATTGTTTTGTGAAAAGTTTTTCATTGCATACAACCTTTTTATGAATTGTTTTCATGGACACTGCCTGGCTATTGATAGTCACTTTAGCTGACAGCAATGCAGCACATTGTATTATCATGCCGATGTTATAAAAAATGACTGCCTACGCAGAATGACACGTAATGTTCTAACATTATACAGTATCAAAAAATTGAATACCAATAATTATTTAGGTATTTCTGAATTGACAAACCCTATTTAATTGACTTTGACTTTTCATGGTGGTTTTGTGAAACAGACAGTCTGAACTTCTACTGTATGTATTAACCTTTTGATTATCACTAAAACAACTCTAAAGAATCCCTGTCTGTTTAGACCTACTTTAGTCAGAACAAATGCAATAGAAACTGTTTACGTCTTAAAGATTTGATTACAGTAGTAAAAGAAAAATAGAAAAGAAGAAAGAAATCAGCCTTTGCAAAGTATTTCAAGTAGAGACGTTAACATTTCTTTGCTGTTCAAGTGTTAGGAGTTGAAGCAGAGCAATCTTACCAATACCAATCTGAATTGCCGTTTGGGAATTAAATTGCCTTCTTGCATAGCAATACCAGTTTCATTTACTTTGAGACATGCTGTTCATTTAGAAGTAACACAAGGGCAGTGTTGACGCTACTCATCAGGTCATTTTTACACGCAGAGGCAGAATAGAAGCCATTGGCAAAAGTGAAATGTGGTAAATGTTGGCAGTAGAGGAGCATTTTGAGTGGAAGGAGTGACCAAGTTTGCTGCAAATAGTCTAATGCTGCAGTAAAATACAAAATCAGCACATCTACGGTGTATTACCAGCTACAAATTACAGGTAACAAATCCACTAAAATACACTTAATTCTAAGTGCACTTGTTGTATTACAAGTGTGCTATTTTCAAGCACTAATTTTGTACTTGGTGTTCTAATGTTATATCATTAGTGTAACTAAATATATGATTAAATACAACTAAGTGTACTTGAATGTGCTATTTTGAGACACCATTAAGATGTGCTTAAATATGTTTAAGTACACTTTTTTATAATTTCTGTACTTTCATAAATGTAATTTGTTTCCACTTGGAGTATCTGAATACACCTTTTAGATACTTGTTAATACATTTATATAGGAAATAGATTTATACTTCAATGAAAATGTGAAGATAATACATTGAATAATTGAATACATATCTGTGATCTATTTCAAATGTATTTACGACTCATAAATTTCACACTAAAGTGTATTTAAATTAAGTGTACTTCAGTGTACTTTTTTCCCAGGGTTTTGCAAATAAGTGTAAGTGCGTGCGGCAAAGTGCTCTGCATTTAATGCTGGGTACATAAGGGCCAAATAACAATCAAAACAGTCGCTCTGTCATAACACTTTAGTGGGATTTGAATTACATTTCATGCATTCAAAGAGACTACGACAAACACTTGTGCCCAAAGTCCTTGTGTGCTTATATTAAGTACACTGAATTATTATGGAGGTAGAAAAATATACTTAAACTGCGGTAAGCTGGCACCCTGCCCGGGGTTTGTTTCCTGCCTTGCACCCTGTGTTGGCTGGGATTGGCTCCAGCAGACCCCCGTGACACTCTAGTTAGGATATAGCGGGTTGGATAATGGATGGATTGAAATATACTTGTAATTGCTATATTTTGAATACTAAAAAAATAACAAACAGTGGTTGATAGTAGTATATGAAAAGACACTAGAATTGATCTTCAATTTAAAGCTTTTGAAGCACACTATTAAGTAACACTAATATAAATACACTTCTGCTTATATTCTGGGTGGTATATCAGAATGCAATAAATACCAACTTCAGTATTAGTGCACTTACTTTAAGTAAACTAAAGTACTGCTCAGGTAAAAATACGAGGGACTTTTAAAAAGTTTCAGCACTTTTCGTTGGAAACGGTGAAGGCGGGAGGAGTAGTAATTGGCCATTAAAACGTTGGTACGACGCTGAGAAAATTACATCGCAAATGAAGGTGACGATGTAGAAAAGTGATGTAATTTGCTTTTGAAATTAGTTTAAAAAATGCAAAACTTTTTGAACGACCCTCGTATATTTGTAATTCGTCCATTTCTAGTGCATTTTCTTGACAATCCACTAAAAATTTACTTGATAATAGCGTATGAAAGTACACCAAAATTGAACTTATATTTAAAGCTTACATAGCGCAGTCATGCACTAGTACCACATTTCTATATACTGTATTATAGGGGTAGTATACTTTGTCTGAGTACACTTAATATCAATTTAAGTATTAGTGCAAGTTAGTGTATTTAGATTACGTTCACTGAAATACTACTGATTGGAAATGTACTCTTAATTTGCACTTAATTTTAGCACACAAATACAATTATTTGCTAGAAATGTACTTTCTGATATTAAAGTATATTTTAGGACAATTAAATATGGTTTACTTTTACCTAGGATCAAGCCAGACAGTAGCAGCCCGAAGCAACAGGGAAAACCTATTGACTGTCTGGCAGAGAAAATCATACAGAGAGTGTGCAAAGTAGAACAAGACACGTAGCCAGTCAGACATCTCTTTAACCAGGGCACCACATTCCACCTAAAGGCATTGCTACCGTCTGTCTAGAAAAACATTTTCTCAATGAGACGCAAGAGCAAAAAACTCATCTGACCGTGGCCACTCATAACTGACTTTTGGCCTAAACTAACAGCCAAAAGGTGAGGACTGACAGATGAAATCAGTGACACTGCAGGCAAACAAAGTATTAAAGATTGAGAACAGTCTGTCTGTCTGACAAACTTGCACAGAGGCTAACGTATGAAGTCAAAGTGCTTTTGACCACTGAGGACTTTATAAGTCATACCTGACTGATTTAATTGAAAACGTAACAGAAGCTTACACATTTTTCTTTAAGGGCCTTTCTGAAGATTAGTTAATTTTTTTATAGAAGTTGGCACATTAACATTTGGATCAATCATCAGACATCACTGGACTGCACTAAAAGGACTGTCCAAAAACAGGTAGAGATCAAAAGATTGTGGACTCCAAGCCAAAACTTACATCAAAAAGCAAATTCAAAGCCAAAGATTAACAATTTAAAGGTGTTGTCAGTCCATTTCAGGGTTACAGGGGCCAACGGCTATCCTACAAGGATTGGGCAAAAGGCTGAAAATGAGCCTGGGGAATATTTCATGAAGCATGCTGATGAAATTGTGACTTAGCTAAGGACTACTTGCTTGAGACTGTATGGCTGGAGTAATTTTCATGAATTGGGACTTGCAAAATTATCAGTGTTAGGGAATAGGGAAAGTGAAAGGGAGACTTTATTACAGCATCTGACCATTATCAGGTGAATGTGGCACTCTCATGTTAAATAGCAGTTGTCTCCAACTCCACTCTTGGAGGGCCACAGTCGCAGCAGGTTTTCATTCTAACCCTTTTCTTAATTAGTGACCTGTTTTTGTTGTTAATTAACTTTTTTTTAATTAATTTTAGTTGACTTGTTTTTTTAAGATTTGTTCCACTGAATTTCTTCATTTTTTCATTCTTGAATGAATTTCTTCATTTTTTTCCTTAAATGGCACAAAAACAGAAGTGAAATGTGAAGTGAATGAGCCAACAGAAGACCAACTAAGTCAGGGCCTCAAACTCCAAGCAATTTCACTCCAACCAGTTGCTTAATCAGGCATCGATTCTTATCTATACTAATAAACGGCAAAGCACTCACTCACTCACTCACTCACTCACTCACTCACTCACTGACTGACTGACTCATCACTAATTCTCCAACTTCCCGTGTAGGTAGAAGGCTGAAATTTGGCAGGCTCATTCCTTACAGCTTCCTTACAAAAGTTGGGCAGGTTTCATTTCGAAATTCTACACGTAATGGTCATAACTGGAAGTTGTTTTTCTCCATTTACTGTAAAGGAGTTCAGCTGGAGGGGCGGAGTTTCGTATGACATAATCACGCGTCTCACGTAATCACGCATTACGTAGAAAGCCAGGAAGAGCTACAAAACGCGCTTTAGAAAACATGCATTATATAATTAAGAAGGCAGCGAAACAATTAGAAGCGAGCGAGTGACATATAAAACCATATTCAGCGGCTCACGTGAACTGACGCAGTGCGCAGACAAAAAGTAACAGTTCCAAAGAGTGCTGAACAAAAACCGAATTACACTGCTATGCTCAAATAGAGAAACCACACGCAGTGGCGCGATAGCAAAGCATTCGCCTGTAGCGCCCACGTCCGAGGTTCGATTCCCGAGAGGGGATGCACTAAGTATGTACGCGCGCTTCTCGATTTATTTTAACCTCGCATCCCCTTAGTTTGAGAGGTATGAAAACGCATGCGGTTAACGCAGAAAGACAGATCACCTATTCACCTATTGAAGCTTCATGAATAATGGATACTTTATTCGCGATCAATGATTGTTTTGGTAAAGCCATACTCAGTGTATTCATTAGATGAACGGTAAAAAAGTAAGAGCGAGGGGACGGTAACTTACTGAAGCACACAAGCAAAACCACAATAGCACGCGGGCTCGATGTACTGACTTGCGCGATCACATTCCAAAAAATATTTCTTTTCAAGTTCAATTTAGTCCATATGAGTCAAACTCAAAGCCCACGGGCCACATCCGGCCCGGCGTGTAATTATATCCGGCCCGCGAGATCATTTTATATACTGTATTATTGCTATTAATGGCCCGGGTATATGAAGCGCTGGTAACACAATAAACTACAGATCCCATAATGCAGCGATTCAGCTGCCTTGCGGAACATTTACCGCGTTGCTGCAAGTTATTGCGAAGCTAGCCCACACGATGCCGAAGAGAAAAGTTGATTCTGAAAATAGAGCCTTTAAAAACCGATGGGAGGCTGAGTATATGTTTACTGACATTGCCGGTAAACCCGTGTGTCTCATTTGTGGAGCTAATGTGGCTGTACAGAATTTAATCTTTACAACGACTGACAAACACAGAATGTAACTTGAACACAACACATCGTACAAATACGACCCTGATTGAAACAAATAATGATAATCGAATCCTTGATCACAGCAACACTCACAAAGCAATTACTGTATATTGACAATCATGTTACTTTATTTTTAAAATGTTCCCTTTTCTTTTTCATAGCTTCTTTAACACATTACGTCTCCGCTGCGAATATATATATATACCCCGATCTACATACTCTCAAATAAATAAGCCACACACCGTGGTGTAATTGTAGAGGCTTCGCCTCTATCGCCTACATCCGAGGTTCGATCCCCGAGAGGGGATGTACTGAGTATGTATGCGTGCTTCTCGGTTCATTTTAACCTAGCATTTCCTTGGTTTGAGACGTATGAAAAAATATGCGGTTAACGCAGAATCATGTTACGTTATTTTTAAAATCTTTCCTATTCTTAGCACAAGCACAGCTGAGAAGCTTCGATGCATGTACTCCATAACAAAAAATAACGCATTTAATCACACTTTCAATTCCAAGCAAAGGGGAACTTTTGTCAATGCATGATTTCCTGGTACATCGATTACACTGATGCACACATCACAGCTACACAAATCTTACAGTCGGATGAAGCGCGTTCCTACGACTGATCGGAGGAAAATTTAATTTCAAAAAACTACCCAAGCGAAGCCTTGATAAAAGCATGGTTTTGTGCACAGTGAAAAGCAAGCAAAATTAGATGCATTACAGAAAGCGGACTTTGTGGCTCTTACTGGAGATCATTGGACTTCCGTGACCGTTAGTAATTCTAATTACAAAATGTTCAATGATCACACTGTTTTAGCCTAATGTACAAAATAATTTTGGCTAAGGTTACTCAGAGTTTAAAGATTAAGTTGGTCAAATTACCTTTTATGTTTCTGACTTATTTTTTTAAGAAGAAAAACTGCACTTAATGTTGAAATTTTGGTTATTATTATTTAAAGACAATACCATTCTGAAAATGTACTTAAAGTACTTAAACTACCACTTTATTTTTAAGTCTGCCCAATTTTAACCAGGGATGATATTTTTGTTTCTGTTTTGAATTCAAATGCAGTTTAAAAGCATTTTTTTTTTCAGAAATTAAAAGAGCTTGAGTTTACAATATTCATGTCCATGTCTATTATTTGATTCTGTCGCCCACTAAAACCCTTTTAAATTAAAAAAACACATTTGCGATTTGGGGCAAATTTACGTGTGCGATTACATACGATTAATCAAGATTAATTATTACACAGCCTCTAATTAATTGGATTAATTTTTTTAATCGAGTCCCACCCCTAATATATATATATATTAAATATGGTTATTTAATTAATTATTTACTAATTAGCAGGTCTGACACTGAAGTCATTGCTGCTTTCATCATCCTGGTTGTCTGCTATGCTGGTTGTTAATTGACACTATTAGGGTTAAATGAAGGGAGCAAACTACACAGGAAAAGGGGAAAATAATAGGAAAACAACAAAAGAGAGTTAAGCATTTATAACTTTACAAAAAATAAAGATATTTCTAAATGTAATATCCATACTGTTGTGTTTTTCTGAATACAAAATAAGAGAAGAGTGAAAAAGACCAGCTCATTAAATGAGATCAGTTGTTATCAATTATTATCACCAATTGTGAATCTGGTTGGAACAAAAACCTGCAGCCACGGGAGTTCCCAGGACCGAATTTGGGATCCACTGCTTTACATAATTTAACTAGCAATACACTCCATAAAATGTATAAATGCACTTGTCATTCTCTGAAAAACTGTATGATCACACACAGCAGTGTTGTCATAATTCTTTAGGATTTGCCTAAACTAAAACTAAATCTCCAAATTTAGTGTTCATACTAATGAAAATATATGCTCGGCAATATGGTGTCAATTACATCTATAGTATAGTCTAATACTATTTGCTGTCTACTATGCCAACTTATTAGTGGTGAGCTACAGCCTAACCTATAAGAAAATAGAGAAAGGAGTGGAACCAACACTGGATGTGACACAAATCCATCACAAAGCACAAACATGCACACTCACACTCAGTCATACCGGGCTGCCATCACTGATGAATCTGTCTTTAAGACTTGAAAAAATGTGCATTCAAAGCGCGACATGACAAAAAAAATAGTAAATGAGCTGTATTGGTAAGCCTTATTTAAGTCACGTGAGTAAAACTATAGCATGTTATCTGTAAATGACAGTATAAACAAAATTAAAATAACAGTTCTACATTTAACCTGCCAGCCTGCCATTTATAGTAAGAATGATGGTGATGGCACTATTTTATTTATTTATTTTTTTATTATGCAGCCGCATAAACTGTAACAATGTAAAACATATTTAGGCCTCTGAGCTAATCTAAATAGCCTAATATATTTACGAAATTCAATTCAATCAAAGTATAATTGTAAAAGAGGGGTTTCAGGGACCTCTGACAAATGTGTTAATTTTAGGTAACATAAAGCAGAGTGCAGGAGTAACAGTCAGATGACTGGAAATGAGAGACCGGTGAATTCCAGTATTTTGCATTTTATTCAAAGCAACAATCAATTTACAAAATAACAAGTAAACAAGCTCTAGGTAAACCAAGATGGCGGAATGCAAAGTCTTTCAGGAACACAAAACTACTTTGGGGCGAGGGAGTATCTTTACTAAACTTTTAATAATGATTACCTCTAAACATTTTACCCATGATTTATATTTACTGTATCCTCACTAATATATGCAAAAAATGCAATATTGCCATCCAACCAATGCTCAACATCAGTTTTTCCAGCTTTGGAGAACCTTTTTTAGTGTGCCATGAGCAAGACCAAATGTGAAGAGTATAATCAGCAAGTCATTGATGGGAATTGGTGGTGAACAACTAAAGAAACTATTTACAAAGTCTGAACCAAATGCAAGCCCATTTGAGAGATGCTTGTTTTAAATGAAATCAGTCTTTAGCAATACATTTAAAGTCTACAGTTGTAGCTGATTATTTTTATTTTACTTTGCCAAATCTGTGTCTACTATGCTAACTCAGTTTGAGGATTATTACTATTGTTATTAATGATATTGCTGATGGATTATTATCTATGGTTTTTACCTAACCCCACCCCCCAAACAATGTTTCATGATGGGTTGGTGCCCATACATATCACTTTGTATACATACTGATTTTGACACTTTGTAAAATTTTGTTAATGTGCAGAATCTCTTTAAGATGTCAGTCACAATGTCTACTAAAGTCTCTTAAGTTTACACCATGTGTGTTTAAAAAGGGCAGGCAAGCACTTTTTTTAGCTAGCAGGAAATTTAGAAACTGTGTAGGATAAATGATACCTCTGAGTTGTGTTTGTGCTCAGTTTCATATAACACATTCATATTATTTTAATGCCTATTATGTATTTTAATGGTTTACAGATAATCAAAATAGATATATTATTTTTTTGTCTGATATGCAGGGGGTTTATAGGATTAGAAATGAGTACATCAGAGGGTCAGTTCAGGTTATACAGTTGGGACACCAAGTCAGACAGGTGAGATTGCATTGGTTTCCATATGTACAGAGGAGTGATGCTGGATATATTGGAAAAAGGATGCTAATGATGGAGCTACCAGGTAAGAGGAAAAGAGGAAGGCCTAACAGGAGGCATATGGATGTGGTGAGAGAAGACATGCAGGTGGTGGGTGTAACAGAGCAAGATGCCAAGGACAAGAGGATATAGTAAAAGATTATTCACTGTGACAACCCCCAATGGGAGCAGCTGAAATAAGAAGAAAGGAAAAGAAGCCTATCCAGAGGAGGTTAAACAGAATAATAAGGTAGAGAAGAAAAAGGATAGAGAGTAAGGCATAAAGAGATAATGGCATGCACCTACCTATTTAAGCGAAGAGCTTTTACTGCTCTGCTTTCAGGGAAGCCCATCTCTGTTAACTGATGTAAGGCCATATCATCCACTCTGTCCTCATCATCGTCATCTAGCATTGCTTAAAATATAAGAATACAAAATAAAGTTTAATTCTTGCTGTGCTACAGTATTCTCAACAGTGCAATTGCAGACTGCTATGCACATGTAAGCATTGTATATTATCATACTGATTATTTTTATTGTAAGAAACTACACTAGCATTAACTGTTAAAAGACAGCCAACTAAAGAAACACTATACCATCTATGGCAAATGAATTTTTAGTGAATTTTTATTTTTACTCTCACCATTGGCTTTTTTAAACAGTTCAACAGCATCTGGATTCAGTGCCAGGAGCTTCTGTGCCACTTCAATAAGAGACACCAGGATTTTCCTGAGTTCTGTCTGAAACTAAAAAATGAAAAACATGTTTACATGTCTGAAATACAGCTTTTAAGTACATTCACAATGGGGCTTTACTACAACAACAAATGATCTGTCATATAAACAGTTCACTGATGTAATATGAAATAATACAAGATGCGACATATATATTTATAAAAATGTACTATCTTGGTACAAATTTACATCTAAAAAAGGGTAAAATAAATTAGCAAGGAGAAATACATTTATTTTTAAAAATTACATATCGCACCTATTTCACTCTTTACACAAATGTTACTTTTGGGAAAAAGGCATTACTAATTTCTAGTCTTCTTCTTCTTCTTTTGGCTGCTCTCATTAGGGGTAGCCACAGCGGATCATCTTCTTCCATATCTTTCTGTCCTCTGCATCTTGTTCTGTTACGCCCATCACCTGCATGTCCTCTCTCACCACATTCATAAACCTTCTCTTAGGCCTTCCTCTTTTTCTCTGGCCTGGTAGCTCTATCCTTAGCATCATTCTTCAAATATACTCAACATCTCACCTCTGCACATGTCCAAACCAGCGCAATCTCGCCTCTCTGACTTTGTCTCCCAACCGTCCAACTTGAGCTGACCCTGTAATGTACTCATTTCTAATCCTATCCATCCTTGTCACACCGATGCAAATCTTAGCATCTTTAACTCTGCTACCTCCAGCTCTGTCTCCTGCTTTCTGGTCAGTGCCACCGTCTCCAACCCATATAGCGTAGCTTGTCTCACTACTGTCCTGTAGACCTTCACTTTCACTCTTGCTGATATCCGTCTGTCACAAATTACTCCAGACACTCTTCTCCACCCATTCCACCCTGCCTGCACTCACTTTATCACCTCTCTTCCACAATCCCCATTACTCTGTACTGTTGATCCCAAGTATTTAAACTCATCCACCTTCGCCAACTCTACTCCCTGCATCCTCACCATTCCACTGACCTCCCTCTCATTTACACACCTGTATTATGTCTTGTTCCTACTGACCTTCATTCCTGTCCTCTCTAGAGCAGATCTCCACCTCTTCAGGGTCTCCACAACCTGCTCCCTACTATCGCTACAGATCACAATGTCATCAGCAAACATCATAGTCCATGGAGACTCCTGTCTAATCTCTATACTATTGCAAAAAGTAAACTCCAACTACAATTTACCATGTTTGTGTAACTGGCATCTTAATTTGTTTTTGTATAGACTTTTTCACACAAGCACCACATTCAGTTCATTTAAGCCCAATTTAGTATGATGCATTGTTTTTTTTAATTACATATTTTATACTTGACGAGATTTTTTGAGTAAAGTTCCTGCTCCTACTACTACTACACCTGTATCCTTACATTTCTCCATAGATCAAAGTATCAACCTTTACAGTTATAAGTGGAATTTTCCAAAACTGTTTACTGGTGTAAGTTGATACTAAATATAAGATGGATGGACTGTTTAAATTGATATACAGGCAGACAAAGGGTTTGACTTTTAGTTATGTGTACAAGCTTTTGGCTCAGACAGAACTCAGCAAATTACTGATCAACACAACTCTTTTTGCTGCTTTTACTGTAATACTCATATACAGGACAAGATATGTTACAACGACAGGGAAAAAATGGTCTAATCAATTTAAATATCGAAAGCTTTCACAAATTTAAGGGTTTTCACTACAAAAGTCGTGGTTATTGTCAGGATCTGGTAGTATTTCATTCCAATTCCATGCTATCTGTGCAATTTTTTACAATACATATTGTTAGGTCCTTACATACTTGTTGATATTTTGCATTTTGACTGATTCCACCTGAAGATAACACTGCATAAACCTGGCCATCTATACAGAGTAATATGTGTGCTAACATGCAGTATCACAGTGATGACTTTACAAGAAAGCACATATATCATAAGGCCTTCATATGAATATGGTAGGCAAGGTAAAGCTCCTAGCAATTTAGTATGACTGTTACTTAAAGAAAAATGTATATTTTGACCATGATAAATGTATTTCCAAGACTTTGTCTGACCTTTTTGTTGATACTTTTCATTTGGTGATGATTACTTTGATATACAGCCTTGCCTTTTTAAACAAAAATAAGACTGTATAACAGACACAGGTATCAGACATGAACCAATAGTTGTGCTGGCTATTCCACCCGTTAATTTCTATTAGCTTATTTTTTAAATAAGGTGGTGAAATGATACTAAGCTTTGTTCAGATCTATCATCCGATGGTCTAGAAGTGGTAATTTGTAAGCTCCCACACTTCTCATTTTAACAGGAAAAGAAACACGAAACATACTGTCTGTTTTATTATGTGTTTCATTTATCAAGACAAGTCCATTTTATTCCAAAATTATCAAGATAAATACATTAAATCCCTGGCAACTACTATGTGACACACACAGATATAGGTATGCCACCACAAAGAATAACATAGAGATGAGAATAAAAAATGATGTATCCTAAAATGAAATGTGTGTGAAGATCTAACTCCATTTGTATTAAAAAAAAAGTACTGAGATAAAAATCTGTAAGGACTATACATTAAAATACTGGAGGATTCAAACAAGAATTGAACACTCTCATAAATGAATTACTCAATTACTGAGTATCATATTAACATGCACCATTATTTTGATGCTTGAGGAAATGAAGCAATGCATAGTTGCAACCATGTCATCAACAGATGGTGACATGGTAAAAAGAGTCTGGGGTATATCAGACTATAAGATATAACTGCAGTATGATACTAGGGTATAGCATAGTAAGCATTTGTAAGCCTAATAATAAACTTTGAGAGTTCCTATACAAATTAGTTTAGTCTACATGTTCATATGATGCCTAATTACTAACGCATTATTGAAAAGTGTTAAATTCTTTTTAAATCACTTTGCATGAATTGACAAGATGAAACAAGGTAATATATTAAAGGAAAATTCTAGCATTTCATGGAGATACCTCTCTTCTCATTTACACTCTTTGTATTAATGTATGAAATTAAGAACAACAGAATATTATGTGGTTTATGGATTATGTATGTGTTTGTTTCTAGTTACATTCTTTGTCATTTCACTGCTGGCCTAAAAAAAATTGAACCTTTGATTAAGATATACAGTACCATATCTGAAATATTTCATTAAAATATCACAGTAACAATCTAAGCTACAACAATGAAAAAACAAGTAGCTTTTAGTCTAATTATTGCAAAATAAACACCTTCTAAAATGGGTTACATATACTGTATATGTTAATATTAGTTTCAAAATGACTCGATCCTGTGTGTTTGGTATTTTTTGCAACTACCTCTAGCATTGATAATGGCACAATATCTTTTAACATTATTTTTAACAATGCTGGAGAGAAAATGTGGTGGAATCTACACAGAAATGTAGAAAGGTTCCAGATGTAGGAAGTTTTGGTCTGTGCTTATGGACTATTCTTTTCATTTCAGAACATATTTTAAATACATAATTCCCCCACTTACCTACTTAACCTAATTCAAGGTCATGGTAGTCTGTAGTCTAAACCAGTAACATTGAGCACAAGGCAGGGAAAAACCTCAGATTCAGTGTTAATCTATCACAAAGTCTGCTCTTACACATACCAACATACAAAGAGGGTGAATTTTGCAATACCAATTAGCTTTATACGCACACCTTAAAGGATATGAGTGGAAAACCAGAACATGGGGCAGAAAAAAAACATGGGAAAATGTATAAGCTAGATACATAACACAAATAGGCATATGATTTGTACCCAGTAACTGTTATACCACAGAGTCACTCACCTCATATTTGCAATTTGAAAATTCTGAGACTGAAGTGACTAATGCAAAATATTGAATGGCTTTTCACTCAATAACTTGTTTTTGAAGTTTTTGTTACAGTCACTGTCACACTGGAAGATTCACCTTATACCAAGTTGCACCTTTTAAACAAAGAAAACCAGATTTATGGCCACAGTAACCAGATACCTAATGGACTTCATGATGCTTAAGCTAGGGCCACATGGCCAACAGTAATACTCCACTGCTATATTTCACATTGTGTATGAAGTTAATTTCTTTCCAGGAATCACTGACCTGACATCATATGTATGGATGATGTAAATGATGAAACAATTCAATTCTTGTCTCATCTCACCATAGCAACTAATACTTGTCAAAATCCTAATCGAATTTGGAAAACCTGGGCTGTTTCACTTTGTTTTGTGTCAGCAATGACTTTTTTCTGGTAACCTTTCTAAATAACCTGTTGGTACTAATGTGCCACTTAGTTGTTATCAGAGACTTGGTGATCCCAAGATAAAACCAGACACTGTATTTTTTATTGAATTCATTACCTGAGTTGTGAAGATAAACCACCATGTCTCTTTTGGTTTTTCAGTTGTTTGTCTCCCCATGGTGATGAATGACAAAAGGTTTTCTCAAGTGTGTTACCTCTTTTTTATACCCTGGCGAAACAGGAAGCCCAAGAAAACATTTCTTAGGACTGAAATGTAATTAAATAACAATAATTTCACTGCAGATTAAATTCTGTCCTTTTTCCTTAAAAAGGGCTCCAATAATTCAGTAAACTGTAATTCAGAAAATAAAAAGTGCTATTAACTTATAAATCACATTGTTATGCCTTCCCATTTTTGATAAGGTATAACATATATCTCATCATACATGTGTTGATCCAGAAAAATGAGTTTAAAAACTGTATAGGAGATGGTAGTGTCTGGAGTGTCTTGTGCATACAGTTCACATATATTACCCAAGGTGCTTTGGCTTTCCCCACACTGTCCTAACACACACTGGCAGTTATCAATTGTCCCTATGTGGGTATTTGTGTGACTATACCCAAACCTTCTAGGGATGGTTCCTGCTTTGTGCAACGGACTACCTTAGTACGCATATGTTCTGCAAAACCTCTGTACAGGAATATGGGTGGGTATTAGTTTTAAATTTGTAATTATTCTTCACTGCTTGCATTGAATTTTTCTTTTTGTTCAGGCCTCTGGGAAACTTGGCCAAAAGTTTCAAGTATATGCCTCTAGAAGGAAGAAATTGCAAAATAGCTCATTTTATTAATCATTTCAAATGACCATAATTAACTGTCACATCTAATGATGCACAATTAAACAATTATGAAATTGCTCTTTAATGACAATTGTTGTCTTGAGTGTGAGCAAGATGAAATTCTCACACAACAGTACATAAAGAGCCATCCATCCAATGCTACTAAAAATCAGCTAAACATGAAAATTTTACTCTAGATAATTCCTTCTTGATGCCTGAGCAGCATTTCTGGTTGAAGTGCTTTCTCTATGGAGTGTGATTCACATTGTTTTCCTGTCAAATATGGTGATGCAGGTATGCATTTTCCGATGGACCAGTGTCTTTTCCAGAACTAGCTCCTTCATTCTGTCTGCTGCTGAGAGGATAGGCACTAGCCCCTAACAAATGAGTACTGGATAAGGTGTTCACATATGGAAGAATCAAAAATTCTGACAAAATTACTACAAGTTACAGTATAGGTATAAAGTTGTTCTACGAGGATTAACAGGAGCAAAAGCAATTATCTTTAAGGAAAAAACAATTGAATATAATCAATGAGGACAGCTCTTATCCATCAAAATGTAGTGAAACAACTGTGTGAAAGACATTTTTATTCTTCTCTGAGTTACACACTTTTTCAATATTGTAAATACACTGTACTGCCCAGTTTTGATTAATTACAAAAGAACTTCCCTTGGCTTGGCCAGCAGTGACCTTGCATGTTTGTGCTTTTTTGATCAGTAAAACACAGAGTGAAGATGCTTTCTCAGCATGGCTCATCATATGCTAGATGAGAAAACCAACCAACATACTATTAAACAGACTAAAACAATCCTGCTTGTTAAAAATAAGAAATCCCATGTTAATGCACCAAAATTTTCTTTTAGCACTTTGTTGTATAATCACATTAAACAAATCTAACATTTTACTTTTAAATTCAATTAACATAACCATTAATTTAACCACTTTTGTTAAAGCAAGGGTTTGTATTATTTTGATGAATAATTTGGCTATCTAGTTTGAATCTTTCCTGTATTTTACAAATAACTGAAATGTTCATATTTAGGTTTATTTTGTTTTAATATAGAGAGTTGCTAGCTTGCTAAGCTTGATGTTAAAAAATAATAAGTACATTGATATGTTGGTAGTTATTAAACTGATGTCATTCTTGGACATCAAATATATTTCTCTTTGGAAGTAAATGAAAACAAACAAATACAGAACATTTTCTTTCAAGTGAATATGCGCACAAAGCTTCCAATCAAAACCAAGCAGCATTACATATGTTACAAAATAGGTCATAAAAATATTATAGTAGTTCATTTATTTGATTAAGCTAGATTTGACTGGTAAATAATCAAACACAAAAATATTCTAGGGTTAAAACTGCTTTAAAAGTGTGTATAAGTATTTTTTGCAAAACACTCTTCTCAAGAGCTAAAAAAATTAATTAATATGTATTCAATTTATCAGTGATCTTTACTTCAAATTCTTACCTAGGATGTTTGTTGTCTCATTTAAGATTAAACACTGCCAAACTTGCTGGACTGCAGGCAAGAATTGCTAATAGAAATGGTATGATAGAAGGCTATATGGAGAGGGTGGTGACTCATTTGGTGTTTTATAACACTTATATACACTGAACTTTTAACCCATCCACAGTGGATGCATAAACCAGTGTGTTTCTTTGTGCCAGTCCCAAGGCCGGATAAATGGGGAGGGTTATGCCAGGAAGGGCACCCGGTGTAAAATTTTACCAGATCAATATTCGGACAACAATACAGATTTCCATACCGGATGGGTTGAGGCCTGGGTTAACAATGACCGCCACCAGTACTGCTAGCCAACAGGGTGCTGGCGGAAATTGGGCTACTGCTGGCTGAAGAAGAAGAGGGGGAAGGCATGTCCAGAGGCAGGAGGACAGGAGGAAGGTTGATAAATTGTGTGGGCAAGAGACTAGATGGAAGGAAAGTAAAGTCAGGTGGATCAGAGGTGGATTCAATTTGTTCTATCATGGTTTGGATGGGAGGAGAAATGGGGTTCTGAAGGAACAGTATGTCAAGAGTGTTTTGGAGGTGAAAAGAGTATCAGACGGAGTGGTGATTATGAAGCTGGAAATTGAAGGTGTAATAATGAATGTTGTTAGTGCACATGCCCCACAAGTTTGGTATGCGATGGATGAGAAAAAAGATTTCTGGAGTGAGTTGGATGAAGTGATGGGCTTTGTACCCAAGGGACAGAGAGTGGTGATTGGAGCGGATTTCAATGGGATATGTTGGTGAATTAAACAAATGAGATGAGGAGGTGATGGGTAGGTATGGTGTCAAGGAGAGGAATGCAGAAGGTCAGATGTTAGTAGATTTTGCGAAAAGGATGGACAATGGCTGTGGTGAATACGTATTTTAAGAAGAAGGTGGAACATATGGTGACGTACAAGTGTGGAGGAAGATGCACACAGACAGGTTAGATACTATGTAGGAGGGTCAATCTGAAGGAGGTTGAAGGCTGCAAAGTGTTGGCAGGGGAAAGAGTAGTTAGGCAGCATAGGATGGTGGTCTGTAGGATGATGCTGGAGATCAAGAAGAGCAGGAGAGTGAGGGCAGAGGCAATGATCAAATGGAGGAAGTTGAAAAAGGAAGACTGCAAGGTTGAGTTCAGGGAGGAGGTAAGAAATATGCACAGTGTGTCTCTCCCCCAATGTTACTATACAATACGGAACAAAGATGAACAATAACAATTACTAATAATAAACAAATCTAACATGTCATTTTAGTATTCATTAATATTAATCAATAGTGTAAAGTTTATGTTTCAAACAGAGTAGATAATATTTGGTAAACTTAGTACTTCCTTAAAAAAGAAATACAGGAATAGGATGAACCTAGAAGCAAAAATGCACTGCCATTAAGCAGGCTCAGCCTTCACCTTGACTTTCGAGTTATTTTACAGTTTTTTTTTATCTTAAGTTTTATGTAAACTGTGATTTTTTTTTTTTTTACTTCTTTTGATCTGAATTCACATGTAACTGTAAATTATATTTTTCAATATCAAACCAAACTCCTGTTCTTACATTATAAAATAATAATTAATTTAAAAAGTATTAGGCTTAAATAAGAAAAATTATAAATACAGGCCCACACAAGAAACTGTTTAACTCCTTGTTAAAATCCCTGAATGCAGTGTTGATAGTGGTTAAAAAAATAGCACAACTAGGTATGCCAAGTAAAAGTTCAATACTTAATATCCTAGAATTTAAAAAAATGGTAGTACTTAAAAACATTTAAATTCTTAGAGATGGTCCTCCAAAAAAAAGAATAAGAATCCCTGTCTTAGAATCATCACATAACATTCAATCACAAATGTATCAACAGTCTGCTTGAGTTAAGCATTTGTTTTGAATAAAAGCTCTACTATTATTTACCATCATGCTGGGTAACTACTATTAGCAGTAATCATGATCAAAGATCATGCTCTCCTTTACAGCATTATATTAGAGAGAGGCTCTGACCAGGTGATATAAAATTTGGCATAGGGTCTTCTTGTTAAAAAAAAGTTTGGGGACCATCACCTTAGACACATTATGTAAATGAGCACTGAAATAATACTCTTGATTCAGTTCAGCCATAGAGAGCATTTTGTAACTTGGAGTGATGTGATACCTACATAATAGCTTCCATTTGTCTTATTTTCAAGAAACTAAATTGGAGAAAATTTTTCATTCTTTTTTGTGAAGACAAATTAATAATGACCTTGTGTTTTTCCCAAAACTTTGATCGTAAACAATGTGAAGAAAAGGAACCAAGAAGGTCTGATGTCACAAAAGTTAACTCCAAAAATCCCCATAAAACCTAGATATAATAATACTGTTCAACCTAAAGTGAACTAATCAGATCCTTACACAAATATGAACTAGGGAATCTGCAGGTTAGCCATCTCATGATTTACAGTTATTTTCTCATTCATAAAAACAACAGCTCACTTCAGTCTGCATAAACAATGATCTACAGGAACCTAAAGGTATTGAAAGAAAAAGTAATGGATTTTTCACAAAACCAAAACAAACAAAAGAAAAGATTTTGTGTGTGTGTTTGTCTTTTTATATCTTTTTCTAACATGGTGACAAAAGCTTAATGGCATTCACCTTTCTGAGGTTGACAGCATAATGGTGCAGAGGTTACTGCTGCCTTATAGCTCCCGGTTATAATCTCAGACTCGTCAATATCCGTGTCAAGTTTATGTGTTCTTTCGCTCACTGTGTGGGTTTATCTCTGGGAAACCTAGTCTTATTTCTACAACCCAAAAATGTATGAGTGTGACCTCAGGGAGACTTCTGTCTTACCCAGAGGTGGTTAATCTCTAAGTACTCAATGAAGCTGGGAAGGGTTCCTGCAACACACAATCACACCCTGGAATAAGGATATTTTGGAAATGGATTGATGGGTTAGGAATTTCAGAGGTAATTCTACTGTTAAAGTTTTAGTAACAATACACTGCTTACATGAATTATACGAGGGATATCCAGAAAAAAAAGTTACAAGTGCCCTGGAGGGTGCAGGGAATTTTTTTTTTCGAAGGTTGGCATACCTGCGTGTAGGGGGGTCCTAACGGTCAAAATAAGCCCGGGACCGCGTCAGTCAGTTGTGACATGTCATCACAGCAAGCGAGTTCGTCAACCTCTGCTGAGGCCGTTAGCTCTACCTACCGCCGATACGAGATTCGTTCGGTCATCAAGTTCCTCACTTTGCGTCGCGAATCCGTGGCCGAGATCCATCGTCAGCTTGTGGAAGAATTGTGAAAGAATTCTTGGGTGGGAAACGTTTTTCCAATGATGAGGAGGTGAAGGAGACAGTGGAGAAGTGGCTTTTGGAGGTGGAGCGGAGCGTATTCGACGAGGGTATAAAAAAGCTGGTGCCCAGGCTGAAGAAGTGCATCGAAGTTGACGGCGAATATGTTGAGAAATAAACACATATTTTGGAACATACCCTGTAAATTTGGTTGAAATATATTCATTTTTCGATTTTTAACAGCTGTTGTAACCTTTTTTCCTGGATATCCCCCGTACCTATACATTTACCGTATTTCACTTGTGTAATGCCGATGCAATAAAAGAAAGTACAAGATTATGTTATGTATTGTTAAAAGCATCCAGTATATATTCTCCAAATCCAAAAAAGTAGAGAGGATGTTCTCAAATATCAGGCAGGTCAAACACATTGCCTGCTGGTTTGCACAAAAACATGCAACTATCAAGGGATGCAACTTTGGTTGGAGACAGGCAATATTAAAATTTACCTTACATTGTATTTTTGTTCATCACACTTGCTAGCAGGAATTAAATAAACAAAAATTGGAGACAACCACAGTCACACATAAGTAACACAACTGTTTAATCTCACTACTTGAAAAAAATCATACCACTGTTCTGCATACATCCCCAATCCCTAAACACAACTAAAGTAAAAATTACCATCCATCTCTAACCCCAGTCACAGAACCCCTCAAAAACAACAGACATGGTAATGAGTCAGTGAAAACTTGTTATTTTAAAAAACTAGAGTATATAAAATTAAAAGAAATTAAGTCATAAAACAATTGTTCAAAAACAGCAACATAATATTGCATCAGTTGTAGATTGTAGTTTTGCCCTGTGCAACAAACTATAGAGAGGAAAGTGAAAAGAGGAAGCATTTTTCAGAACTTTTAAAATTGTGCATTTATAGAAGGACTTACATCTCGCATGCTGTGTTGTGTGACAGTCCGATCAGAATGCTGTATAGGTAGTGCAGATGTTGCCTTTAAGATTGCATCCTTATCAGGAGCTTTCTGCTCTTGTTTTTTCTGTATTAAAAAATAAGTTAGGAAATAATAAGTAAGAATGTCAAAATATTTTTTAAATATTACAAATCTATTAAATATAGTTAAAAACTAGCCTAAATTGGATGAAATAATAAAACCACTCAAATGTATGCACTGCCGCCTTCCAGTCCTAAAACAACAACATTACTGTACAGGTTGTGCACTTACATTTCTGCAATGCGTTCTGCAAATATATCTTTTTCACAGCATAGGAGTTATAGATCATCAATTAGGGTCAGATGATCTCCTGTGTATTTTAACATGGAGTTGCACGCATGCAACTCTATCACTCTGACAATGCAACACACTTGTTTGAAAAGGAGAGGAAGGACAGAGGCACCTTAGTGAATTTTACCCCAATATAAACATGTCACTTTAACTCAATCGGTCAGGAATACTGTTTACTGGTTTTAGAAATTAAGATAAAATGTCAGAGAAAAGCAACCTAAGCATTTAAAACCGTGATTCTGTTTGTTTTCACATCATTTTTTCATGACATCAAAGTTAAGAACCAACATAACATGATGAGGAACAGATGATTACATAGAATGAAAACCTAGCTGCTTTAACAACTCATTGTTATCTAATACAATGCTACAAGTTAACAAAATATTACATGTGTTCAAGTCAACAAAAAGAAGGATAATTGTTACCTTTTCATCAACAGACACATCAACCATTTTGGGAGGAGGAGGTGGCGCTCGTTTTTTTATTAAAAGCAGCACATCTGCAACAAAAATATCAATTATAAAAAATAACTCAAGTACATTTTTTATTTATGATTATTCAGCTTGTCAAGAGAATTCTAATAACTTGTTTCAATATTGCACTAAAGCCAAATACAGTGGCAACAATCAGCCACTCTTTTCGATTTCTTACTAACGCTATAGAAAAGACAGATACCTTATTGGAACAAATTTGCAAAATGCAATCAGAAGCATACTTTTAATATTGTTGCTTGAATATTACAATGTCCATACATTTTACTTTACATAAAATTACTGGCAAAAAGACATGCAGGCAAAAAATGAATGCTTAAAGGTCTGAGCTGAGCTAACATTTTGAGTAACTTTGCTGCTCAATTGCTTTCTACTCAGCAAAGTCAATTTGTAGTTTCAATTGTGCTCAGTATAACAGATGTCACAGCCTCCTACATGAAACAGAAACACTGTTACAAATGTTGTCTATTCATCGATTCATCTATCCATCCATCTTGGAACTTGCTTAATCCAAAAGTATAATGAAGGCCCAAAATCTATACCTTTAGGATTTTGGCAAAGACAGGAACCAACCCTGGATGTAATATCAGTGTATCCCAGAGCACTTCCACACACACAGTGAAAACATGTATTGCAGCTGAATTAATATTACTAATTAATATTTCTGACCTTATTTGGAAGAAATGCATGTAATTTTCTCCAAATCAAAGAAGAAAATGATCATCCAGACTGCTATCAGCTACAAGTCCAAAAGCCAGCATCTGTGATGGCATGGGATTCTGCAGTGCATTGAGCAAGAGTAATCTGTACTTCTGTGATGGCACCATTATTAACACTAAAAAGTACATACATTAACACTAAAAAGTACATACAGATTTTGGAGCAACATATGCTGTATTCCAGATGACATCTCTTTCATGGACAGCCATACACATTCAGCAAGACAATGTAAAACCACATTATGTGTGAATTACTAAGGCAAGGCTGCATAGGAAGAGGGTACAGATGGTTGACTGGCCTACCAGCAGTCTTGACTGGTCCTCAATCGAGAATGTGTGGTGCATTTTGCAACTGTGTGGCATAAAAACAAAGACTTCATGCTTGTCCACACATTAAGATCTTTTTACAAGAAGAATTGGAAGAAACTAAAACAGTAAATAAATTATTATTAAGTGTTGTGAGAAGGAAGGGCAAAGTTACAACATGGCAAATTTTTAACTTTCCAAATTGTTTTTGGAATATGTTGTAAAATCAAAATCAAAATATGTGTTTAGTTTTAAACAATTTTTTATAATTCATTAACTGCAACATCACATAACATCACATGGGCTGTTATATTGTTTTCAGGTCAAAGTTCATTCATTATCATTTACTAATCACTGCTTTCTACTTTTATTTGCATTTTTCCGAGATGGTGTTGTATATAATTATGTGAGGCACAATGGTCAAAGTTTCAGCTGAAGGATGGTGGCATATTTGCAGCAACAGATATTATCATGCAGGGGGAAAACTTGAGAAGATCAATCCATTTCATTATTTCAAATAAAAACATGCATTATTTTGTACCAAAAAAATGTTAACATGGCATGATAGCATAAGGAATAATCTCAGTGCGCCCTGTCAATTTGCTAGTCTCCTAATACTTGTTTACCAAGCTGCAGACCTTTTGACTAATCATTGTTGAATATATTCAACTAGGCCTCACAAAATCCTGTGAGGTTCAGCTAAAGGTCAAAAACATTGAGATGTGGTACAAAGACATGTTTTATTATTAGTCTCTGCAAAGTGTGGTGAAAAAGAAGGAATTTCTGCAGCTGCACATTCTCCATTACACATGTACTTTTGTTAAAGTCATTATTGCTAAGTAACTGAACTGTGGTGTTAACAAAAAAGAGCAAACATGTTGATTACTTCACTCCTATTGAACACAAAATAAATAATATAAAGTCTCATCTTAGTTTTCACTAAATTGCCATGTGACTTTACAAAGCACAAAAAAAGAATCCTCACATTTACTCAGTGCACCAATGAGAACTTACATGTTATCTGTAGTCCAGAAACACTGCGTACCTCAGCTAGTTATTTATATTTCACATTTGAGTGACACGTCTATACTTGGCAGTTCCAACAGACTCATTACATTAACCTGCTGTCCTTTAGAAGAGTGACTGTGCACCTGTTGAGCACAGTTATTTTTAATTGCACCTCATATCAGCCCTCCTGTAAAGAATATCAATGTGCCCAAGGGACATGATCATTGAGTTTTACTTCTTTATTACTCTCTCAAAATTATGTTATTTATGTTTGTTAACAGACCACAGACGTCAAAAAGATTTCATACAGCAGAGGGCACAAGACCACAAAAAAGACAGCTGCCATTACTGCAGCCATGCATTGATGGGAAATCAGCATAAAGTTATAATGAAAACCATTTGTGCAGTAAACACAGAAAAAGGAGTTTTAATTGTTAAAGTTCACCTAAGCTTCTTGTTAAAATTATAACGTACACTATAGTTATTAGGAAAACACTTACTGGTCAGCTAAGGCTTCCTAGAGAAAAATTTAAAGAATTAATCCTACAATTTAAGAGCTAAAGGTTAGCACTGAACAAACATTCAGGATATTATTACAAGGAAAGAACAAAAACACCCTTAAATGAACAGAAAGGAAGAGACTTATGCAGTTAATGGCCTATGATAGGGAGTAATGTGTGCAATTCTGTACAAGGCTAGCAAAAATGAGGACATCCTAGCTAAGGATTGCAAAAGATCTAAACCAACTTTAGCAAGGTAAACAAAGATTGAGGAAGAAGGAGTAAAGGATTTGATTATGCCTGCACCACCACCACCTGATCAAGGCACCATGCAGTCCTTACATTGATGGATCGAAGGCCAGATGTCCACATGACCATCGTCATCTAATTCTTCCACGTGAAGCTTGAAAACCATGAGGACTGATTTAGATCATTTTTGTTAGGTAGAATGCCCAGTGGGGGTTGGGTGGTCTTGTGGCCTCGGAAACACTGCAGATATTGTTTTTTGGTTCTTCTCCAGCCCTGTGGAGTTTGTTTTTTTTTTTTTCTGTCTTCCTGACCATTGGACCTTACTTTATTCTTTGTTACTTTGTATTGCCTAATCTTATTTTTATAATTCTCTGTTTTCTTTCTTCATCTTGTAAAGCACTTTGAGCTACATAATTTGTATAAAACATGCTATATAAATAAATGTAGTTGTTGTTGTTACTTTTAAAAGGTGCAATGTTGAAACATCCCTATAAAACAGACAGTGGAGCCTATAGTTGCACCTTCCCGGAAACAGCTTGTTATGGGAGACTACCAGTTCATTTCCATATTTTATTTCTATGTCTTCATCAACATAAGTTACATTAGAGACTGCCTGTATGTATGTATGTATGTAATGGTCAGGCAACAGAGATATAGCATTTCTAATAGTATGCCAAAGAGAGTGCTACTTATTAACAACTTGCTTCTTAAAATGTTGCCAGCCTCATGGATAATGTCCCAGGACTTACAATTATAAGTGAGGCTTTTCAAAATGAAAATAAATTAAGCATATTTGGCAGAGGTAACTACTCTTTAGCAGCAGGAAAGCAGTGGAAAAGAGAAAGATATCTGAATGAAGAATGGAAAGAAGAGGAAATAAGAAACTTTAATTTGGTATTGTTTTTTCAACTCTGCAATGTTTAAAATATAGTCCTTTATTGTGAATATTATGAAATGTGTACAACCGGCCTGATTGTGGCAAGGCTGAGTTATAACGAGTATATACATTACAGAAAGGTTCTGAGATTAAAAGAACTTGACAACAGAATTAGCTTACCTTTGTCTCGAATATTTTCTTCGGCTACAGTTTTAGTGTCCATTAGCACTCTTTCAGAAGCAGCATGGATTAGTTTGTGATGGGTCACAGTCTTTGGGTCTTCAAGACTTCCGTGTGCACACTAGAAATAACACAGAGTCATTACTTTATATTTAGTAAAATATCTCACCTTATTTATCAAAAGTCAAACTCTAACTACGGAGTAGCTAAAATATATTATTATAACATATACCTGATGACACAAATGTCAAACCATAAGAGTGTAAAAACCAACCTTTCAAAATAAATCACTATCTGATAAAACTGATTAAGATTCTATTATACTGTGGGCACATATTTTAATAAACATTTTCTTTCATTAAAATATCGGTTCATCAGTTGCCAGAACAAAACAAGATACTTTTAAATTATACTAGGGGTCCTTGCTTTGCTTGCCAACCCCCGGGCGGGCGCTACGCACTAGCCACTTTGCAGATCTGCTGCTCGCGAATAGAGAAGCAGATGTACAATTTAAACAGATTGTTATTTTCATGGGAATTGTTACATATACATAATAGAACTAACTATTTTACATTACAGCGAGTAATTAACCATAGTAAAAAATAGTAAAACGTAATAAATTAATTAAGAAAATTATGTTTCATGTTGCGTTAGAGGCATTTGTTGCATTATACGTTTTTGTTATGTTTGGCTTTGAAATTAACATGGAAATACTTTTTAAATTTATGTTTTTACTGTAAAACGTCAGTAGAAACAATTTTGATTCCATGTTTGGACTTACATTGTGACAACGCAACATATAACTGCCCATGAGTGAATAGCATTTCTTTCTCTCTAATAAATGAACCAATTTTTGAATGTTTGTCCCTGTGATTTATTGTTATAGCAAAAGCTATTCTAATGGGAAACTGCAAATGTTTTAATACGAATGGCATATCAGGATCTTTGGTGTCTAATGTTATCCGCAGATGTACTACATTACCTTTCTTGTCTCCTGTTAAAATTTTACATGTCAGAATTCTTCGACCAATTCTGAATACAACTAATCTTGTCCTATTGTATAGCCCATCACTCAGACATAAATTACGCAATAACATTACAATACATACTTCTTTCAACAGTAATTTGGCCGGTGGAAGACCGGACAGCATTAACGGTTGTAGATATTCTGCGGGATATTGTAAGTTGTTGTTTTCATTTCCGCACCATCACCACCAACTGTTTCAGCATAGTCTATTGATACGCATTTAACCAATTTGCCATGTAACCAATAGACAATTTCTGCATTAAGTCATTTGACTTCATCGTTTCTCAGTGCTAGCATTGCCTCTGTATTCATTTCTTCTGTTGATAAACCTTCGGGATGAAATTCTTCAATAAGATTTGGTCATAATAAGTCTTCTTTTATTGGGAACTTTAAGTGAGGAAAATGTAAAAATTTATAAGAAGTGAGAGCACAGGAACTATGTCTGACAAAAGCATTCACACAAATGAGAGGTGAGAGGGCTTGAAAAAATCTCTTCACAAAGGTCTTGTCTAGCGGGACTCAAAATTTTCTTTACTAATAGAGAGATGTTTTTGGATGTTGTGGTAATGCTGAGTCACTATTAAAAGGCTGGGATAGCATATGCCTTTTCTATATTAATTTACTGCTTAAGATTTTGCCCAAACTACTATTGGAGGGCAATGCTTCAGGACAAAAAATATAATTTTAAAGAAACGATTCCATGTCCATGGTTCAAATCCTGTGCTTAGTAGAGTTTTTACTCAAGGTATTTTGGCATTCCTCCCATGTTTATGACAAATGTGTTAGGAAAACTGCAGATTCTAAATATTAGCAAATTTGAGTAGGAGTATATGAATGTATACTTAGATAAAATGCTTTAGACCCCCAAGAACCTGAATTAGGAAGGTTTGAATATTTCATGTAATAAAGGTTTCAGATTTATTCAGATTAAAAAAATTTAAATTCACAAATTTGTGTATCATTACACATGGTATAACAAAGCAACTGGCTATGAGAGTAGTGCATGGAATAAGAGAAGGGAACTTCACAGCTTCATGAAATCTTACACTGCAGCCAGCAGATCTTGTCCTTGTGCAATCATGGGCAATTCAGGTACACAACATACAAACTATTTGTGGTGTATGTCTAAGCCAAATTTACTGACAAATGTGGTGGAAATTAAGTATCAAAGGAACCCAGAATAAGAAAATTGTTGTGAGCAAAATACATACTCAACTATTACAAATAGGAAGCACATAATTTACCAAGGAAAACTTCTGAACAAGTTCTCACTAGGACTAAAAATGCAAAAAAAATTACCATCAATCCTATAGGACACTATTATGATTACAACAACAGCATCACTCATTTCTATAGCACATTTTCATACACAGGGTGTACACCAAAGTCTTTTACAAAACGTAAAAGTAATAATTGCTGGAAAAGAAAAAGGATATCAGTAATTGAGATTTAAATATTTTACATTACAATTAGCACTTTGTCGGAATATATATAAATGACGGTTATAAATTTTCAGGTTTCGAGGTAAGTTCCTGCGTACTCCATATAAAAACACTAAACAGACCATTAATGTATTGTTTTCGCAATACATTATTTTTTAACCCTTCATTTAGTTATCAAAACTGCTTTTTTCTAATCAATTTTCAAATTTTGCAGGCTATGCTTTAAATGAGGCACGTTGGCAAACCCAGCCCCTGGATGAACATAATAAGCATCTGTTAACAACATCTCAAAGCACCTTGAGGCTGCTGGGATACCCTTTTATATTTCTCCTAGATCCACACTTGTACCGACCTTACCAACCAACAAACAGCCATAGTTTTATTGGACTAATAGCTTTCACATAGCCTTTTGGACTAACATTAATGCTCGGCTTCTTGGGTTACATTATTAAATTTTGTTCTCTGCAATTTGTTAGCTGTACTTTCCTGTTGATCACTCAGATTGTATTTTATTTATTTTATTTTTTCTAGATAGAGGTATCTTCTAAATAATGGAGAACAGTAAACTAACCATCACAATAAGAAATTTAATACATTCAAATGTTCCATTTGTGAAACATGTAAAAAAACCCACACTTGTCTGATTTAAATAAATGAGAGGCTGGCTGTGTCTTTTAAGTGTTACAGTCTTTGGCAACTACTAGAAGGGACTGATGACCGTGTGTACTGTTTTTGACCTATCCAGGCCAATTTCACTTCAACACATCAATTTATATCACATCGTGATTGGGCCAATTATGTGCATGTGAAGAATATTCATAATTCTGCATGAAGCAGCAATCAACTTTAAGATCAGTCCTGAAGTTTAGAGATTAGAAAGCCACACTATTCATGTAGTTAACGCTTCCATTTCAAAAATGGGTTACACAAAGCAGTTTATATTTAAAAGGGAAAAAGTTGCTCTTTCTAATTGGACACAATACTGTCCATTTCACTGATAGCAACAGAAGTCATCCACCAAAACTAAGAATGAGCTGTACCTAGAAATGATGTGCAAATAGTACATCCTGTAATGTTGCACACAGACCCAATGAGATAAGGCTTAGAAGCTTGCAGTATTTTTAATTCAATTTTGAAAATTCAATCCATAATTCACAGACGGAAATGAACACCATGTAACAACACAAGCCATACTTCTTATATATTCAATTTTCAGCTTTCTTTCCATAACCTTTCGTTACATTTCAATTCCATTTGACTTCCAGCCCAACAAGTATTCTTATTTATTACAGCAGAGGTGAATTGTAAATTTTGTTTAGAGGAATTTGTATGCAGCAGTACTATCTACAGCATAATCATCAATGAATGTAGCCCAGGTGAACTGATGTGCTTTCTTCAGAACAACTTGAGTACTTTGATGGTATAAAAGTACAGAAACTAGTTGTGCATAGTGCTACAATAAAAAGGTAACTAGTGTAACAAATAAAATCATGTACCCAATTATAAAACATCAGAACTACTATACTTAGTTGGCTTGAAAAAAAACAAGTGACCAAGAGAGCTCTCTTCATACTTACTCCCAACTTCTTACAAAAACATGTTATTAATTTCTTTTAAAACATCAGTGAACTAGTACAACTGGCTCAGTTGTTTCCCCTTTACAAACAGTAGCCAGGAACATTAAACAACAGCCTTTCAATAAAACAAACTTTGACAATAAGAATAAATCTTTTTTTGTAAAAGGGAATACTATTTTAAGAACAATTAATTGTGCTAGTCAAATATGATAAATACGACTCAGTTGTGTATCTGGGTGATATCATTCCTAACTTGGAACTGAAATGCAATCCCATACATGGTGCTTTCAGGACTTTGTTCTTATTTAGGTGACTACACTTACCAGAGGAAAGCCTGCAGCACCACAAACATCATACCAACGGATATTCTGCTTTCAGAAGGCAGAATTACACCCTGTATGTAGATAAGACTGAAACATAGGAATGATGAGTCAAAAAATCTTTTAAACCTCTACCTCGAACTTTTGCATAAAATGTAATTCATGATGACGGAGTCTATTTCAGGGATCTTCACAGAATTCAATAATGCCATTCAGTTATGCCTTTAATTTTGATTCTCCCTAACTCAACCAGGCACTGGGTTTCGTGTACTAACTGTGAAAAACAAAATTCTTCAGATGCTGTTTCTCTCAGAATTTTTTTTTTCATCTCCTAACACATTTTATGATATACACTGAAAAAATACTGATAAAAATCAGTAATATGTCCAACATGATTTACATAACACCGTCTTACAAGGCTTTCGTAATTTTAATGTAATGATTTAATCGCTTTGATTTTATAATGTAATGTAAAGTAGCCAAACGATTGTTGGTTTGTCACGTTAAATTATACTATATAAAAAAATGAAAGGCATCTCGACTGACAAGTGTATCCAGCTCTTCCATTTGGGAAAATTCTCTGGCCGGCCCAGAGTATCGGGCTGGTCTTAAACACTACCGTTCTGAATATTTATTAGCAGACCCCATGTCTGGCGAACGTCTCAACCAGGATCAGGTATAAATAGCACCAGTCTATAAATATTCGCGTCAGGGGCCTGGTCTGATATAACCAGTGTATTCCGTTTACTTTTTTACATTAAAAAATATGAAATACACATACGTGCTTCAAGCACTTTTCTTTGAGTTTTTCCACTGTAGTGTCGTCCGCAACCTCCTCCAGCCACTCGCATCCCTCCATGGTACAGATGTGGACTTTAAGTGTCTTCCCTGAGAAGATCTTCTCCTCCTGTACGAACATCGTGTCCCCCGATCCAGCAGCTTGGTAGAACTGCCGTCCGCCTGCCTTCTGCACTGTCCACGCCTGGCCTCGCTGGTCACTCTCTCATGTTTATTCGCCGTCGGCAGGATGTCCCCGCTCGCTTTCCTCAATGTTCATCAGGCCACTTGTGCTCCTCGGTATAGGTTCGCTGTTTTCCTTACAATCCTTCCAAGACTGAACTGTCAACTTCGACCAGAGTGTGTGGGGATAAGCATTGTGGGAAATGAAGTCATCTCCACCTTCACGCAGTTAACGAGCAAGTGACATAGCAATGCGTCCGCCGAATATATCATGGGAAATGTAGTATTGTTCTTCGCCAAGCGTGTAGGAAGCGACGTCCGGCTAAACGCCTGGTACGAAGGCTTTATTAGTCTATTCTAGAGCCTACATGTTTTCGCTAATGCATAATGTTTGACTACTTACAAATTAAATAGACTGAAACAAATTAGCTTCTTTATGTTTAGCTTTTTATTCATTAATCTGCACACACAAGTGAGGTTTTAGAAGGGTGAAATCCCTGTGTTCATAGAGCATTAGGCGATCGTGATAAATTTACCTTTTGAAATTTCAGATTGCAATTTCTCACCCGATCGAGAGTGTGAAAACAGATACTAAATATGGTTCCTATAAAAATATATTCAAATGGTTGTAAAATTGGAAGATTTTTCATGCGTGCACTTTTAACACGAGTACATTCAACTTTAAATTGAAAGCGAAATTTGTGAGTCTATAAATCGAGTCAATTCTCACCATAAAATTGATGAAAAACAACAGTAAGTACTGTCATGTTAAAGCGAATCTTTTTTCTTGTTTATGTGCATTCAAAGAGGGACCCGACAAATTAATTTCAAATTTCCCGCGATCATCTTGCTGCCAAAATAACTCAGTCGTAGCAGCCTCTGTAAATTCTGTACTCTACGTTATAAATTAAGATTGTTTGAATTAGGGGGCACCAATGGAAGGGCGGGGCTGGCGCTACAGAGCTCCAAACCCAGGTATCATGCCCTTAACTCTTTCACTGCCACACTTTGATTTTAGTCTCTTTTTTTTTGTAATTGTCCTTATCTCATGTACTGTATTCGACTTTGGCATGGTGTCCAAAGATTAAAAGTTTGGTTTGAAAATGTAGATTTCAATACTGTTCACATCTCATGGTGAAAAAGTTTCACTCCCATTGATTGTGAACACAATCTAGCACCATCTAGATGGCTAGCTTTTAACTCATCAACTGGCCCTTATGCCCTTTATTTTATTATTTTTATATTAAAATATACAATAAATGTTAACAAGATTTTAAATCTATCTATCTGTCATTTATTTATTAGCACGAAATGACTCCTTTTAAGACAAACTGCTATGTTCATTCTTTGTGTATGTTTTTACCACGGAATGCCACATTGCTTTGTGTGTAATGTATTCGGTTTTGTGTGTAGTCATAAAACTACACTTTTTTGTAATTTGTTGTGACAAATTGCAATTTTTAAAGTAACTAGGGGGCTTTGCCTCCTGCTCGCTTCACTCGGCCACCCCCTAACCAACCAGGGCGCGCTACGTGCAAGCCACTTCACGTACAGTATCTGCGTTCACGCTCTTCGAACATTTAAAAGCCTGTACAGCAGCTGTCCTTTTGTCTCATTGCCTTGTCTCGCGGGACGTTAAAATGTCTCCGAGAAAATCACGTCTCGTCTCCTTCCAAGCCTTCCAAGATTTTATTTTATAATAGAGAGATAATAGAGAGATATGAATTATCACATCTTGTTCATTTCAGGGTAATCAAGTTTATCATGAAGCCAGTGTTGTTTTACATCCTGAGACCCACAACTGGATTAGCAGGTTAGTTTTGAATAACTTAAATGATGAGACTTCCTTTTCTGTTTTATCTATTTTTGTAACATTACTAATCTATCTATCTATCTACAGTGCATCCAGAAAGTATTCACAGCGCATCACTTTTTCCACATTTTGTTATGTTACAGTCTTATTCTAAAATGGATTAAATTCATTTTTTTCCTCAGAATTCTACACACAACACCCCATAATGACAACGTGAAAAAAGTTTACTTGAGGTTTTTGCAAATTTATTAAAAATAAAAAAACTGAGAAATCACATGTACATAAGTATTCACAGCCTTTGCTCAATACTTTGTCGATGCACCTTTGGCAGCAATTACAGCCTCAAGTCTTTTTGAATATGATGCCACAAGCTTGGCACACCCATCCTTGGCCAGTTTCGCCCATTCCTCTTTGCAGCACCTCTCAAGCTCCATCAGGTTGGATGGGAAGCGTCGATGCACAGCCATTTTAAGATCTCTCCAGAGATGTTCAATCGGATTCAAGTGTGGGCTCTGGCTGGGCCACTCAAGGACATTCACAGAGTTGTCCTGAAGCCACTCCTTTGATATCTTGGCTGTGTGCTAGGGTCGTTGTCCTGCTGAAAGATGAACCATCACCCCAGTCTGAGGTCAAGAGCGCTCTGAAGCAGGTTTTTATCCAGGATGTCCCTGTACATTGCTTCAGTCATCTTTCCCTTTATCCTGACTAGTCTCCCAGTTCCTGCCACTGAAAAACATCCCCACAGCATGATGCTGCCACCACCATGCTTCACTGTAGGGATGGTATTGGCCTGGTGATGAGAGGTGCCTGGTTTCCTCCAAACGTGACGCCTGGCATTCACACCAAAGAGTTCAATCTTTGTCTCATCAGACTAGAGAATTTTGTTTCTCATGGTCTTAGAGTCCTTCAGGTGCCTTTTGGCAAACTCCAGGTGGGCTGCCATTTGCCTTTTACTAAGGAGTGGCTTCCGTCTGGCCACTCTACCATACAGGCCTGATTGGTGGATTGATGTAGAGATGGTTGTCCTTCTGGAAGGTTCTCTTCTCTCCACAGAGGACCTCTGGATCTCTGACAGAGTGACCATTGGGTTCTTGGTCATCTCCCTGACTAAGGCCCTTTTCCCTCGATCGCTCAGTTTAGATGGCCGGCCAGGTCTAGGAAGAGTCCTGGTGTTTTCTAACTTCTTCCACTTACGAAAGATGGAGGCCACTGTGCTCATTGGGACCTTCAAAGCAGCAGAAATTTTTCTGTAACCTTCCCCAGATTTGTGTCTCGAGACAATTTCTTTGACTTCATGCTTGGTTTGTGCTCTGACATGAACTGTCAACTGTGGGACCTTATATAGACAGGTGTGTGCTTTTCCAGATCATGTCCAATCAACTGAATTTACCACAGGTGGACTCCAGTTAAGCTGCAGAAACATCTCAAGGATGATCAGGGGTAACAGGATGCACCTGTGTTCAATTTTGAGCTTCATGGCAAAGGCTGTGAATACTTATGTACATGTGCTTTCTCAATTTTTTTATTTTTAATAAATTTGCAAAAATCTCAAGTAAACTTTTTTCACGTTGCCATTATGGGGTGTTGTGTGTAGAATTCTGAGGAAAAAAATGAATTTAATCTTTTTTGGAATAAGGCTGTAACATAAAAAAATGTGGAAAAAGTGATGCACTGTCAATACTTTCCAGATGCACTCTATCTATCTATCTATCTATCTATCTATCTATCTATCTATCTATCTATCTATCTATCTATCTATCTATCTTCCAAGCCCACTTATTCCAAATAGAGGTTATAGGAAGCCAGTTATACACTCAGGTTTGCAGACAAAAACACTCATGCTAACACATCCTACTATCCCATATGCTTTTGGGGTTATAGAATAAACCAAAGAAAATTCACATAAATGTGCTTAAATTGTGTTAACTGCACACAGGTACTAATTTAACTAGGATTTAAATTCAGGACTCTGGGCCTGTGAGACAGAAGTATTAACCATATAATCATAAATGAAATGAAAAAGAAAAAAGAAGCTAAAAATTACAAGTAGATTTGATATGGAGGCAAGCAGGTAGAGACATATAAATACTTTAAAGGTTTAAAAATCAGGACAGGCACCAAAACCAATTTATCAGGAGAACACTAGATTTTCTTGGATGGGGATGTGGTATTGCAACACAAATAAAGCCCACAATATTTTCAGCTCAATACAAAACAGACTTAAGAAAACCTGTTTGATGCAATGCCGCTTTGTAGCCTGTGACAATCAAAGCAAAGGTTTGGGTTCATGCATGCAGAAAATCCAAAATACAACACTGAACATGCAGGTCAGTGCAATGTGAGATCATAGAATGAAAAACAAATTACATATAAAAATAATAAAATAAAGGTAAGCATTATAAACTGAAGAATATCTTTTCTGTATCTCAACCTAGCACTGCATGTAGCTAACTAAGGTCCTAAAATAATGCCGTTATTGACCTTTAGATATCAAAACCATTCACCGTACATAAATGGCACTAAAGCTGATGTGTGATGTTGCTAAGTTAAAACCACACATATACAAAACATATATTGAGTCTCTGAACTCACTATTGGAAGACTTGGACTTAATGAGTCTGAAAACCGAATCTCTGCTAATGTTATGCAATCTGAATTATACCTCACTGACAAAAGCACTCAGGACAAACACAGTATTTAAAGTATTTAAGGTAAGGTAAATCCAACCTTGGTAGTAAAGTCTTCATTTCACGTACAGAATGAGTTGCATCTCTACCTTCATAAAACGTGTCATTGATCATTTTCCCCAGCAGATGGTGCTATTGCATAGAAATTGCAATAAACTCTCCTCAATCAGAACATTAGAAATAATGTGATGAGAACAGGCCATTCTAGTCAACCAGCTATTCCACGCTATTTACCTTGACTGCCCAAAATAAGAGCAAGTTGAGATCTGTTGGTTGCTAAAGTCTTGCTCTCCACCACACTAGTTGGTAATTTATTTACAGTAACGTGCTGATGGATGTTTGCATGTTCTCCCCGTGTCTGCGTGGGTTTCCTCCGGGCGCTCCGGTTTCCTCCCACAGTCCAAAGACATGCAGGTTAGGTGGATTGGCGATTCTAAATTGGCCCTAGTGTGAGCTTGGTGTGTTTGTGTGTGGCACCCTGCCCGGGATTGGATTCCTGCCTTGTGCCCTGTGTTGGCTGGGATTGGCTCCAGCAGACCCCCGTGACCCTATGTTCGGATTCAGCAGGTTGGAAAATCGATGGATGGATGTTTATGATTCTTTGGATGAAGAAAAACTTTCTAACATTTGTGTGAAATCTGCCCTTAAAAAGTTTCCTACTATGTCCACATGTTCCTGTTCAAAGTAATACCACTGAACTAATTTGCTTCATAATTTTAAACACTTTAATCATGGCCCCTTTTAAACTCAGTTTCCTTAACATGAAAGGGTTCATCTTCTCCTTCAATCTCTTCTCATAGCTCATATTTCATAGTCTCAAAATCAGCCTAGTCATACTTCTCTGGACTTTCTCTAGCACTGATTTGTCATTATTGTGAAATGAAGGCCAAAATTAAACAGAGTACTTCAAATGAGGCCTCATTAATGCGTTATGTAACTTATGCATGACCTCCCTTATCTTGTACTCCACCCTTCATGAAATATAACCTAACTTCCTATCAGCTTTCTAAATCACTTCTGTACACTGTCTGGATGTAGATAATGATGAGTCATCTAGGCCCTTCTAATAAGGTGGACTATCAAGTTTCAGATCTTCCATTGTGTAGTCAAATCTAACACGTTTACTTCATACATGTAAAATTGTGCATTTTCTTACATTAAATTTCATCTGCCATGATTCTGATCTTCTTCTCTGTTTGGTATCATCTGCAAATGTAACCAGTTAACTGATTATATTTATGTTCAGATCATTTATATACATTAAAAATAGTAGAAGCCCCAGAACTGATCCCTGTGGGACATCACTTTTAACATGACCTACTTCTAAAGAAGTTTCCCTCATGATTACCCTTTGCTTCCTGTGTTTGAGTCAATTTTGTACTCACCTACTGACCATGCCCTAAATTTCCACTTTTTTTAGTTTAATCACTTGCCTTTTATGTGGTATTTTATCAAAAGCCTTCTGAAAATCAAGATAAATGGCATTTTTATGTATCTCTCCTACTGTGTACGTTTTTTGGTTCCCCATAGAATTTCAGGGTATTGGTGAAACATGCTTTTCCTCGTTTAAACCCATACTGAGTATTTGTTAATACTCCTCTTCTAGAAATGTGCTGCTCAATGTTGTCCTTAATAATTTGTTCCATTTATCTGCATGTGAAGCACATTAAAATTACTGGCATTTAGTTACTTGGGTCATGTTGGCTCGATATGGAAGTGAAAACAGCATGACTCAACAAAAAGTTTATGAATGGTTAGAAAGGCTTAAAGCAGGAATAACAGGTGGAACCAATAAAGCTTGATCTGGTCAATCATCAACATCGTGCTCACAAGCCCACATTGATGAATTGCGTTGTCCACTGTTGCTGCACATTTGGATATCAGATTGGCTGTGGATCTGCACATGCCATAGTGTCAGGTAAAGTTTGTTCAAGATTGGTACCAAAACAACTTACTGATCTGCATGCGCCAACATCCTTCAGTGACTTTCAGCAGGTTTCACTCCCTCTGCCCAAAGAAATCTTAGTATAGTACGTTGTTTAACAATGGTGCAATCCTGCAGTGAAGAATCCATGTTCATTTGATCTTGGCTTTAATTAGACTAACAGCAGAGTGCTGCACTGTGAGTGTTTGAACTACCCATAAGCCACTGCAAACATGTTTATTTCATCAGATTTTGTCTGTTGCAATGTGTAATTTTCAAATTGCCTTTACTTTTTGATTTACTTTTTTATATTATAAAGAAAAAATGTACACAGTAGTGTTGAAAATGTTTATGTTTTTGTTAAAAATATATTCACAGTTACTCCAGTTTCCTCCCACAGTCCAAAGATATGTAGGTTAGGTGCATTGGCGATTCTAAATTGTCCCTAGTGTGTGCTTGGTGTGCAGGTGTGTGTGTGTGCACCCTGCAGTGGGCTGGCGCCCTGCCTGGGGTTTGTTTCCTGCCTTGTGCCCTGTGTTGGCTGGGATTGGTTCCAGCAGACCCCCGTGACCCTGTAGTTAGGATATAGTGGGTTGGATAATGGATGGATATATTCATAGTAGTGTTCAAAATGTTTGTTTTTTTTTAATTAAAAATATATTCTTTTTATCAAACTACCATTAAATTGATTTTAAACTGTAGTCAAGACAACTCTAATGTTACAAATAGTTATTACTGCTTGAAATTAATGATTCATAATTTACTAGCATCAGCACCGACCATTTTAATGCAGAGTTACTGTATCTAACTTCTATAAATGGAGTTTTTTAAGGTGTAGTCTCCCAGAGACAAATTCAATTAATTTATTACAGTGTTTAAAATCCACAAAAGGGCACTTTCCTTAAAATTCACTGGACCAAAAAGTAACCCCCTTGCACCAGGTGATCCCAGGGTCAAAATTTTAGGAACAAAGTAGTCTAATGTCTCATTTTGGCATAGTAGTGTTTCTCATTTAAACAGTAGTGTTTTTGGCATTAATATTCTGGAGGGACTGCACAAACCTGAGAGAGAGAGAGAGAGAGGGGAGCTGTCAAAAGGAGTGACGTCATCCTAAGAAGCCATCCACAAGGTGTATATGTGTGAATGACTGAGAGAGAGAGAAATGATAATGTAATTAAAAAATAGAACCTCCAAGACCTGCTCATCTACTTACATTAATTTTCTTGGGAACATAGCTGCTGGTGATCTTGGGAAGGATCCAGGATTGGATTAGTTTACAGGGATGGTGAAAGTGAGAGCAGATGGTATTAATCTGTCCCCGAGTAAACAGAGTGAGACAGAGACAGTGGCATAAATATGGAGACAGAGAAAAGATCATTGGAGCCACACAGAAGGAGAACTGGGAGATCAAAGCAGTGGTATTAGCATTTTAAGGAAGATATGGAAGAAATCTCACATGAGCGGGATGAGGGAGGGATACTGCTTTTCAGAAATGTAGGCTACCAACCCCAGTGATGATAAAATGTCAGCAGAATAATGCTGTTTGCACTTGGCACCGGGACACCCTAGGCCTCAGTTCGATGATTGACTTTGTGGTCGTGTCGTCGGACTGTCTTGGACACTCGGTGAAGAGAGGGGCGGAGCTGTCAACTGATCACCACCTGGTGGTGAGTAGGCTTCTAAGGTGGAGGAGGATGCCGGTCAGGCCTGGCAGGCCCAAATGTGTTGCGAGGGTCTCCTGGGAATGTCTGGCAGAGTCCCCGTCAAAGTAGCTTCAACTCCCACCTCCGGCAGAACTTCGACCACGTCCCGAGGGAGGTGGGGGACATTGAGTCCGAATGGGCCATGTTCCGTGCCTCTATTGTTGAGGTGGCTGACTGGAGCTGTAGCCGCAAGGTGGTCAGTGCCTGTCGTGGTGGCAATCCCCGAACCTGTTGGTGGACACCGGCGGTGAGGGATGCCATCAAGCTGAAGAAGGAGTCCTACAGGACACTTTTGTCCTGTGGGACTCTGGAGGCAGCTGATAGGTACTGACAGGCCAAGCAGAATGCATCTTCGGTGGTTGCAGAGTCAAAAACTTGGGCATGGGAGGAGTTTGGGGAGGCCATGGAGAACGACTTTCAGACGGCTTTGAGGAGATTCTGGTCCACCATCCGGCATCTCAGGAGGGAGAAGCAGTGCAGTGTCAACACTGTATATGGTGGGGATGGTGCGCTGCTGACCTCGACTCGGGACGTTGTGGGTCGGTGGGGGGAGTACTTCGAAGACCTCCTCAATCCCACTAACATGCCTTCCAATGAGGAAGCAGAGCCTGGGGACTCGGAGGTGGGCTCCCCCATCTCTGGGACTGAGTTTACCGAGGTGGTCAAAAAACTCCTTGGTGGCAGGGCCCTGGGGGTGGATGAGATACGCCCGGAGTTCCTCAAGGCTCTGGATGTTTTAGGACTGTCCTGGTTGACAGGGATCACACTCCTCAGCCTCCCTGGAAAAGTCTATTCGGGGGTCCTGGAGAGGAGGGTCCGTCAGACAGTCGAACCTCGGATTCAGGAGGAACAGTGTGGTTTTCATCCTGGTCGCGGAACAGTGGACCTGCTCTACACCCTTAGCAGGGTCCTGGAGGGTGCATGGGAGTTTGCCCAACCAGTCTACATGTGTTTTGTGGACTTGGAAAAGGCGTTCAACCGTGTCCCTCAGGGAATCCTGGTGGGGGGTGCTCCGGGAGTATGGGGTACCAGACCCCCTGATAAGGGCTGTTCAGTTCCTGTACAACTGGTGTCAGAGCTTGGTCCGCATTGCCGGCAGTAAGTCAAAACCGTTTCCAGTGAGAGTTGGACTCCGCCAGGGCTGCCCTTTGTCACCGATTATGTTCCTAACTTTTATGGACAGAATTTCTAGGCACAGCCAGGGCATTGAGGCTGTCCTGTTTGGTGGACTCAGGATTGGGCCACTGCTTTTTGCAGATGATGCTGTCCTGTTTGCTTCATCAGGCCATGATCTTCAGCTCTCTCTGGATCGGTTTGCAGCTGAGTGTGAAGCGGCTGGGATGGGAATCAGCACCTCCAAATCCGAGACCATGGTCCTCAACCGGAAAAGGGTGGAGTGCCCTATCAGGGTTGGGAGCGAGATCCTGCCCCAAGTGGAATTCAAATATCTCAGGGTGTTGTTCACGAGTGAGGGAAGAATGGAGCGTGAGATCGAGAGGCAGATCGGTGCGACGTCCACAGTGATGTGGGGTCTGCATCGGTCTGTCGTTTTGAAAAAGGAGCTGAGCTGTAAGGCAAAGCTCTCAATTTACCAGTCGATCTATGTTCCTCCCCATACCTATGGTAATGAGCTATGGCTAGTGACCGAAAAAACAAGATTGCGAATACAAGCGGCTGAAATGAGTTTCCTCTGCAGGGTGTCTGGGCTTTCCCTTAAAGATAGGGTGAGAAGCTCAGTCATCAGGGAGGGTCTCAGAGTAAAGCCGCTGCCTCTCCGCATCGAGTGGAGTCAGATGGGGTGGCTCGGGCATCTGATTAGAAAGCCTCCTGGACGCCTCCCTAGTGAGGTGTTCCGGGCTTGTCTAACCGGGAGGAAGCCCCAGGGAAGACCCGGGACATGCTGGAGGGACTATGTCTCCCGGCTGGCCTGGGAACGCCTTGGGATTCCCCCGGAAGAGCTAGAAGAAGTGGCCGGGGAGAGGGAAGTCTAGGCATCTCTGTCCAAGCTGCTGCCCCCGCGACCCGATCTCGGATAAGCGGAAGAGGATGGATGGCTGGATGGATGGATGATAATAACAAGATGCACAGATTCATTCACCCTTGAAATTGCAGCACAAAAAAACAACAAATGGGTCATTTATAAGGGTTGTTGACTTTAAGCCAAATGTTCAAGCTGCTCCGCATGCACACACATGAGCTAAGGTTATACTGCAGGTCATTAGGCTGGAAACAGGCTATCAGTGCTATGCATAAACAAAATTTCACATTCTGCAAAAATAAATATTTTTTGAGATAGGAAATTGCATCATGGGAATTTGCTAAACTTTGGTTATGATGAGTAAATTGAGTTTGCTATAAACAATATGATAAATTAATGAAGTACTTTTACTACTTTTCTAAATAGCAGTGCCATCTACTGGGAGGTGGTAGTAGTGCGCCACTAACCCTTACTGCTGGAACTCTTCTGATCCAGTACAGTACTGATGTTTCTTGCTGATGATTACATAATTATTCAATAAGAAGTAGTCAGTTATCTTATCATTCTGGTATTTGACAGTTTCAATTTTGCAGTAAAAAATTACTAGAAAGAGCTTTGCAAAACAAACAAACAAATAAATAAAATGCAGTACAAAGCTGCGCAAGAGTGCAAGGTCAATTTTGAATGTAATAAAGTGGAAAACACAATGACACACAGACACAAGCAGCTACTAAATGGTCCTTGAGACGTATTTTCATTATCTCCTTGAGACAAAGAAGCCGGAGTAACTCCCACTGTTAGCCTTGTAAGACACCTGGTAAAATCTGAAGCTTCCTTAGGGATTGGTGTCATCATGGGCTATCACACCACACCAGGCATCTTTTCAAGTCTGACCTGTCATGCTGTTTTTACACCTTCAATACATATGGTCATCTTATGGACCTCAAAGTGTTTTTGGCCACTGGAAGTGTTTGAGGCATTAAAGTATCTTGTTTGCAGCTAGACTCTGTTGGCCTCAACTACCTGTTCTCTCATGCTGAGTTCACAAGTTGTCACTAATAGAAAAATGCCATATCATGTTAGGCCCCCATCTTGAAAAAAAGCATCTTCATTAAACCCGATTGCCTCCTCACTGAAGTCAGAAATTATTCAAATAAGTGTTGTTTTTTGTTTTTTTTTTTACTTTTTACTTTTTATTTATTTACTAGCTGAAATACCCAGCGTTGCCTGAGAGGATAATAAAGTGTTTTTTTAATTGTTTGAGAAAAATATCTTTAAAAAAAAATACAACTTTAGAAATAAAAATAAATTAGCAAACAATGAAGACTCACTAATGTGCTTGTCTTGCAGTCTTGTATGGATGTTATCATCCAAAATTTCAAAAGCAACAGGGGCGCAGTGGTGCTCAAACATAAAGAATGCCAGCAGTCAGCTCCAGTTCACCCTCTGGTGGTCGTTCTGAGTGTCAACTGGATGATAACATGCATAGAAGACAGCAGGATCACCCCCCACCCTACCCAGAAGGGGGTGGGTTAGGGCTGATTTCACCCTACAGTATTTTTAGTTGACCAATGAGAAACATGTGTGCCGAGTTTCATGAAAATCCCTCCAGCCATTTGGAAGTGATGCTGGAACATACATACATACATACATACATACAGTCACAGATTGCTGGGGACCTTACCCAGCCGGGATGTCTGGAAGGACTGGAAGGTGGCATTAATAGCTTCCGGACCATAAGGGGGCAACCACCCTGGACTAGGAGAGGACCACGGGTGAGGATCAAAGAGGTTCTGGCCTGTTGGGACCCGTGGCCACTGCTAGGGGGCGCATCAAGCCTCGTGGGACCCGGGAAACTGTTACTTCCGCCACACCCGGCAAGATGGCAGATGAGACTTCCAGGGATGCCAGGAGTACTTCTGGTGCAAAGGGCAGCACTTCCGCCACACTAGGAAGTGCTGCCGGAAGGACATCATCAGCCACCTGGAGCACATCTGGGCGGGAATAAAAGGGGCCGCCTTCTTACAGTCAAGGAGCTTGAGTCAGGAGTGGGAGCAGGACAAAACTCTCAGGAGGAGAGGAAAGGTGGCAAAGGACTGAGAGAAAGAAGCCCATATTGTGGTGATTAGTGCTGTGTGCATTGTGTGTGGTGTTCGGGACTGTAAACTTGAGTTTATTGATGATAAATAAACGTGTGAATTTTATAAAGATGTGGTTTCCGACTGGTGGTGTCCTAGCAAGTCTCACAATACATACATACATACACACACACACATTGACTTTTATAGATATAGATTTATTGATTTTTGGAGACCAGACAGTGCCTGGCTAGTTTGTTGCAATTTGGGCTAAAACTACCATGGCATTAACCATAATCAAAGTTAAACATTGTATGACCCCATTGTTCTAATTTACTTATTTTTCTTGAAATACTACTACATTTTTTTACCTGGGTTTGGGGTTCACAAGCCGCTTTACATATTTCTATTTTTTGTGTATATATTTGTTACTTTATTTTCAAAAACCAGAACATTACAACAGCATGCTACTCAATGTAACAAATAATAAAAACATAAGATACAACAGTTTACTTCAAAATCAATCTAGGGAAAACAAAGAAAAATTAAAAATACAAAGAAAAGAAACAAAATAAGATTCATGCCCCACACAAGAAAAACGAAAGAGAAGAAAGACACAAGCAGAAAAACTGTATCTAACTTTTTCAAATGTAATAGAACAACTAATAGCATAAGAGAGTTAGTCACGGACCTCAGCACATCTTTCTTTATAGGCTTGTGGTCAGGGTGCTAAATCCCGTGGTATGACCCATTAGCCGAACACTGAAATCTTACTCTGGTACTACAGAATACACAATAAATTATCTATGGAGAATGTGATCTGTTAGGATAGGCATAATTCAAGCAAACAACTTGCATTATATACAGTATGCAGTCTGCAAATAAAACCATGTCAGCATTACATGGAAAAGCTGCTTTTCGTGATGTATATAACTAAAACATTAGCTATCAAACACAACTTTTGACAGCCCGGGTTAACTATACGGTAGCTAGCATATTTACTTGAACTCAGGGCAATCAAAACTCATGGCTGAGGATTAGTCGGGAAATGAGAACACACAACAACAAAGGTAGGTGCAAACATGCAAATGGTGCTTTTATTTACAATACAATAAAGCGTCCAACATGCAGTGCAAAACTTCTTTAAATAAATTAGTCAATAAATACTCCAATAAGAACAATTTCACTTGTAGAGGTTAAAATCCATTAAGTAAATAAATCCAAAACAGTTTAAAATCCACAGGTTAAAAGTCTGGGCCTTCTTTTTTTAAAACAGAGCTCGATGTCTCCTTTTTATTGATGTCTCTTCTGCTCACCCTTCTCAGTTTTCTCAGCCACAGAGGAGATGTCCTCTGACAGGTGTAGTCAACCTTTCCAAATTGTCTCACATTTTTGCATGGACCTCAAGCCCTGTTCCTTTCCCATGATGCCTTCTCTCACAGCCTTCAGGGAGAACACACTCAGAGTGGTTGGTTGCTCATACTTACTTAGCAGGAGTGATCTGTCCCCTTGAGCTCCATATGCTTGCTCATCTTGGGGCCACAATTTTTGACAACGGGCCTCCTCCCCGTACGAGCTCCAGCTGTTCCATGATCCTGATACTTCCTTCTCTTTAACCTCAGTCTTTTCTTTTTGGTTCTTTTCCATTTCCCTGTTCTATCCCCCCGTTTGCTCATGCTCTTTTTACTCCTGTGGGCACAGGTGCCTAATCACATGCCCCAGAGGGCTACTGAGGGAACTGGACAAACTGTATGTGTTTGCACGAGAAGTGTGCTCCACCATTCCCCCTCATCAACACCCCAGGGCCACAACCATATGTACCTCCTCCTGCCCCAAGCCTGAGCACATGGTTTTTAATTAAAAGTTAGCATACTGCCAAGGACCCTTACCACACTGCTGTGGCTTTACCTGGAGCATTGTTGTTTTGTTTGAACACCAAATTCTTTGAATGTGCATGCCAATCTCCCATTGACCACTGTGCACTCCTGTTCATTGCTGGGAATTGAAGTCCTCTCAGTAGCACTGCCACAGGATCATCCCAATAACAGGCTTCTTTATTAAACAACTAAATACTATAACACTGCAACACCTGCATGGGGCTCTGATTTATTAGTTTCCTAAGAATGTTTCTGCCCTTTTTCATGAACGCTTCTGATTTAAACAATGTGGACATCTTGCCCCAACCAGCCTGCTCCCAGACGCTATAGAAATTGTTAAGTGCTCTCAGACTACTGCTTTTCAGTCTTGCCCCTAATAGGCAATCACAAACCCCAAAACAGGCACTAGATCATTTGTAACATCATTTGATACAACACACCATGAATGTTTTTTTAGCCTTTTTTGGGCCTATAAGCCCTCTGTGGGGTTGCCCTCTATATGCAGTAAAGTGGAATGGATGTGACTACAACAGCATCATAGTGAAATTATATTTGAAGCCAGATACAAATACTGTTGTATGGAAACTATGATGCTGACAAGTTACATCAGCCTGGGGGTGAGTTACCAGCAGTATGTGGTGTCATTACGTCATACAATAAAACAGCTTCAGAACCAGCTGTAGAAGAGCCTCTAAAAATGGCAGTCCTGCCAAAGTCGCATTAGAATTCCAACTTCCAACAACAACAGCAAACAATCCTTCTAAGAACCACAACCTACCAAAAAAGAGCAATGAAAAGACACCATCGTTCTCGGCGTGGGTGAACTGTTTGGTGCTACATTGGTGTCAGCAACAGAACAAAGAAGAGGCCTACAGTCCTTCTTAGCAAAGCACTGAATGTCACAGAGCCCCAAAATGGACAAGCTGATTTATTGGAGAGTCTTGAGACTTAAATCAGGGAGCAGAAATGCTCTTTGCAGTATCAGTTGTGGTCTATGGCCGGCCAGTCATCCCGGCCAATAACCCCAGGCCGCCAGGAAATTATGGACAATGGAGTTTTCATCCACAGACTTGCTGGATACCACAGGGGCCACTAGAAGGACCTGCAGGGAGGAACAACTAGTATTTTTCCTACAACTCAGAAGTGCGTCCCAGTCACATGGACAAAGGGAATGACGTGCTTCCGGGTAGAAGAAGAGGAGTTTTCATCTGACCCGGAAGTGCTAGGAAGTCACATGGACTGCGGGTTCAGATGCACTTCCGCGTCACGGACTATTAAAGGACTGTGGGAGATCCCAGACGTTGAGCTGAGTTGGGTGGCAGGGTGTAAACGCGTCTGGGAGTGGAGGATTGTTTATTGATTAATGATTGTAGTGTTAAATTATATGAGTATTGTGGAGAGGAAGGTGCTTTGTGCACTGTGTAGTCTAAATAAATTCAATTATTGGACTTTTACCTGGTGTCTGGCGTCTAGTCTGAGGGTTCAAGGGGACGACAGCGCCCCCTATCTGTCACACAGTTCAGGATGTAAGACAGCTGAGACGCCGTTATCTCTACAGCTCCACCACCGTTTCTACATCTGTTAAAGCCCATCTTCCTGGGTGTGTGGTCACTAGTTGAGCTTTGGGCTCCGAGAGCTAGAGAAAAATGAAGAAGACTGAGTTGCTGCTGACAACAACATTATTTATATAGCACTTTTTCATACAGGCGATGTATCTCAAAGTACTTTACAAGACGACAAAAAGAAAGTCATATGAAATGAAAAACAAATAAGATTAGGGAATAATATTAAAGAATAAGCAACAATGGTAAAAGGTAAGGTCAGATGGCCAGGAGGAGAGAAAAAAACAACAAAAAAAAACTCTAAATGGGCTGGAGAAAAAAATAAAATCTGCAGGGATTCCAAGGCCAAAAAGACCACCCAGTCCCCACTGGGTATTCTACCTAAACTAAATATTTGTAAATAAGTCCTTTTTGTTTTCAAGCTTCACATGATGGCAGTTGATCATGTTGGTCTTGTGGACAGCTGTGTGCCTTGATCAGGTGGTGGGGCGCAGATCGCCATCATAGAAGAACCGGAAAAAACACAGAGAATAGTAGAGATTAGTACAGAGCATCAGGGGAACTATGTGAAGCAGTAAAAGTTTCCAGGCAAAGGACAATTACAATCGTAGAGGCGTTACAAAGAAGGTTTTAAAGTCTCAGAGCTAACATCTGGAACCTGGAACTCCATCTGCAGCGTCAGATCAGTGAAAGAAGACAGCCAACAGATAGATTTGAAATTCCATACATGGAAATTCACCAGCCCAGATTTCATGTACTGTACAGATCACTGCAAAGAAGTGAAGTGTTTAACTCCCATGCCACACCAAATGACTGTACAGCACTGAACAGCCCTGCGGTGCCGTCTGACAACAAAGTGCTCAAGACCCTTGCTAATGTGTCTTTGTCACTAGCTGCATGACCACTGCAAAAAAGAAGACTACCCCGTTGTGTTGAAAAATTTAAAGGTGGTCCCTGGAGACAGTGACAAGATGCATCAGCCCGGAGTGAGTCACCAGCACTATAAGCTGGCATTGTTGTGGAAAAAATTATCCTCTTTTTTCAAAGAAGTCATTCTCAGAGACCACATGAAAATGCAGAACGATTCTTTATTTGCACATAGATATGAACAAATGTTCATGGAGTGAGCAATCAAGAAAACAGTTTATTTTCTTTTATACTTTCCTATTACCATTACATTATCTAGTATATCACATCATCTGACTCTTAATATGCAGAATTCTGCCATCTTAGCCAATCGACTACAAACACCAGTAGCTTTATATTTATGTTGATTCTGTCATTATTAAAAACATCACTTTGTTAATAGAGGTGTCCTACGGGTTTCTCCAGTAATATTATTACCGCTTCATAACAGGGGTTTTGGGGCTTTCTCACTAGTTTGTTCTCACTTTTTAAGGGGTGTTTATTACTCATTTACTTCATTTTAACCTTATTAATTACCTTGATGGTTCCTCTTAAGATGAGGCAACCCTCACATGCTCAAGCTTTTAGTTAACCCTTTAGTTACCTTCAGTCCTTTTCCTTATGCTTTTAAAAATCCATTGTTACAACTTCATTTAAGTATATGCTTGTATTGAATTGTAAAAACTATCATGTAATGAAAATAATATTTGATTAAAATCCTATAGCATTCAGTCAAGCAAATGAGCAGCTTCAGAGACAGCTGCAGGGGAGCCTATAAAAACAACAAGCCTGCCAAAGCAGCATAAGTGCTTTAGACATACATGACCAAAGCTTAAGAAACATTTTAGGATGGTGTAGTAATAAAAGAAAAATGTAGTTTTTACAAAAGCTCTTTAAATAAATAAATAAAAGTGGTAGCAGACTTAAAAGATGCTAAGATTTGCACTGAGTGTGACGAGGATGGACAGGATTAGAAATGAGTACATTAGAGGGTCAGCTCAAGTTGGACAGTTGGGAGACAAAGTCAGAGAGAGATTGCGTTGGTGCATGTGCAGAGAAAAGATGCTGGGTATATTGGGAGAAGGATGCTAAGTATAGAGCTGCCAGGGAAGAGGAAAAGAGGAAGGCCTAAGTGGAGGTTTATGGATGTGGTGAAAGGGGACATGCAGGTGATGGATGTAACAGAACAAGATGTAGAGGACAGAAAGATATGGAAGAAAATGATCCGCTGTGGCGACCCCTAACGGGAGCAGCCGAAAGAAGAAGTTGGAAAAATATGTTGGAGTCTGTAGAAGTTTAAACTGTTTTTACAGGAAGGGATGGAGAGTGCTTCGACTTTAAAATCTAGCCACTTAATGTGTACTTATTAATATTAATTTATTTTTATTTTTCAGATGCCCTCTGTCCATCACTTTTCAAGATTTTGAAAATAAAGGGGCAAAGCTTTATGTAATTTTCTGCCGGTTGCTTATACATCCCAAACGTGTGTGTGCAGTTAACTGGCGTCTCTAAACTAATCCCATGGTCTCTTAAAAATAAATGGTCTGAAATGGCACTTTACTGGGTTGTGTGCTTCCTCACTGAGCCATTGCTTGACAAAGAACCATTTCATTCTGTGAAGGTGTCTTTGCATACTAAACTGATTTTTTGGGTATTGAAAAGGCTCTTAAAATATGGACAAATAAGAAATCTTTATTGAATAGTAGGCTACCTACAGTAGCAGGATACTGAAAGATCAAGAAAATGTGACCTTAGCTTGTGTACTTATATATAGAGAGAGTCCTTTTCAAACCAGGAACCTATTAGTGTTTTGTAAATCAGTTATTATCTATTCATGGTTGTTTATGGAGAATTCTGCTGTAGATGGTTCTCCAGGGAATCAAAAACTGTTCCCCTATGGCATTTCTCTGAAGAACTCTGGCACCTTTATTTTTAAAAGTGTGCGATGGACACCTAGTCTAAGGTTGGTTCCTTCCTTGTGACAAATAGCACAACACAGAGATAGCTTCTCCTTCTTGCAATCGTGAATCGAATTAAGGGGCTTCAGTTCTGAGATCTGCGATCAAACAATACAAGTAATTCATATGGTCATTCATTCACAGATGTGAGGGGCTTTATATATTTGGGGTCAGGTGATAAGGGTGAGTATAAGTAAACTCTTTCATGTGCTGCTATTTGAACCCCTGTTCCACAGTCATAGTATCTCCTGTTGAAGTTAAACCTATTTTGTTTATTTATCATCAAAGTATTAATTCTCTCAAGATTGTTGCAGGCTGAGGCCTTTCCTGGCAGTATCAGTGGTAAGAGAGGACCCGATAATCCGGACTAGCTGGCCACTCCCTGGCTGGCTTCATTTACTCGTAACTGGTCTATTTGAACTATAGCATGCTTATTTTTGGAGTGAAAGCCATAGTACGTAGAGATAAACCACATGGGGACATGGGGAGAAAGTGCTAATGCCATACAGATCAAATGAATGCTCAAGTGTATATATGAGTAACCTTTCAGTGCAAACACGTTTAAGAGTTACTTGGACACAATTTCAGTAAACACTCGTCATTTTGGTATGCTTGTTGTCATTGACCGGGCTGAGATTTGAAACTTGATTTCTGGAAATGTAGTGCTAACAACTGCCTTTCTGTCCCTTTAGGGAAAGGATTTTATTATTCATTTCTGAACTTTTTTCACAATGAAAATCATTTTAGGCTTATGTCTTGAAGAAACTAAACTGTTCGTTCCAGACTGTAATCCAGTTTACTTGTAACCTTTACAATTATATTCCCTCAGTGATTTCACCTTAGTGTACTGTAGGTCTTCCACTGAAAGTGCTGACATGTTGTGTTTCAATGTCAGCCTTGTCTTGTACACCAAAAATATAAAATGAAACTCTTTGTATAATAGGTGATGAATCATTTGGGTTATTGTTGAGGTCAGAGAGGGGAAAAGACGTCGAGCATTACAGAGCAGATAAAAGGTTATTTTGAAGACATGTCAGATATCTACACCCAGTCTTATCTCGCCGTACGTTGCCCATAATGACTCAGAAAGACAGAAACTTATATGTCAGTGAAATACATCCAGCTATGACTTGGGCAGCGTGAGAATATAAGAACAATCTTGACAAAAAATAGACCATTCAGACCAATAAAACATGTCAATCCCAACTACAGATCATTAAATATATTATTTTTTGGATTTCAGTACTTGGTGTTTATAATTTGCTAGTAATAAGAACACACAATTTTATTCTCTCCTTCTACATGCATGCAATGCTGGGATATTAAATGAAAGCACGACATGCGTGGAATCCTTTCAAGAGAAAATCTGTGCTTTCCGTTTTTCCACTAGGGGGCGACAACACACCAGCAGCGGTGACTCCTCCAGTTTGTTGTCGGGGCAAATCGACTTTTATCACAGCAGCCTTGGTTTGTCCAGATTTCCGTTTTTGAACCAAGTTATTCCTTTTCAGGTTAGCGAAAGGCCGGAAGCTATCCTGAAACTGCTGGATTTGCTTTTAGATATGGGTTTATGAACTTCCTAGTCTAAGAATTTATACCAGAGAGCCCTCGGTCATTACTGCTCGCCGATTCACTTCCAGTCTGTGGCGCGTGGTGTTCTGGCAGTGTTGAACATTTCAATCGCAGGTCCGGCTTTAAAGTTTTCTTTAGCTGATTGATGCGAAGATTTGAAGATGGTCAGCAAATGCTGAACGAAACTTAGAAAAGCAGAGCTACACAACTCTGCACCGCGAACAAGAGCATTTATTCAAAACGAGGGGTTCAGTACATTACCAATAAAAAGACACAATTAGTGGAGGTAAGCAACGCACACAACGTGAATATGCGACGTTTCAAAATGCAAAAAATGCACTTTGCATTAAATTGAAATAAGTTGCAAATCTTGATGCGGTAATGGCGCAAGTCATTCTAAATCTGAAACATTTTTCGGGTTTGGAATAAAACTGGAGGATAAATCAGAAGAACATACATACAAACGACGCTCGAACAACGCGCAGAGTTTGAGTCCAGGCGATAGCGCTACCCACTGCGCCACCGTGCAGCCCTTAGGGGAGCATAATTCAGGACGAAGTTGTGTTAAAAAAGTGAAAATCTTTAAGCTCTAAGGGCAAAGGTGTGGCAACTTACGTATGATAAAATATAAAACAACTTACATAATTTAATATAAAATAGAAATTGATAATAAGTAACTAAAATGCAATGCTTAAGATTGCTTAAGTAAAATTAACGAGTTAACATTGGGGAGGTTTTACGTGTAGTTTAAACTAATGATATTTATTCAAACGTAAAATGATCTAACCTGGTAATCCAATTCTGGGTCCCCTGGGGTGTTATGCGACCAGAACAGCCTTGAGTGTAAACTAAACTTGAGTATCCTGAAATGAACAAGATGTGACTATTCATGTAAAAAATGAAATTTATGCCATGTATCGCTTTATATATATTTTAAAAAGGCAAAAACGAATGCAGCATCTCACTGCGAAAACGTTCAATAAGAATGGGTGTAGCCATTCGTTTAAAAAAGGTTCATGCTAGGAGATAGATAGATAGATAGATAGATAGATAGATAGATAGATAGATAGA
>JANRMT010062804.1:19154517-19292092 GCA_026402145.1 Polypterus bichir lapradei | reverse complement strand
AGATAGATAGATAGATAGATAGATAGATAGATAGATAGATAGATAGATAGATAGATAGATAGAACAGTTTCTATAAAAATACAATAAAATGATGACCTCTTGACCCTAAAGTGGGGTAAACAGTGTTGACTGCGAGTTTACATTAATAACCTGGTTATTCACAGAAACCTGTTTTTTTTAAATGCCATGCTGGTTCCGGTTAATACAAAACCGTATTGACAGACGTAGATTTCCCCTGGTCATTTGGCCATGTACACTTTACCGGATTGCAATTAAGGATGTTGTGGTCTGCGCATGTCTGTTGCAGTCGTTACTCTGCGCATGTGTTTGCTTCTCACAGGCGTCTTGCAGCAAGGGGATTTCCCGCCCATTTTATGCGGTTGTTACTCCCCTGGTCCACAAGGTAAATTTTCTGAGACAAATGCCCTGGCAATCTGATCATTCCTTCTCCTGCGGTTGAAGTAAAATATTTTAGGATTTCAGAAATCATTAAATTTATGATGAGCTGAAAGTACTCTTAAAAACAAGTTATTTAATGCCACTTTATGGGTTGTGTAGTTCCTTGTAGAATCGTTGCTTGACAAAGAACCATTTCATACTGCGAAGAGTTGTTTGCATTTGATATTTGGTCTTTTGGCTTTGAAAAGGTTCTTAATATGTAGACAAAAAAAATCTTGATAGCTAACTAACATGATACTAACAGATCAAGAAACCTGAATTTCGCTTGTGTGATTATATTAGAGTCCTTTTAAAATAACGGAACCAGTGATATTCCACAATACCGACATCATCTATTCACTGTTATGTATAGAGCATTTTACAGATCTAACTAAATAAAAGGTTCTTTCGGGGACTGTCATATGGACGGTTCTTTTGGGAATCATAAATGGTCCCCTTATAAGGCATTGCTCTGAAGAACCACTTTAGAACCTTTGTTTTAAAGAGTGTACAGTGCACAGTCTCACGAGCAGTGTTGGGGGTAACCCGTTTAAGGCGACATTGTTTAGGTGGTCCGATTAACTTTTTATATTAGCGAGTAGCCTAACGCAGTTCTTATTTTATTGAATCAAGCATACCTGTATTATTATCATCCCAGTAGCACTGGGTGTGAGGCAAAAAGAACATGCATCGCTATGTCGGTCATCTGCACGGCTCAGTCGCACAGCCAAGCAAAAAAGAGCGCGTTACGTGAAATCTGGTAACAGAAACGTATTAACAAAATGTCCCTTTAGTGTTAGTCCAGCCAGTTTACTATAGATAACGTTAAAATGTGTCATCGGGTGACGCAGCGACCAATGTTCTCCATGGATCACCGGCGGCTCAGGTCGAGGTTATAAAAGAAGGATGGATGTTATTTACTTCACCGCATAAAGGATTCAAGTTAAAGCCGGTATTTATAAAACACAAGAAAATTATCACAGGCTTCCCTCCATGCTTGTTTTCGGATTCGCGGAGGTCGATGATGTCGTTTAACTCTTTTTTGCCCAATTTGATGACGTCGGAGCGTTTTGTTAGAGAAGAAGTCAATGTCTGGACTTGCTTGTGTAAACGGAGGATTCTTAAGAAACTTCGTTTTATTTACCTTATCCCAGTTTTGTGTGCATGTAAACGCACTAAATGCCAGGCTAGGTTATGAAGATGATGTGTCAATTCAAAGAGAAATACAAACAAAAAGGAAATATGACAAAATAACATGCACTGATTATATAATATATAGTGAAAAAGGAGAGAATCCTTACTCTTAATTATTCAAGGCATGTTTAGTCGATACTTAAATAAATGTGCACGGTTTTAAGTTAAAAATCAAATTTAAGGATTTAAACTTTCTGAATTGTAAACGTTGATGGTGACACGACATTAGTAATTATTTCAATTTGCTTTATTTGAACTCCATTTAATTAATTCACTGATACCAAAAAAAAGGGAAAAATCTAGTTGGTTGGGTGTCGTAATTTGTCTGCATCGTCATTTGAAACAGGATGTCTAAGCCAGCTGACACACACACACACAAGCGGATGCAGTTTGTTACTAAAATAAATCTCCAATAAAGGATTGTTGTTTTCCTCAAAAGTGTAATATTAATGTCGAATGTATTGATAATCAACGAATACGAAAAAAAACCACTTTACCTAAGCATTTTTTACTTACACCTCTTGTATCCTGAAAACAGAAAAACATTCCGAACTCCATAAATTACGGAATGGTTTACTGTTTCAAATTTGGCTCGAGAGAGGTCACTTCAGCTTGTATATTTTGCTATTTCCCACTTTTACACTTTTAATAGCTGTTGTTGTTGGCCAAACAGATTGTCAAGCGGCAATTTAAATAGCAGCAGAGTCTCCTGCGTGTCCGACAGTGCGCGTCTTATGTCTGAATGTGCCGTCTATCCAAGCAAAAGCGCAAACCTCAACCACGCGTCACACACGAAACAGTGACAACATATTTAATTATCAAAAATACCACTTTGATTATGTAAATAAAACATTAAAAGTACTTCGTCTTTCCATGCCTACCTGTCCACAACGGGGACGCAGGAAAGCTCATCCTGGTTCGTTAATGGTGCTTTACCGGGAGGTTTGCATTCCGTTATCTGGCTGCCGCCTCTTTCCAAGGCGACTTACAACATTTATGATACAATTGGTTACATTTGTTTTGATGTTTCAGTTGGCGCACAGCACGGTGAAGTGACTTGCTCAGGGTTACACAGCGTGCGTAGAGGGACTTGAACCCACAGTCTCAGGCTTTGAGGTCCAAAGCCCTAACCGCCATCGCAATACCTGCCTGGGTTCAGTGGTTCCTCGTAGAACTTTAGCTTGACAAAGCAACATTTTGTTATAGGAGGGGATCTTTACATGAAGTTGCCTCTTTGTGTTTTGAGAAACGTACTAATATGTGGGGATAAAATCAAAACTTTAATATAGAAATGAAGAGATTAAGAACATCTGTGTTATTGTATGCAGCAAAAGCCTTTGTAATATCGTAACCCATTGTCATTTCACAAATCTGTTACTATCTATTCATAATTATTTACTGAATGGACTCTGTTAAGGATCTGAATAAATAAAGGTTCTTTCTGGAACCTGCATGTGGATGGGTTTTTTTAGGAACCAAAATTGATTCCCCTATGGCATCACACTGAATAACCATTTATTTTTTAAGAGTATGAGCAAGGCTGGAATAACACCTGGACAGAACGACAGGCCATCGCTGTCTAAAAAGACACATAAACACGCACACGCACACACACGCGCACACACATACGCACACACACGCACACATAAACACACACGCACACATAAACATACCCCTACACATACACATATCAGGGGCCAATTTAGCACCGCCAGCCCACCTAACTTGCATGTCTTTCAAAATAACTCCATATTTCCAGAACACCCGATGTCATGCATACATTTTCAAATTAGTTTAAAAAATAAGAACGTATTTATTTTGCCTGAAGTACAATAAGCAGACAAAAACGTTTCCTCTTATTTCAGTACATTTGTTTTTTGCAGTATATTAATTTTTTGTCTTGTTATTAAACATACATTTTAAGTTATACTGTAAGTTCATATTAAGAAAAATGTATGGAACAACTTAAATGTGTGAAATATCGGTTTATAAAAATTAAATTCCTACAGTAAGCAGGAGTTCATATCAGGAAGTTTTAGTAAAGTTCATCGATGGATTATTTAAGGGAGGAGAAATTTGATGGGTGGAGTAGAAAAAAAAGAAGTGTTATTGAGTAGTGCTGTATCTCCACCGTTATTATAAAAGAAGTAAAATACAACTGCCAAATAGTCCACAAACTGGGGTGACCATCTCTGTGTGCCTTTCCACACATCGAGGACTCAGTCTGTTACGTTACCGAGGTCGCCCGCAAGCCAAGAAGAACCGACGCCGAGAAAGTAGCGGACCCTCAACACCCACTCATGCACTACTTTGCACTGTAACGCGCTGCTCCTCCTCAGTAAGGAGACGGAGGTCTGCGTCTCGGGTGGGACAGATCATGCTCAAAATACCCTTACATGGGAGTTCTTTCAGGTCATGTCAGGTCAGGTTGGGGAGCATGCGCTGGTAAAATCGCCTTAACAGCTCGGGATCCCGGTTGGCCACCCTCCATGCAGACACGTGGCCCAGTCCCACCCTCCGGAAATGTCCATCTAGCTGCCGCAGCCAGGTGTTACGTGGCCGTCCCCTTGGCCTGGTCCAGCCACTCGGGTCCCCAACAATGAGGATCTTACGAGCCGGATCACCCTCGGGTAGTGGCGGTAGTGCCGTAACTGACACTCCCTCACAATGCAGGTAATGGGCCTCGTTCGGGACTCCATGAGCAACCACTCATTCAACACAAAGTGAAAACAATGGTACCCAAGGATTCTCCGGAAAGACACAGTACCGATGGAGTCCAGTCTTCGTCTGTGGTCGCTGGATAGCGTCCATGTCTCACAACCATACAGCAAGACAGGAAGCACCAGGACTCTAAAGACTTAAACCTTCGTCCTTTTTTTCCATAGATATCGGGAGCGCCACTCACCCCTTTCCAGCGACCTCATGACCCCCCATGCTTTGATCTCCCAATCCATCTACTGACTTCACAGAAAAAGTCACCAGGGACATGAATGTCACTGCCGTGGTAAGTAAACCTCTCGACAAGGTGGACACTCTCTCCACAGACAGACACTGCTGATTGCTGTTCCCAAGAGGTCATTAAAGGCCCGGATCTTGGTTTTTGTCCAGGACACTCACAAGCCCAGACCCACAGACTCCACGCTCAGTCTCTCGAGCGCCCCGATCAGAGCCTTCATTGACTCCGAGAAGATCACAGCATCGTCAGCAAAGTCAAGATCAGTGAATCTTTCTTCACCAACAGATGTCCCACAGCCGCTGGACCCCGCTACCCTACCCAACACCCAGTCCATGCAAGCATTGAACAGAATAGGAGCAAGAACACACCACTGATGATCCCCCTAACTTTATTATTATTATTAATTTATTATTATTATTATTATTATTATTATTATTATTATTGTATATGTAGCCAACTTAAAACGTTTAAACAAAAACCTTTATATGTAAAAGAAAAGCTAATTCGCCTAATTCTCGTGTGTTGGAAATGCTTTAACAGAAGTTTACATAACTCAAAAAATTTGTTGCAAAATGTTGCGCTTTTTTCTTTTATTGAATTTTATTTTGCTGACCTGAAACATTTGTTTTTTAAAGTGCATCTCGATTCAACCCCTTGTATCCAGTCCGTTCGTAGCCATCCTGGGCGCTTTGGTTGGCGTGCCTGCACTTTGTGAACATTCAAAGCTGTCATTTCCAAGTAACATTTTTCGAAGCGAGACGAATCCGATTATTCTGAAAAAACACACTTCTCAAAGTACTTTACTTTTAAAAGCCTATTATGAATGGTGTGGTGTGATATATCATAATGAAAACGCACAGTTTATCACCAAAGGCAAACAACAAAATTCAACAATGACAGGATTACAAAGTCTTCATACAGAAGATACAACATCGAATTAAAAAAATGAAGTCCAGAAACGTAAATCGACCTAATTGATAGGTAAAAAAATACGGATTGAAAAACATTGAAAATATTCGTTGCTTATTATGTTATGGTTAGATTTGAAATAAAGTTAAAAAAAAAAAAAAAAAAAAAAAGAGCAATGTCGTGCACTTCGCTTTTGCTTTTGTCTTTCCATCCAGGCCTTTCTGGAGTCGGTCCAATGCTTTTTTCTTCCACTTGAGAGGCTTGGCACACTGAGAGTGCAGTCTGGGTGGTCAGTTTCACCAAATGTGCCGTTTCAATTGCAGTTTTCTTAAGACGTTGTGTTTTTCTAACTCTCAGCCGTGCTGATTTTACCGGCTCTGGCAGTCGGCGGCTCAGTTCCGTTAACTCGATAACCGTCATCAAATCCCAGTTTGCTAACTGTCGCAGATTCTTATGATATCAATGGCTCATATCCTCGATTGACTTTGAATCCATTGTACAAATGAAGAGATACAATTCAAACAAAGTAATAAAGTAAACCCCCTAAAGCGTCTTATCAAGAGCACACAGGACCGTTGTCAGAGCGTAGATATTTGCTCAGTTCGTCTTTCCCACCTTGTTGCACGGCTGCCATTGTAATTCGATCAGATCTTTATAGCAGGAGGTGGATTTGGATGACAAGGGTAAGTGTAGGAAAGAAAATGCCAGGAATCAGCAGCGTTTATTTTAAAGCACTAGCACTGAAGAATCGGCGTTTAAAGAGTTATTTTCGTCTGTTCTAGCGCACCTCTTGATCATTAAAGATTTACTTAACCGTAAAGTGATTAAAAGATGCACCTCAAGAAGTCGCCTTTATTCTGAAGTGCCCTGCTGTTTCAGTGATCTTAACTGCTAGTTTGTTTTTTCACTTGGCACCAGCTGACTAAGAAGTCGATGCCACACGCTAAGCCCAGATCTAAAATGATAACCTAAAAAGCAATCACTATATGAACATCACTAACAAGGGATTGCATTATAAGATCGTATATAACTAGCGACATTCGGACCTCGGGTCCTTGAAATCAGTCACTCGCTGAGGTTGCAGCAATGTTCTACACTGCCGGGGGCGTGTTCAAGTGTGGGCAGGGCTAAATATTTAACTCCACCCATAATTCTTAGAAGTCATGCGTTTGTGTTCTGCCGAGCTCCACGCTAGACAGGAAAGACGTGACCTGCACACAGTCGTCCTTAATTGATAACCATTCCATAACCAAGGGCGTATTTACCATCAGGGAATCCTGGGTGTGCTCCTAGGGGGCCTTTTTTTACTAAAGAAATGCGGGCTGAAATGATCAAGGTTGACCTCCCCGCACTTGATGAAACAGTGAAGTATCTGCAAGTCAAAATGACCGAGAGGGATCGTCGTCGTCGTCGTCGTCGTCATTGTCCTTCCAACTCTAGCACCTAGAGTAGTGGCTGCAGGCTCCTCTTATAGCACCCCCAGAAGGGCTGCAGGTGCTCATTGACCTACGTCAGGCTGCACTTCCGGGTGTGGCTGCATCACAGCCCACATGGGATCAGGAAGCCGTGTAGCTCGCCCTGGCAGTGGCCACGGAGCCCAACAGGACTGAGCTCCAGTGTTCCATGATTGTGGCCCCGATGCAACCCTGGGGGGCTGCCACCAAGTATTACAGGGGATGTAGTGTGCAGCCATGGCTGTTCCCCGGATTCAGGGGCGTCCTGGCTGGGCATGGGTCTCGGCCGTCTGTCACATATGGCGGTGGAAGCCTACACTTTCAGTTCCTTATTTGTGTATGACTTTCTGTTGAATTTGGTGTTTATGGTGAACACGATCAGTCGGACTGTGCAATGTGCTTCACTGAGTACAGATCTTGCTGCGGTTCTCCTGTTAGCAATGAGGTGTGTGTGCGCACAGCTTTGCTTTTCATGTCAGTCAGGGCCTTTGCCATGAGAAGGCCCCAAAGTCGAATTACGTGGGTGTGGTAGCCCACTTCTCTAATTCTTAGCTCGTGTATCATATCATAAGCTTTTGATTAAGACCAAGATCAAGGCCCATGTTGTCTGCATGACAAATAGCCAACCCTTAGCATTTTACAAAAATAGGTAAGTAATAATTACAATATCTTTATACTTTAAAATAAGGAATTTTATTTAAACATCTCATTGACTAACCAGCTAATCCAGTTATGGGTCCTGGGGGGCCACAGCCTATCCTGGCAGATTTGGGTGCAAAGCAGGAACTAAGTGTTTAGAGCACGGCAGTCGTTTGCAGGACCCAGTCATGTACGCACACGCACACACACACACACACACACAGCCAGTTTGGCATCACCCATTAGCCTAACCTGCACATTTTTGGAAAACTGCAGCACTGGAGGATAACCAGAATAGACACGGGGAGAACGTACAAACACTAGATGGACAACAACCCAAGATATTGTGTCTATGAGGTATCAGCACTGTCTAATGTGCCACCCTTTTGCTTAAAACTAGCAGGTTAATTTTCCTGCTTCCTTATTTAATATTTAATCAAACCTCAAACACAACGAGTTGTCTGTTGCTCATGTGGCATACTGTCCAGTACAACAAGCCCTCAGGACATAACCCCTGACACGTCCAAGATTGCTGGACGCTGACCATCTGTCTGTTCCAAACCTCCCTGGCAGGCTCTTTGTGGGAACACTGGTGGAGACTATCAGCTTTTTCTTATATCTTAAATTATTTATTTTGTGTTCATCAGGAGTCATCATGGCTACAGCTTTAAGCTACAAGTCAATCACAAAGCTGCCAGTTCTATGTAAATCGCTCTTTCCAGGACTCTTTCCTACATTGTATATGAAGCTGCCAGGATAGGCTCCAACAACACTGAAATTATAGAATGCAGGTTCAGCAGATGGATGCCTGGATATAAACAGCTGAAGTTATAAATTGTCTGGGGTGACGGCTTCTGCTGAGTCCATTTTACAACTTGCTCAATCCAATCCTGGGTTGCAGGGAGGCTTGAGCTGATCACAGCAGCAGTGGGCATGACCTCCTTTGGCCATGTTGCAGTCACAAGTTAAAATAATCTATATGTCTATGTCTATGGTGTTTTGAAGGAGGACTTGGTGAGTTGAGGGTGGCATGGTGGCACAGAGTTAACTCTGCTGCCTCGCATTAAGAAGACCAAGGTTCATGTCCGGCATTCTCCCGTGTGGAGTTTGCATGTTCTCCCCGTGTCTGTGTGGGTTTCCTCCGGGTGCCCTGGTTTTCTCCCACTGTCCAAAGACTTGCAGGTTAGGTGAACTGGCAATGCTAAATTGGCCTTAGAGTGTGTGTTTTGTGTGTGGGTGTTCGCCCTGCGATGGACTCCTGCCCTGTCCTTTGTTCCTGCCTTGCATCCTCTGTTAGCTGGGATAGGCTCCAGCCTCCAACCCCCCTGACCCTGGACTGGATTAAACGGGTTAGAAAATGACATGACATGATTCAGTGAGTCGAGTAATGACTGAATCCACACAACCACAGGGAGAACGTGTGAACTGCACAAGGATTCCCAGGGGCAGATGTCAAGTGTAAGACTGTAGAGCTATGAGGCAACAACTCCATCAATTTCAAAAATAAAAATAATAATTGGCAGCTTTGCCCTTTTGATATATTGTCCTGCAGATTTTATTTTACTTAAATAAATAAAATTATTATTTGTATTTTTTGCAATGGATGGCACTGCTGCCTCATAGCTGTGCAGCCATACACTTGACTCCTGCCTCAACCCTACCTCTACCGCTAGCTGCTGTCTTTCGTAACTGCAATGCACATCACCTTAAGTTGTAATCTTTTAGTTGCTTGTAAAAGCAGTTTTAGTATGAAATGCGCCATATAAAATAAATAACTGATGGTTTTGACTCAGTGCAGAAGCAAACACTGTCATGACTAAATTAAAGGCAGGAATCAGCCTTAAGAACCAAGAGATTCATTGGGATGGAGGATTCATCTGTCTTAAACTTGAAGACATCTTTGCTTATTTTAAAAGTTGTTTTTAATTCATCCTTAGAGATTATTTTTATAATGTAAACAGATGCTTTCAATTTTATAGTCTCTTTAGGGGTTAGTTAAACTGCTTTACATGAAGATATGCAGGCAGATCTTGTAATAGGTGATAAGTCTTGGTATGTGTGCACCATTTTTGTTAGTATTGGATTTTTTGTTTTTTATCAGCCTGTTTTAGGGACTGATAGCATGTGGGAGGCCATCATTAATCAATTCCACACTTCGTTCATGTAATCTTAAAAGTAAATCACAGAATGTCACGGACAGTCACAGCATGTGTCCGTTAACATCACACCTTTAATGACCGAGTTGCAGCACTGAGACTTGCTATGACAGAACGCCATTGATTTGGCTTTATCATGGTAACAGTGAGGAACATTGCTAGCTGCTAGGCAAGGAGGACAAGGCTGTTCATATGGAGAAAAGGGCTGTCGAACCTTTGGGGCTGGCACAGATGTTTGTTGTTCCAGGACAAACTAGTTTCATGCTGAACAAAGAGACACTGCTTTTGTTTCACGCATGGTGACCTGACTTGTAAGTTTTTTCTATCACATTCTGTCACCTGAAGGAGGTGGGAAGTGTTGTGTGAGAGAGAACAATTCATAAAGGCCAGTTCACCCAGAAAAAGGTTACACTTTGTAGCAAAACAGGAAGAGCAAAGTCTTACGAGACAGAAAAGTCCACACTGGGAATGAAAAGTGCCAATATTCATACCAATGTGGATAGAACATCATCACCAGGTGGCACGTAAGCCCTAAAACATGTAGCAGATATCCAAAGTGCAGTGAAAGCAAGGACAGCAGAGAGAGCTGGTCTCTTGCTGAGAGGCTTGAAATCATGTTGTGGTTTTTAAAGTAAAGTTTAGACCTTGAAGATAATTCATCATACTGCTTTCTGTTTGGTAACAGCATAAGGCATTTAACTGGAAACATCAGAATCATGTTGGCCTTTTAAGATGCACAATGTCAAAGTTATTTGAATCTCAACTTAAGGCCAGCTGAGGGTTAAGGGATGCAGAGACACTTAGGGTCTCCATGGGGAGGTATAACCTCTTGCCCCAGTAGCTAAAAACAAAAAACAGGACACTAAAAGTGTTTTTTTTTTTGGCATAAAGTGACTGGAAGTTGGGGAGGTGCAAAGCTGTTTTATGCAGGTGAACCTACAGCTACTAAAAATGGGAAGACAGCAGGAGGAAAAGGCAGGGATTGAGAGGGAGGACCTGAGAAAGTGGTAGCAATAGTGGTGGAGTCGAACTTGAGAAATAACTCAGCTGTGCCATTTTGCTTTATTTGTATAACTAAACATATCCATTTTGATAAACATTATTTTGGGTGGGGACTTGGGAGGACATTTACACCTTTTATTTTTGTTTTACATGTGCATTTGATTGATGCCTTGTTTAATGAAATAACTTAATATGGCAATGTGTTATTTTTTTGTTTTGCATCTTTATATGAAAAATCAAATACCATTCTTTTGTTAAGAGCCTTAGTTTTACTTTATATATAAGCATGCTTATTTTGCTTTGTAAAAAAAAAAAAAAAAATTTAAGAAATTGACAATTAAAAATAAAAAGCATGTGTCTTTTAGATTTCTAGGGTCATTATTGTCTTTATCAGGATTTTGCTTAGTCAAAGAAAATTAATTCTATGCATGCTTATCTAGACAGCAGAATTTTTGTTTCTTGCTCAGGGACATGCTGAACATTCATTCTGCCAGTAAACTAATTTAGCTTGTGGTGCTACCTAACATGATCATCCATCAATCCATTTTCTGATACTCATATGGGTTGAAATGCAGCCTTGAATGAATATGGGTCTACTGTAAGGCAAACACACACTCTCACGCATTTAGAAATGGCAATAAGCCTTAAACATTTATATTTAAAAAAAATAAGAGGTCGCCAATGTAGCCAAGCAAAGTTTCTCAGGCACAGAGAGTGACCAGGCCAGCAGTAAATTCAGATACCAGCAGTAATAACTGCACCTTCGTGCCATCTGCAACATTATAATCTCCAATTCAACACCTTAAACACTGAGTAATGGTTAAAATGCAATTACCACAATGAGCTATTATTGAATTTCTGACTAAAATGTAATTAAGATTAAAATGTAGTGTCAATTTTCCAGAAAATTAAAAACAAGTGCCAACAACAACACACTTTCTCTCAGTCCAGATCTGGACACATGGCTAATAAAGCTCATAATCTCCTTATGGGAGAAACATAACAACATTTAGTTAAAAGTATTTAAAAATTACAATAAAACATCGTTACTTATCTTGAATTTACTTACTTGTTGAGATTTGTTAGCCAGCTATCTTTTTGTGCCCATCTACACTTTTTTATTTGTTAGATAAAAAAGATTGAAAAATAAACAAATCATATTGTAGTAAAGAACAAATGCTGAACAGCATCATTTATTATAGCAACAAATGTTTACAAATCAGTTAACAGAAAATAGTTTTTTTATTATTATTTTTTTGCAAACTAGAACTTTGCAGGTAAGATCACTCTTTTTCCTTTGTAAACTACAGGCTAGTTTATAAAACAGAACAGTTAAGAGCCCATTCTGCTTATCAGCAGAAATAACAGGGGTGTCACAATATTGCAAGAGGATGTGGACAGTAATTAAGATAAAAAAAATGTTCTAAAAACACTCATGAGATGCAGATGAATCTATATCAAAATAAATAAGCTTATTTTCAACTTAAGACAATTTTACATAGAAGGTTAAAATAAAAATGTATATTTACATTCAAAGTCCCAACTACTTTTCTAGCTACGTATCACATCTAGAACAAAGACAGAAGCGCACAAGAGTCGGTCACTGTACTTTAAAAATTACCATGGTGAGAGCACAAACAAAATAAATTGCAGCCATTGAAAATTCAAATTAGCAGACTCCTATTGGTGGAAAAAAATCTTGGAAAGTGTCTCTTGTTACCTTTTGAATTAATTTAATTGATACTGACAATTTTAGGAGGTAACATTTAAAAAGTGGTTTTCTGAATCATATTGCCACAAAATAAATAAAAACACATATGAACATCAATAGAGCTGTAGACATGCTAGACACTAGCGCACTCACAGGAGCGCACTGGAGATGAACTAGTTAGCTAGGACATAAAAATAATTAAAGACACATTAAATTACAATATTGAGGACCAAGGAATTTGTCCTCACAAGGCAAGGGCAGATGGGTAAACTTGTAAAACTTGTCAGATTCAAATTCCTTCATGGTTTACTACTTTTCAACAAAAAAATTACATAGCACAATCTATGAGCACCCCTTGATGTTTAAAAATAATTAATATATATATAGTTTTTTTTTTTTTTAATAAATATCACATATAAATCTGGCTGCTATAAAATATATACGCATAATGTCAACCACTTTCTCTTTGAAAATTGTGACACCTCCCATTAAAGATATGTTTAAGACTCTGTAATAAAAACAGATTTTTTAAACAAAATCCTGCTTATTTGTTATAAAAACTCATATGTACACACTGTTATACCTGCCACTGTTGCTGTATTTTAAATATAAAGTATTGCTGTCTATTAGTAAGATGCAGTAGTAATAGATACAAATCCACCCCCTGGCTATTATGATCCGATGGCCTATTGCCTCTTCAGGTGGCATATAATAATGGGTGTAAGGCTTTCATGGAAGCATACAGAAAGTATAAATTACATTCACATACAGTAATTTTGTGGTATCCAAGTTTCTTATATATCATGGTAGCCAAGTTTCCACCTCCATTCTGTCCCAGCTGCTATATAAGACTACACTCCCATCTAGACTGGAGGGGATGCTGTGGAGGCAGTGAGCTTTACATTTCCTGGGAGTGACCATTACTGATCAACTGAAGTGGGCACATCATATCTTGGTTCTTGTCAAAAGGCTTGCCCATGCCTCTACTTCTCCATTTGGTCTTCCTAACGTTTACAGATGTGTAGTAGATGCCATCTCCAATTGGTGCATCACATTCTGGTATGGTCCCTGCTTGGCTGAAGAATGTAAAGCACTGTAGAGGGCGGTGAAGACAGCATAGAATATACCAAAAGCCTGCTTTCTGTTCAGGACATATACAATACTCATTGTATTAGAAAGGCAAACTGTATTAAACACATCAGCCATCTTACTAAGCCACTTTTCTCACTCCTTCCATCTGGCAAACAGTATGGGACCACTGGTACTTGGATCAGGAGATTCAGGGACAGTTTCTATCCATTTATCATACACGACAATAAACTTGAATATAAAATGAAGTGCCACAGGTGCCCAAACATAATTTTGGAAACGTATATATGTACACACTCCTTTCTTGGCTTTAGGCCACTGAAACAGTCCAATAAGTGATAGGGGGCTGACTCTTCTGGCTTAGAGCTGAACAACAGTAAAGATTTCAAAATCATCATACAATTTTGTCAAAAGCATTCACCAACCTTGAAACTTCAGCTTACAGATCCTGATTTGATCAGGTAACAAAATACCTAATTTTTGTTAAGTTAAAGAAGCACAGAAATAATACTGACATGTTAAACAAGTATTTATGACAGGTGTCCTAAACTGTAGCTTATGAGTAAGACTTCTGCTGATAAAAACTTGGCTTTCCCCCACACTTCCAAATAAGGGGCATTACTTGCATATTCAAAAAAACCAGTGATTAGATCATGAATCTTTGTTCACAACTCAGATGACAGTTTTAGCATCCATATTTACAAAAGCAATAGAAAATGAAAAGAAAAAAAGCCCCATCTGCTTTTCTTCTCCAAGGATATAAAAACTATAGTCCAACTCTTGGAGTTTCATTATTCTTCTTATAAAAACAGACAACAAATAAAAGTATAAATAACAAGGCAGTGATCTTATGCCACATGGAAGCCCATAAATAAATACAAAAATGATCAGAACATTACTCTTCTTTTGATATATAAAAAATCCTTCAGTCTTTTAAGAGTGCTTCTATATAATATATAGAAATACAAAATCACAGCAGCCCACTGTGGGCCACGGTGTTTTCAGGATAAGCAAAGCCAAGCTGCTTTACTTAAATTGATCTGGAATGTGGGAAATTTGAGACTGCATACTGGTTGGAGGGCTGGAGATGCCTTCTGACCAGTCTGACATATTGGAATGTGGAGAAGAGCTAGACCATTGGTCAGGCGATTCTGGGGATGGGGTCAGAAAAGGGTGATCTGGCACTTGGAGCTGGTGGTTTGGAGTATTGTCCAGTGGTGAAGAGTAGCTGTGCTGTGAAGGGGGAGTCAAAAACTGGGTGGTTGCAATTGGCTGGGTAATGGAGGAGGGCAAGATCTGGGGCTCTTGTGGCAGAATAGTGTGAATGGGCAAGGTGTTTCCTGAAAGCTGCAGATCAGGCTGGTTTAAGTCACCCCCAATGAAGCTCTGGCTCAGTGCATGACTGCTGGTAGCACTGTTAGAATTTTGGTGTTGCAGTTGCGGGTGCAGGGTTTGTTGCTGCTGGAGCTGGAGGTTCTGCTGGCTTTGCACCTGCTGCATTTGCTGAGCCTGCATTAGGTGTGTTTGACTAGTGAGCCTTGTGTTTTGCATTCCCTGGTAGCTCATCATCTGAGAAAGGGTAGTTGTTGGTAATCCGTTATGCAAAGTGGTCATCATGCCATGCTGAAGAGCCTGGTTACTCTGATGAATGCTACCCTGACTGGTATTTCTCATTGGATTAAACTGGTTTTGCCCCATAGTTGCCTGTATTCTGGATAGCCAGTCACACTGACCATTCACACCTGGAGCTCCACTCATGGTGAAGGACATAGAGCCATTGTGCTGTGGAACTGTGCTGTTTGGACTGGACACTGGTAAATGAGACAGACGAGGTGGCACTGACTCAAATGGCATTCTGCTGGCCCCACCTATTGAAATATCTTGCTTTCCGGTCATACCCAGGTGGTTTACTCCAATGTGAGCATCTGATATACTCTGCATATGGTTGAGGGGTATTGAAGGGGACTGTTGAAAGGGAGATGTCATCATTGGAGGTGATGCCACATCTGACAAGTAGCCATGAGGAGATTCAAGGGAATCTACTGGAGAGAGCACAGCTGAACTGTCAAGCAGGCTTCCCTTCCCGTCTTGGGACTTCTTCCTCCGTGCTTTGACATCTTTGGTCTCTTTTCCATTGCAACTCATTCCCTTGGCACTTGGCTTTCTGGCTTTCTTGCTCTGAACTGCAGGTTTCAAGTTCCCAAGGTAACTGTTCGGGGAGCAAAGAGGCGGTGAGAGCGTTGCCCCAATAGAACCATTGTGCAGTGGAGGGCTCCTGACTAAATTGTATTCATCCAGTAATCGCACAATATCATGGTGCATACGTTCCTGGGCAATGTCCCTTGGCAGACGGTCCATGTGGTCAGTAATTTCCCTGTTGGCAAAGTGATCTAACAAGACTTTTGCTGTCTCATAGCTGCCTTCTCTAGCTGCAAGGAACAATGGCGTTTCCTCCTGTTAACATTGAAGAAAAAGAAATCAATGAAACATTTGCTATACTCAATGACAAATAAGAAAAAATAAAGCATTTTTATGTAAAATTTGCCCTTTATGTTTGGTTATGAATAGATGTCAATGTTCAGTTCCTCTATAATAACATAGCATTGCATAATTCACAACTGAAACAGTTTATAAATACAGATTGTTAGCAATTCGTGTCTAATCCTCAAATTTTTACTGTGTGCTCCTACCTTATTGTTCTGCATATCCTTATTGGCCCCATTCTTCAGCAGCACAACTGCAGCTTCCACATTGTTCACAGCTGCTGCCCAATGCAGAGCAGATTTGCCTAGAAAATAACAAATACATATTATTACTGGGGGAAAGCAACGCCATGGAATTAGCAAGCAACCTGCATTTTACATAGTACTTTTCTACTGGAAACACCATCCCAAGGCTCTTGCAGATACATAGCAGAACTCTTCACACATAAATATATATAGTTCAAGCATAGGCAGGTTAAGTAGTTATCTCCGGGCCATATGGTGAATGGCAGATGGGAAATGAACCAGTAACCTGGAATCTAATTTCTTGCCTGCTAGACTTCACTGCCTCCAACATAACATAAATAAGTCAGTCAATTCCAGTTAACTTACCAAAGTCATCAATCGCATTAACATCTGCGTGGCAGTTAATGAGCTCCTCCACCATGCCTTCCACTGCAAGGCGAGCTGCCAGAATTAGTGGAGTGGTCCCATCATGCATGCGAGCATCCAAGTCTGTGGCTCGGTTTCTTATTAGAATCTGAAAGGATTAAAATAATGTAGTGCAGCAAATGAAGGAAGATTGTACTGATATTAAATTGAAAAATTTTCAAAATAAAACAGATTCTTCAATGGAAAGATTGAAAAGATTCTTCAGTGGTAGACAAGTTCATTTAACTGAAAGCCCATCAGCTCGTTCTAACAAACAATATTACCTGAAAAACTCCCTGAGCATCAGCTGCCACGGCAGCATGCAGTGGTGTGCGCCCCATGTTATCCTGGATGTTTGCATCTGCACTGGCTTCCAGGAGGCGCTTGGCTGCATCAGAACGGGCATATCTTGCTGCCAGATGTAGTGCTGTCTCTCCTGTGCGATCTGTCTGATTGTGAAGATTTGCGCCTTGGTAGATGAAATCTGAAATGACGTTGGCAGAGGCATCTTCTTCTTCCTCACTATTTCCAGTCTCCAGTCCTCCACCACTACATGATGCTATCATCAGTGGAGTAAAGCCATCTAAAGGGAAAGCATTCCCAAGAACAAGATGGGAAAACAATTCAGTAATATTCCAAGTACAAAAGCTTCTTGGTGTGATATGCTACAATCCACAGTGAGTGATTTTTACTTGATCCACTTGCTTGTTAAAAAGGAAGGTCAATAGTGGTCAGACAAATGGCTAGAATTCACATCTGAAGCAAACATTGAGGAGCAGAAAACTGGAACATACGTGAGTTTATTAGCTCCCTTAAGATTAAAATACTTGACTTAAAACTCATCAAGATGTTATACTCTGCTATTAAGCAGAACAGCCTAATAGAGAAATCTACATGTTGCTTAAGATATATTAATTAGAAGCCACACATACCTGGTCCCCTAACATTTACATCCATACAGTCATTATCAATTTCTCCCTGTGGTGGGGTAGGAGCCATGGATGGCACACGGAGATCAGCTGCGTCTAAGTGTTGTTGTGTCCACTGCCTGTGATCTGTTTGATCATCAAAGTCTAACATTGCTTGTTCTTCAAACTGGCAAAATTAAAAAAAAAATGCCATGAACAAATTTGAAACAAATCTTCAGTTAAAACTGCCAGGCAAATATGAACACAATTACAAAATAAACAAGTCAAGCCATTAACATCAAAGCACATGAAAAGCTGCTTTAGGCAAGGATAGCTTTAATAAGTGAATTAAATTTGAAAGTCTTTACCCGGAATCGTTTGGTGTCGGATGGCTCCTCATCACCCCATTCATTTTGATTATCATCCATTAAGGACATGTCCAGAGAGTTTTTCAATGGCCTGTTTGAACAATAAAAAATAAGAATATGTAAGTGTAAGTAAACATTCTTTATCAGTATTTCCAAGGATAAAAACAACGTTAATTAAAAGGGTGAAACTTGAAATATTCAAGGTTGAATCTATGTTTAAAAGCAATTTAATTCTCATTAAAACGTAAAAAGCAGAAAGACAAGGTGTACTTACTTTAAGCCAACAGAGTCCTCCCCAACAGGCTCACGTCGCTGCTTCTTGCTTGGCTCTGTCACTTTGAAGCCCTCGGGAAACCACAGTTGTCCATGCTCTCTCCTGCGTTTTCGGGAGACTAAGACCCCGATGCCAATAAATGCTAGTAGCACAAGTGCTGCCACCACCACATACATAGGGTACAGCACAGTTGTCGTGTTAGAATCTGTCTCACCTGCAGCAAGAGAAAAAAGGCACATTTCTTATTCGGAGTTGGGAATATCCACCACATGCATCACCTCTGGAGCAAGAGCCAAGAGGAATCTGCACTAGGCAATTATATTTGTATACTGAAAGCAGGGAGCAGGCTAATAATTTGTAAAACAAGGTTGTTTCATTCGCTAATAAATCAGAATTGCTAACCATTTTGATGGGAGAGGGGGGGGAAAAATCCCCAGTCTCTTTCAGTCAAGAGCACCGAGAGACAACTTCACAATTTTTTCTTTAAGAAAAAAGGGATTAATGAACTTCAAATTACTGCACATGCTTTAAGCTGTAAAGACGAAGGATTTATTAGGATTTTCAAGATAACAAAGACTCGCAACTTCTAGCACACTCCCGATCAATTTTTTTTTTTTGCTAACGATTTTGAAATGATAAACTCTCACAACCTAAACCCTTTGGGATATATTAAGTCCTGGTATTACATTCAACAAGGCTGAGGTAGCAACATCCCCTTTTATTGAAGGAGGGGTTAGGACTGAGCGCAATTAACCATTTTGTAGCCTGAACAATTTTAAACAACAAGACTAGCATATAAAGAAAGCCTCAAAAGACTTTTTATATCTCAATGCTTATTTTCTTATTTTGTTTATGAATATGCTTTATAAAGCAAACTGGTGTCCTGTTCAGGTGTTCCTACTGCCTTGTGCCCTATGGTTGCTGGGATAGACTCCAGCTGTCCCACGGCTCTGCCTTGGATAAGTGGGTTAGGAAGATGGACGGATAGAGGGATGGACATAAAAACGGTGAATGGACAATTAAAGGGAAAGCACATTGTGTTTGGTTATTGGTGCCACATTTAAATGCATACAGCCTTTTCCCATTTGTCTTTATGTAAAGACCATGTATTTACTGAAATTACATCTGCTACATAAAATGTACCACATATTAGAAAAAAAAAGAAGAAATCCCACTCCTTTGTAAGAGCAGGGGGAAATGTCAAGATTAACATAAATGACTAATTAATGATGGCTCCCTACAACTTACAGCGAAGGACAACAACCTTTGACCTCATATTTATCCAATTTATTCAAATGTCTTACTTGTGACAGATTTAACATAAGGCATATTCAAATTTCCACTGGAGGCAAGAGCACCAAGGAAAGCAGCCACATCTGTTGCACTCTGGAAACATTCTGTTGATTGTTGGTAACACTGTCGGTTGTCAATCTCCAAATATACAACAGAGCTGAAAGATGAAACAAAGGGTTTTAAGTGTTGCATTACTAGATGTGACATTCTTCTTTTAAATATAATTTATGAAAATTCCTTTTCAACACTTTGTCTAAATGTTTGAAAATGTAAAAGTACTATTTATTATTTATATGCTGTATTTGTTTTTCATTTGGAACTAACCCTTTAATTTGCATGGCATCCAGCTCTCTACGTTTTCTGGAGTTTATAGCTGAGTACATAGATGTCTTCATCTTGGTAAAGACATTACTGGAGAAGTCACTCCAGCTGCCTGTTGATCTCTTGATATTATGTTTTTTGAGCTCCTGTTCACTGCCGTAATATGGGTATATCATGTACTCGCTCTTCTCATCTTTGCGGAAGACAACATTGGTGTGTAGTACCCTACTGAGCTCTCTGAGGAAGCCAAACGAATTGTTCTTCAGCTGTTCAGGTAAGATGTGCACCACCAGCACTAGCCGGCCTTCTGCCAATTTTTCTGGCATATTGGCACAGTCAAGGCCATCCCATTCACACTCTGGATTATTGCAACCTTGATCACAGTGTCCATCAGCATAGTGATCTTTACAGTATTGATCGTATAAAGGGCTAAAGGGAGAAGAAAAAAGATGCAGTTATGAGGGAATATAACCCTTTAAAATGCATACAATGCAGAGCTTATTTATGATCTAATATATGTTAACAAAGGTAGTTTTGAAGAGCAAACAAAAAACTAAGTTTAATCTTCGCTAAATTATCCAAGGACATGCATCTGTATATAGAAAGCAATGATACTTACTTGCACTGCCCATCCACATTTTGACAGTCAAAGCCATCATAGAGACAGCCAGGGTTGTTGCATTGTGTGTCACATTTTCCATCATTGAAGTAGCGCCAGCACTGCAGGGACTGAGTGCAGTTCTTCCATGGATCATTGAAATTAAGGGAACAGTCACCCCCATCCCAGCCACATGCATGGTTGTTGCACAGGCTATCACAAATCTTGTTGTTCTTGCGGTTCTCACATTCTAGGTTCTCACATCGCTCTGTGATCTCAGGAGGTGGTGTGATATTTTGACCAATTCCACCTGTGAAGGTGTGGTCCAGTATGTGGCAAGAGATTCCATTGAATTTGGTGGGACACTCACACTGGTAGAAAGGAGATTCTGCAGAAGGCTTGCAAGTTCCTCCATTGTAACATGGGTTAGAGTTGCAGGGACTATTGACTGGATATTGGCATTCAGTGCCAGTAAAGGCTGCTGGACACAAACACTTAGGACTTTTTGAAACCGACATACAGGTTCCTCCATTTCGACACTGAAGACTTCCACAGAATCGGGAATCATATTCACATGCAGACCCTTCAAAGCCCTGAAAGGGAAGAGGTAAGAATACATATAAATGCTTTTGTGATAACTGTACAACTTCACTCATCATTATATGGATGTTTTGCAACTGTAATCTATAGTGCCGTAGAACAAAGGTACAATCTGTGAGCCTGTTCTCATGTCTGTCTCAGCCCTTTTCACAAGATGATTACCCAGCTATACCTCCATGTTCAGCCACTTAACAGGATTTACGTGTTAGGTCTATTGTGTTTTTTCTAAATTCAACTTACTGGAAGGCATCTACAGATGAATCCATGAGGTGTGTTACTGGCCACTGCACATGTCCCTCCATTTTGGCACGGCTTTCCCTTGCAGCCATCAAAAACTGCATCACAACGCCTTCCTGTTAGATATAACATTGCTTTAGAAACACAAAATGTTTTCAAATCTATAAAATACTGTAATGTTTGTATCTGTCACTCACCAGTATAACCAGTGCGGCACTCACACCGATAGCTGTTTATTAGCTGTATGCAGTTCTGAGTGCCTCTGGGGTCACATGGATTTGACAAGCATTCATTGACATCACCTTCACAGCGCTCTCCCACAAATCCAGCCTGACAGATACATTGGTATCCTCCAACCTTGTCAACACATTTTCCACCATTAAAACACTTTGGTTCTTGCGTGATGGGATCCACAGAAGGATTGCAGTCATCAACATTAATTTCACAATGTACACCTAGTGAAAAGTAAATGAAATTCTTGGAAAAATGGCAACAAGAAACAGACAAAAAGATATCTTAATGTATGTACACATTACCATCTCATTACCTAAGCCTGCTTAATCCTGAGCAGGGACACAGAGGGCTGGAGCCTATCCCAGCAAGCAAAGGGTATAAGGTAAGAACAATCCCCTGGACAGGGTGCCAGTCCATCGTAGGGGTACACACTTACACACATCACACACCCACTAGGGCCAATTTAGCTCCATCAATCCATCTAATCTACGCATAACTGGACTGTGGGAGGAAACCAGGGCACTCAAAGGAAACTTATGCAGACACAAGGAGAACTTGCAAACTCTGTGCAGGGAGGACCTGGGATGCGAACCTGATCACAGTACTTCAAGGCAGCAGTGTTACCACTGTATTACCTCAATGTATTTTTGTATGTGTAATTGGAAAACTAAAGGCTGTTGATCAATAAATTGTTCAATGACTAAAAGCATACCTTGTGTTCCTCGAGGACATGAACACTTGTAAGTGTTGATCAGATCTATGCAAGTCCCACCATTCTGGCAAGGCTGTGAAAGGCACTCATTGATTTCATCTGAACAGTTCATTCCCTGATATCCTGGTACACACTGAAAAAAAAAAAAAACAGTATTTGTGAAAATCTGGCTTATTGCTAGAAAAATGGACCTTTTATTTACTAAACTGGTAAATGCTTTTTTTTTTTACATATTTAACACTTCCAATTTTTGCAACACGTGGCTTTTGCCCCTTCACTGTCATTAAAGATGAAATGCTTCTTTCAAAAAAAAGGAACCTGAACATGCCATTTTATATAGTACACAGGCTTTAAAAAAATAATAAAAAATTGCTGTTGTTGCTAACAGTGAACTGAACGCTAAGGACATTTACCTTCCTTTAAACAGAAGTAGGAAAAAAAGTAAAACAATCTACAATATTAAGTAGTGATATTCCAGGGCAGAAATTAAACACTTTTACAGCTCGCATTAATCTTCATAAAAGGCAACCAACTCCTACTACTTAACTTATTTCACAATAGGAAACAAGTAGCACCATTAACTCTCCACAACAGAAGAAGACTCACCTCACAGGAGTAACCTCCCAAGTAGTCAGTACAGGTGGCACCATTCTGACAGGGATTGGGGATGCACTCATCTACTTGGGCCTCACAGTAACTGCCTGTATAACCAGCTTGACACTGGCAGTAATGAGTATTTCCTGCATTCACACAAAGGCCTGAATTTCTGCATAAGTGTGCCAAATCTGTGCCTAAAATGTAAACAAAAATACAATATTTATATCTTTTAATGTATTTGCATTGATTCAGTGCTTCATATTTGAAATATTAGCTTTCATGAATCCCATATTAAAGAATTTTCAATTAAAAAATGTACAAGTAAATAAAAAACAAGTAAAATTGTTGAATAAAATAAGACGTTTTGACACTGTTATGTCAAATATTTTAATGAAAAGACAAGCTGAAAGTAGCATTTACCAGGGCTCAAGCAGCTGATGATTGGTAAGGATTGTAAGTAAAAGAAACTAAATGAATGACAACTGTATTACAAGAGGATAGTGAACTAGCTACTCTATGCTACAATATATTAAACGCAAGTCAGGAAATTATATACACAAATGACAGGTAAATGAATATACAAATGTAATGTAAACAGATGTGAAAGTACAAAGTGCTCCTGCTCTGGAGCTCCCTGAAGTAACTGGCAGAGAGTTAAACTTAGTTTCTCTTTCATGAATAAAGAAATATTGCAAAATGCTGCATCAAGAACATGACTGATGCAGTGAATTCTGATTTTTCCTTTAAAATACAGTTTATTAAGTAGAACTAACTATTTATGTCACAAACTGAATGTATGGTAAAATGGTGACTACAGCAGAAGTGTATTATGAGGTAACATGATTTTAAAAATTGATATTTCAAGTATTTCAATTGAGGTGACAGCTTCAACACAGCATTTATAGTATATATACATAAATATAGATGTAAATGCATATTCTGCAGACCAATTGTGCTAACCAAATTAAATGGTACATATACCTTCTTGACGGGCTGCTACCTCACAGGAGACGCTTGGAACATCACAATAGAGTCCAGTCCAGCCACTTTTGCATTGGCAGCTATAGGAAGTGTTTGTCTGCCAACATGTGCCTCCGTTCTTGCATGGGGAGGAGTCACACCAACGTACAAGATTCTGAAATGAAATAAAAAGCCTTTTATGAAGAGGCTGGTCTGAAATGAGACTATTACTTAAACAAGAGTGGCATCTGTCTAATATACTGTATATTTGGGCATAACCACTGCAAATGCACAAATAAGCACCACCTAAAATGCTCTTAAATAAATACAAAAAGTTGGTTCACCCATTCTATTCTCATACTAAAATTCTTGTATGCTAAAATAGCCCTTTGCTTCTATTAATAGACTAAATATAAATGTGTTTTTAGCTCAAGTAAGGCATGCAGGCTTACAAGCCACTTCAGACAGTTTTCAATTAGTATATTTAAGTGTTAACATTCAATATATGTTTATCTATAAAATTATTAGAATTCAGGAAGTGAATGTCAGCTCAGAGAATGCTGTAGTTACCTGGCAGTTTATTCCTGTGTATCCATGAGGGCAGGTACACTTGTATGTGCCATAACTGTCCTGACAGGTGCCACCATTTAGGCAAGGCTTTGAGTCACATTCATTGATATCATGTTGGCAGTAGCTTCCTGTGAAACCAGGTGGGCATAAGCAGGTAAATGTATTGATGCCATCCAAACATGTGCCTCCATTAAAGCAAGAGCTGCAGATTGAAATGACAAAGAGTTAAAAGATTTTATTAAAAAAATATCAACACAGTATTTTTTCCCTGTTGCTATCAGTGATGGTTTGTAAACTAAAGACAAACAGAAATATTGAACTGTGGAAAGTTTTTACAAAGGAAACTTAGAAAAGGATTGTCTTACACTTGTAGAATTGTGTGAGCTTTCTGAAGACAATGGTTGCACTAACAGGAAGGTGACTGTATAAAGTAAGAAACCCCAAACACTAAAATCTTGTCAATATAAAACAAATAATCAGCCTGACTGAAACACTCCTTCACCTTCCACTTCTGGCAGCATGTGATACTCTTCTTAAGGATTACCTTTCAGTGCAGTCTTGGGTGTTGTTCTCACAGTGTATTCCACTGAAGCCTGGTGGGCAAGTGCAAGTATAGCTGTTCACACAGTCAGTGCAGTTGGCTCCATTTTTGCAAGGATTGCTGTCACATTCATTGATATCCTCTTCACATTTCAATCCACGAAATCCCAGAAGGCAAGCACATACAAACGTGTTGATGCCATCTGAACATGAGCCACCATTACTGCAAGGATCTAAATGTAATAAAAATTTCTATAAATAAAAATGTTTAAAATGGACTGAGTAACAAGAGATTATGAAATGACATAAATTACGGTAAGTTACTATAGACAGTCAATTAAAAATGAACTAATAATATAAATAAATCTATTATATTTACAGGGGACTGTACAAGTGGTGAGTTTAAAAACAAATGATCACTGCCATACATATCAGAAACCTAAATATTAATTTTTTTGCTTTCCACCTCTCCCATGTTATTCACAACTCTACTAAAGGAGTTAAAATTCTGTGATCTGCCACTTGGGTACCCAAAGCTAGGCCTGAACAGCTGTTCTTGTGGTTTTGCTTACTTGGCTGGCAGTCATCAATATCCGTTTCACAGTTGCGGCCAGAGTAGCCTGTCTTACAGTTACACTTGTAGCTGCCAATGGTGTTCTGGCAGGAGGCTGAGTTTTGGCAGGGATTTTCAACACATTCATTGATGTCGATTTCACAAGTCTGCCCTAAAAATAAAATGTTAAGAAAAAAAAATTAATACACATTTGTAGAGCACTACAGACCGTGGTTTAAATATTTCCATCCTGCTTTGTGTAGTTTTGTTGCAATCTGAAATACACTGCCCTACAATAGAAAATAACAGTGTCTTTTTGTATAGATGTCCACAAAAATTATGCACTTTTGGTCAAAATATACTTTTCACTGAATCTTTAAGTAAAAAGAAGTTAACATAACCTAGGCTGGGTATAAATTTAAATATGGCATATTTTTGTATATTTTTAAACAATTGTGTACATGTCAAATATTTACATCATATATATTTTAATAGAATATTTATTTCAGTCTAGTCTTTAAACGGTGTTGAAAGTGCACACTGAATACTATTCCTAATGTAGAAATACCACTTTCTCCAATTAACGTGACAAAAAAAAAATCCAATTAATACTTCTGTCAAGATGCAGTAAGTGCGAGTACTTACTAATTCAGAAAGATTAATGCAAATGCTTAGTAATATATTGCAGTTTTATGATAGAAATGTAAAAGTTACTAAAGTCTAAAGAGCAAATTACCTTGCCATCCTTCTGGACAATCACATGAGAAACTCTCATAATCCTCAGACTCCCTACATTTTCCATCATTCTTGCAGGGGTTTGAAACACATGGAGCAAGCACTAGTTCACAGTTGTCTCCTGTAAATAAGAGGAACAGCTGATTCAGAAAGGAACAGTTTTAAAGAGTAAGAAACATAGAAAGGAAAATCTGTCAATGCTTAGAAAAAATAGTCTAGGGTAGGATTTCACCACCCAAATAGACAGACATGTTTTGCATAAATTAAACTTAAATCTTTAGGCAAATAGCCATTAAGTACTACATCTCTAAACAACAACACAGTGCTTTCTTTTTCACCTCTACAGAGCCATTTTCTACTGTTTCCACAATAATGAAAACAGGCAGGAAAAGCTGCCCTGCTTCCTTCCATTGTCTGCTAGATTCTACTGCCACAGGATGTTGAAAAGGGGGGCAGGAAACTGGTTGAGTAGCAGTTCCCACCCTTCACATCCAGTGCTAGACCTCTGCTTTTTTCCAATAAAGACGAGCCCAATAGGAAACAAAAACTGCAGACTTAAAACAAAGTGAAACAATGCATTGTAGTTTGTTTTCTAAAAAAACAGTTTCAGAGGAGAAAAATATGGCATAAAAATATTTACTTGCATTGTTCAGCATTGTAAAGGACCAATAAAACCTGCTTAAGAGATTTTTAAACATCTGCCCATTTTTTCTATTCTTTGAAAAATTAGTAGGCAACTGCCACCTGCTATTTTTTTTTTGGTAAAAGAAAGAAATTATATTTGTAATATGATGGTGCCAAATTCTGAAGTACGGTGTTTGGTCAGCATAATCATGTTGTCTACATGGAGGGGACAGGGTAGTGGTAATTTGTGCCTGAGGAAAGCTCTGTAATGTGTTTAAACATGCTTTGTTATTGATATTTACCACCACAAAATGTAAAGGCTATAGGCAATCAGGTATAATTTTATAGTGATAAATTACACTTTAATGCATATCAAAACAAATATGAACCTCCAGTCTTGTTAATTACATCTATAAATAATTACTATCCCATGTACAAAGCCAAGGATCCAGAGTAGTCAGAGCCTTTGACATAATGATAAATTGTAAAACATCCTGATGGGATACCTGTTGAAATTAGACATAAAGCTAGTATAAAAGTGCATCCACCACAATATAAAGGAAAACTGGAGCTTGTGGATACAAGTAAACTACACATAGAACAGTGTTCCAATTAGTCTTATATTATTATTATTTTTTACAACTTAAAATACTTAATTCAACACGTTTCCAATTGCTATTATGACTGAACATCCAAACGAAAGGTAGGATTGATGGAGGGCCACATATGAGCCTGGTACAAAACCAAAAGGCAAATGGTTCCATAAGTTGACCCATATTTCCTAAAAATGTTTATAACATTAGGTAAAAATGTATTCCAGAAACTGTAACTGTGTCCATATTCTCAAAAAGATAAGGTTACTTTAAAAATATAAACTAGGCATTTATATGTGCCTCTATAAACTTAAACATATGAGGAGAAAAAGATTGATAAAGAAGAAGAGATAGCAGGCTGAATTTAAAATGTCATATACATTATATGACATATAAATGACATACATATTTCAAAAAGACTTCTTACCAGTATATGGAAGCATGCAGTTGCATTTATATCCAGCTACATCATCAATGCAATTGCCTTTGTTAAGACAAGGATTTGAAGCACATTCATTAATGTTTGTCTGGCAATTGGGACCTGGAAAGAAGGAAAAAAAAAATTATTAGCTTATAACTGAAAATAGTTGCACTGACATTAATCACTTTTAATTTTCCTTATAGCTCATTTCTTTTGTGACATATACTGCAATTTCAGCATGTCTACTATTTAGCGGGGTTGAAAAAAAGGGTAAGCCTTTCAAGGTTTCCTATATGCATAACTAGATATTTTCAAGTACAACCTTTTCTGCATCAACCCTAAAAGGCCAGTAGGAACTTGCTTCAGAAATAAACCGAGCAATGAGTACAGGGCAAATTACCAACGATGATCATCTAAAATGGATTACAAAATTTCTGCTTTTAGCAACTCACGTGTTACATCCAAAACTGTGACATTTATCTTGCTCTGAGAAGCACCATGTTTGGTCCACATTATGAAAGGTTTTCAATTGTAAATCTTTTTTATATAAAAATAAATTTATTATCTATTCTCAATATAATACATAGTTTCTTGTGTCTTTTTTGCAACTTTTCCACAATCCCTTCAAAGCTTTGCTGCCTTATTTTGTCTGTCTTTCATTTCTAATCATTTTTCATGGTGAGAAAGAACAAATTCTGCTTAAACAACATAATTATCTCAACCCAGAACTCTTACCACTGAAGCCTGCTCTACAGGCACAAATGTATCCACTTGTCATGTCTTTGCAGGTCCCTCCATTCATGCAAGGGTTTGAATCACATTCATTGTTATTAATGTCACAGTTAGTGCCACTCCAGCCTGGATCACAAACACATTTGTAACTGCCAAAGCAAAGAGGATAAAAAATAACCTTAGTCTTGTAAAATAAAAAGTAAACTATATTTACAAAACTGTATGCACAACATTAAAAGAATAATATTTTAATCTATATAGAATTTGCAACCTAAGATTGGTAGAATGGATTCACTGGGACCTATAAAGTTAAAACGATCATTATCAACAAGTACACAGCTCTATGAACATTAAAAGCACTTAACAATGGACTAATCTTTTACTGTTATATAAATTTACTTTTACGTTATTAGAAAATGGAAAATAGGAACTCTGGAGATCACCATAATTGGTTCACAAAAAAAATAAACATTAATGAATAATGGAAAAATGAAATGTATAATAATTTTGTTTGAGTTGCAGAAGAAATGCTTCATACCCATTGACTCCATCCTGGCAACTGCCATGAATGCAGGGGTTACTGTTGCATTCATTCACTTCTGAAAGACAAGTAGGGTCATGATACCCTTCTGGGCACACACAGGTGAAGCCATTGATGCCATCTTTGCAAGTACCACCATTGTGGCAGGGATTGGAAGCACACTCATTAATATTAAAGTTACACATAGACCCTGTGGATACAAATAAAATTGAATAAATAAGTAAACAAAACTATTTGATTTCAAAACCAAAAGATAATATCACAATCATAAATCACAAACTAATTAAAAATGCAAACAAGAGTAAGTCTGTAAATATAAGCTAAGAAAAAAATATTACAAATTCAAATCATATTTTTTTAAATGAAGAGAGGCAACATGTTTGATATTTAAATACTTGTGTGCTAATGTCTGGCAGCCAGCACATACTACCATGGAAAAGAGGGACAATGTTTACAATAAAAAAAAAAGAATCACAAGTCTCTGAACTAAACAGCTACACTACAGGGTAGCCAGACTCTCTGGAGTTAACAGGAGCAGGAACATTCATGGCTCGTTTTACACATGACTAAGCAACAATTGTTATTCTGCTCCCTGCCTTCAGCCTCCTTTTTATTGTTGATTAAAAATGGTAATGAACTAGTTGTTCCTCAAATTACAAATTCTTTTTTTGTGATCTCTTTTCAGTGCTTGCAGATTTTATTCCGTAAAGAAATAAGAGGAGACTGGACCCCAGGCTGTAACTCTACCCAGCAGCATGTATCAACAGAAAAGAAAGGTTTCTTTCACCATTCTACATACGCAGAATGGTCAAAGCTGCATTACTTAGCTTTTTACAGGTAGATAGACAGTGCACGATGATGTGCAATTGTAAAGGCCTGCTCATAATAATTTCTTTTAAAAAGTCACAATAAATAAAAAGGTTGCCTGCCTTTTTCATAATTTAAATGTTTGTTTGTTTTTTGCAAATATTGATTTGAGATACCATTCTGTGGCTAACAAGGTGTGGCTGTTAATATATAGGGCAACATGACTAACTGTCTCTTGCTTTTTCACCTTGCTTTTAGGTGCTAACTACTAGATCATCTTATTCTTCTATAGGAATGTAGTCTGTGAACATAAAACATTTTTTGTGCTTTTAATTGGATCTGGTGCTTTCATCACTACCACAATGATTTGTGCTACATGCAGTCTGTTGTGCAAAAGTATGTATGAAGCTGAAATAAATTAAATATAATTGACATTCTTTGAAAGGGTATATCTGAAAAAGCATAAGAAGTGTACAAGTCAGGCAGGCAGCTGTAAGTAAAATTTATTGAAGCTTTGGTAAAGGTTTTACAGGCATTGAAAGATGTCTTTACATTTAACTTTCTCTTCTTTTAATTAAAATAATTAAAAATGGAAATTAGGTGGTCCAATAAGTTCTCTTAATTTCTCCTCAAGGTGTATAGAGCCATTAGCAATTGACTATTACAGTAAGCACAGGGTATGGGTGTTCTCTGAGAATTATTTTTTGTATACAATGTTTTGATACACAGGAGTATTTATCTAGAAGAAGAGATTGTTAAATGTATATTTCATATTTTCAACATTTTAGTGTTATATTCATGTTCATATTTTCTTATTTCTATATTGCATAACATATTTTTTAATAGACTCACTCTAGAATTTTTTAATTTAGTATTAGATAAGCTAAATACAAGGCCATCATATTGAAGCTTGACTTCTGGTATATACTGTACAACAGGGGAGTGTCAAATTCAGAAAAGGTAGTGTCCCTTGTAACAGATGATCTGAGCACGCTTTCACTTTGGGAAATGTCTAAGGTAATCATGCACTATAAAATTCATGAAGGTGCAAAATTACAACCACTGTACCACACAGAGGTAATGTACTTAATTTAAAAAATGCCCTAAAACAAATAACTATCAGTTAACTGTTTATTTAATAATATTCACAAATCATAACGAGATACATATTCACATACAAAGTGTATTTTTATTCTACAGCAGAAAATGTATTGTATTTACTGTAGTTTCTGTATAAGGTTTGTTTGAGTAACATTTTAAATAGCCATAAACTAAAGTCTGTGCTAGTTATAGTACTTGGGAAAAAATAACACTAGGAAATAAAGGAAAAAATCTGACCTAACAACCATGTAACTTTGCAGAGATACATTTCCTAGCATCTTTAATATATGTGTTACTCAATCTTCTGGAAAAAAGGCAGATCAGCTGCCAGCTATGCAGTTAGCAAGACCAAGTACCACTGTTCAATAGCCTTAAATAGGTAACTTGAGACAGAAATGCTGGAAACAGTCTATGGAAGCCACCTGTCGACAAGGTATAAAGCACAGAAAGACATACCTGTATAACCCAGCTCACAGGCACATTCATAGCCATTAATTTTGTCTATACACTTTCCATAATCACAGGGATTGCTCTCACAATCATCCAGATTTATTTCACAGTTAGGTCCTGTTAAAAAAGCAAATAAAACAATTGTAAAGGAGGGAGCCAAACTACATGAAACACTGACATTCACTGCGTACACCTGTAAATAATATAAACTTACCTGCTGTACCCTTAGGACATATACAATAGTAGGCATTGACTCTGTCCTGACAGGTTCCTCCATTCTGACAAGGATGGCTTTGACACTCATTAATTTCAGTTTCACACCGGCGACCCCCATAACCAGGTTTGCAGAGGCAAGTGAAGGTTGCCACGCCATCCTTACATGTTCCATAATGGCAAGGATCTGGCTGGCACTCATCAATGTCAATTTCACAGTGGGGGCCTGTAAAACCTTCAATGTAAATTTTATGGAAACAATTACTTTAAGAAGCACTCACAACTTCTTTGAAAAGTTCAAGGAAAGCAAAAGGTCACTACTGGTCTTGGGACACACCAATACATACCCTCAGTGCACTGGCAAGTATACTTATTAGAACCATCAATGCATTTGGCACCATTTTTGCAAGGAGTACTAGCACATTCATCTATATCCACCTGGCACAACGTTCCTGTGAAGCCTAAAAGAATGAAAATAGATTAAGTAACAATGCAAACTATGACAATAATAACAAATAAAATAACCTACATAATCAATTTCAGTAGTACAGAAGATGAAAGCCCATGCAAACTGCATTGGTGCGAAAGGCAGGAACCAGCTTGGGAAAAGCACTAATTCACTGCCAGGCCCATTCATTCATACACTCACATGGATCCAGTTTACAGTTGCTAATTCACGCAATGCACAAATGTTTGGGAATAACAACAACAACATTTATTTATATAGCACATTTTCATACAAAAAAATGTAGCTCAAAGTGCTTGGAAAGAATATGGATAGAAATATGGAAAGAAAACACTCAAACTTCATATCAATGAAGATCAAGTTTGGGATTCAAGCCTAAGACACTGAATAAATAAGAAAATTTAAGCAATACACCATCCAATAGAACACATGATTAAAAAATACTGAAAATATTATACATGTATTTATGTGGATGAAAAAACAAGACAGTGAGAGGTACAGTGTCCCTGCCCAAGCTTTTAAAGTTATTACAAGTCAATATATATTATTGCTCACCACAATTTTCCTATGACCAGCAAATCTGAAAAGTTTAAACTGCAGTTTAGAGAGGTATATTTCAAATATACAGAACTTGGTTGTTTTAATATTTTATGGAGTAAAGATTTTCACAAAAATGCTTTAACTATAACCTATCTTAAATAAAGTGCTAAAATATGTTAAACTTACTGCAATAGAATTCTTTAATTGTATAATATATGTTTTTCAAAATACTACCAATAAACTGTAAAATTTACATGGCTTAATCATTACTTTTTTGCAATAATTTCAGAAACAACTTAATTTCTATGGATATTTTTTCCAGGTATTGGACAAATGTTTACTTCGCTGCATTAAACATATAATAGGAAATAACCAACTGAAACATCTAATTCACTCTTACCTAACATTTATCACTAGATAAACTGTTATAAAATTTGTGTCAAGGTCTCTTTTTAGACAAGGTATTTAAAACACGTATTTCCTTAAATGATCAAAGTTAATTGACAGAACTGGTGTAAAGTCTAAATTTCAATTGGACGGGTACACCTACAGAAAGCAATCACCCACAGCCAATTTAGAAAAACTAGACCTAAACAGATGCACTATGAAACACCTTGACTTTAATATTTAGGAGGTGTATAGCAACTCATTATTATTTATAAATATTTATTTATTCAAGGTCAATAATGAGTTCATAACAACTATAACTATAATGTTATGGTTGAATGTTACAGTAACAAATAATGAACCAACATAACATAGCAGTCATTGGACCACAGTCTGTTCTGGCAGCACTGGGCACAATTCAGGAAAACAATCCTGGACATCCAACCATCACAGAGCCCATTCACACATGCACTCAATCTGGGTCAGTTTGTAACCACCAATTAATATACAATTGACAATCTTTTGGGATGTGGGTAGAAAAGTGGATTAACAGAATGAAATCAAAGCAGACAGAGACTGTGCTAACCCCACAGAAACAATGTCCTGGGATGTGACTTAAACCTAGGTTACTTGATTTAATAGGTGGCAGCTTTATTCACTGCACCACCATGAACAAAGTAGACATGCCTAACAGATGCCTCAATCAGAACCGTCCAATTTGAAAGATTTGGAAACAAAAGCTTTTGGAAAGGGGAGAGAGAAAAGCAGACTTTAAGATGAACATTTTGTCCATAACAAAAAAAAACAGGGTAAACAGGACTCTAACACTCCAACAAAAAAATGATGAGAACATTCTAAAAACAAAACCAACCAACCAAACAAATAAATAAATGCAAATCTTATATTTTTATCAAATCTTGATTGGCAAAACAATTTTTAAATCTGCTTTTGTCTAATTTATTTACAGAAATTGAGATCTTATGCCCACTTTTTTCTCCATTATTTGCTCTTTTTTAGTCTTTTTATTTTTTGAAGATTCATCATCTTTAAAAGTTGAAAAGTGTAAAACTTTAAAGCTCCACACTTCCTCGATTTTAGGGCTTATATTAAACTATTACTTAAGCCTCTCTCATTGGATTTTCCTGCATTTTCGTGCCCTGCCTGCTAAGCCTGCCTACAGGCAAGGATTAATTTTTGTATCCATTTCCAGTTCAAAGGCCCTTCTAACAGAGTCTCCATCGACTCTCCTCTCTTACCTGTGGGGCACTCGCAGTGATGTGCGTTGATCTTGTCGATACACTTTCCATTGTTCAAACATGGGCTGCTGGCACACTCATCTACATTGTTTTCACAAAACATTCCTGCATAACCTGTAGATCAGAGCATAAAAGTTACTGAATGCAACTATCTAGTCACACACATTCAAAAAGACTAGGAAACAACCTCACAGAATCTTCTCCCTGGTCTATGCCAAAGAACTTAACAGCAGATTTTAATATTTTAAATGCCAAGAAATAAACTTTACAGTTATAGTTCTTAGATTTTTTTTTAAAATTAAAAACAACCCTGCTAGTTTATATTTGTCACGTTTTTTGCCCCATCTCCGCAGGCTACTCCAGACCTTTTCTTTATGAGTGAAAATGCTACTAATGCTACCACTCAAATCTCTCAGATAACATACTGTACAACCTCTGCCTGAATTTTACACTGTGCCTTTTTCTATGATATTTTTAAGAAAGACTTTGTTACAATATAATATTAAATGTACTTTATCTCTTCATTAGTGTTTTGGAACTGTGCATAGATTTTCTCTTCACATAGATAAAAGTACATATTCTAATTTAATGTGAAATGTGGTGCCCCTAGTTTAGAAGGTGGTTTCTTATCTTTTTCAGTGATTTCATGTTTTTATTTGGAACCTCACCTGGCATGCAAATACAACTGAATCCACCAATCTGATCCAAGCAGGTAGCATCATTCATGCAGGGATTTGACATACACTCATTAACATCCAGCTCACAGCGGGGACCAGTATACCCTGGAAGACACTGGCACTGAAAGGAACCCTTGGTGTTGATACATTTTCCTGCATGCTCACATGGATTGGCACCTAAAATGCAAAATTCAAAATGTAGCATACTGTGGTAGTTTTTCTGCTAAAATCTAAATTCTATGTAAAAATGAAAAAAAAAAAAAACCCTTAATTTAGGATGTGAAAAATGATTACCCAGAGCACATTCATCAACATCTACATTGCAGGCTGAGCCAGTATAGCCAGGTGGACATGTGCAAATTGCCTTGCCGTTAACTGGATTAGTATCACAATTGGAGCCCATTCGGCATGGATTGCTAATGCAAGCGTCATTCAGGTGGCACAGCAAGCCTGAGAAAATATGAAAAGAGTCAACAAACTTTGTTAGAGCTACTAACATTTTTCCTCTAGTAGTAAGCACTTCATAAATATGTGATAACTATCAGTTGTTAAGATTTTCACCTACTACAAGTAAGTAAATGTTTTAAAGAGTGTTACTCACCGGTGCGTCCATGTGGACACTGGCAAAAGAAAGAGGCAACACGGTCATGGCAAGTGGCTCCATTGTGGCAAGCAGCATTAGCACAATCATCAATATTCTCACTGCAGTCATCTCCTGTCCAGCCATTTACACAGACGCAGTTATAGCCACCATGAGTATTATGGCAAGTACCTCCATTCTGGCACGCATTTGGCATTAGCTGGCATTCATCAACATCCTCGGTGCAGTACTGGCCTACAGTTACAAAAAGAACCCAATTTCATTATAGTTCACTCGATATGTGGCTCTATTAGTTTTGCAACTACAAAGCTGCAGAGAGAGAGTATGTACCTGTCCATTCTGGTGGGCATTGGCAGTTGTAGGTGTGAATTCCATCCACACATGTTCCTCCATTCTGGCACTTGTTATCTGGACAGTCATCTACATTAGTTTCACAGTTCTGACCTATAAATCCTAGTGAGGCACAAAAATCAAAACCATTACTTTACATATGAATTACTAAGTGAATTTTCATCTAGTTATCGCATTTCTGTGTTCACTGAATACAATTGCTTCAACCACAATAAATGAAAAAAAAAATGTTTTGTACTAAGAAATAATTGATCAGCCTGAACTACTTGACCTTATTCTCCACCTTTTAAATTCATATTTTGTTAGAATGTCTAATCTATAAAAGAAATATTAGTTTGACAGATAACGAGGGACGTTCAAAAGTTTCCACACTTTTATATTTTCGATGAAAACTGTGAAGGCATGAGGAGTAGTAATTTAGCATTAAAAAGTTGGTATGATGCTGGAAAAATTGCATTGCAAACGAAGGTAACTATGAGGAAAAGTGATGTAATCTGTTTTTGAAATTCTTAATAAATAGAGTTAAAAAAAAGTGCAGAAACGTTCTGAACAACCCTCTTATATAACTCTCAGAGATGCATCCTGAAAGATATATATATTTGTAAACCCTGGCATAATATAAATGGTTTAATGTTTAACCCAAAAACAATTCAGTTAATTACTGACTGACCAAACTATGAGGCAGGACGCATGAAGCATTATTCACAAGAAGATAAAAGTCAGACACAATGTAAACCAAGAGGAATGTCCTTTTCTTTATAAACTCTGCTGAGAGCTACATTTTAAGAATACAATGTTGCTGCAATCAAAATTTGAACTGACTTTTAACAAGGTATTGGCAAAACAAAAGATAAGATAAATACAACAGGCAGATAAAAAATGGTTTGATCTTGATATAACTGCACTATTTTTGTCCTTTTGTGTATTCTTTTGTATTTTACTGTTTTAATAAGCATTTGTGCACTTATATTTACAAATGTATTTTTTATCTTTTTAGTTTGTTTTTGTTATATTCCTTCCCCTTTGTGTGTTGAGCCTTTGGGGATAAGTTTGATGCTACAACTGTGAGATTGCTCCCCGTCTTACTTATGCTGTTGGTTTACATAGTAATAGTACTGCGACATTAGTTAATAACTTATTCTGTATGTATCTCTTGTGGGTTTCTGGATTTTTGATTCTGTAATTGCTTCCTTTTTTCCTTACCTTCTTGTTTAAGGACATGGGCTTGTTTAAGGGTAAACATCTGGAATTCTGAACTCGTTTGCTTTCTTTGGCTCTTTAAATACAATGTATCATTGTTATTAATATGGGAAAGGTGATATATAAATAAAATGCATTATTATTATTGATCGTTTGTACGTGTTCCCTCCTCCTTTCTGAGATTTTTAATATTTAAGCTTTTACTAATTTTTGAAAGTCTACTCTATTTTGGGGTAAGGCTTACCCTGTTTGCTAGGCCTCTCTGAAGCCCTAAAGCCTATATCTTGACATGAACCTGGATCTTGAGTTTGTGGAACACAGCAGATCATAATTAATTTGACCATTAATCTTTAAAAAAAAAAAAAAAAACACTGCATACCATGAGGAGTGGAAGAAGGCCTAAGCTCATATCAGAAACAAAAAGCATAAATTAGTAATTTGTACCATAAAATTATATTAGTCCATTGCACAGTGCACACAACAGCTTGGTGACTCAGAACTGAACAACTGGATTATGGAATGGGATCTTCAAATGTAAATTCACAGACTTCTACATACATTGCTACATAACTTTATAATCCAACATGTACATTAATGTGGCAGCATGATAAGGAAACTTTTAGTCTTGTGAACTTATAGTTACTATAATTTAGTAGCCTTTACACTTTTAAAAGAAACACACATGAACACTAGGAGAATAGGCAAGAGATACCCAGGAGGAATCATTAGTAAGATGTGAAATGGCCTCTGTCAGAGGTGTGTATTGACGCTATAATGCCCATCATTTAACCATGCTGCCTGTAAAGAATGGCCAGTAACCAAGTTTTTTTTTCCATTCTTGCTATGGAATGAATGCTTTTCCAATGTAGTACACAGTACTATCCCTGCCTGTCAGTTTGCTACATGTCTTCATATGTTTCCTGTAGATAAGCTTGCTGACAATTTCCTTTTCTAGCAATTCACAAACGTAATCTGCTCTGGCCAAACAGGAAATATTCAAGACCTCCTAGTTTCTAAAAAAAAAAGTTAAGTTTGCATTCATGTGCTAGTGACAAAGTCTACATAATATTTAGTGAGATAAAATTTAAATCTACAACTTTATAAGTGTATTCTGTAGTAATATTTATATACAATTTGTATAGATGTGTTTAACCAAAAAAAAGTCCAAATACTTTTTAATAAACAAAGATGCCACCATGACTTATTGGTCAATGTTGAACTTTTCAATAAGATACATTTAAAAAAAAAAAAATCAGCAAGCCCTTACCTGGCAGACATGTGCAGTCATAGGTAGTCTCCCCAGTCTGTCGACATGTGCCCCCATTAAGACAAGGAGAAGGACTGCATGGCACATAAAGGATTTCACAGTTTTTCCCGGTGAACTCCACTGGACATGAGCATTTATAAGAGCCAACCATATTATGACAGGTACCTCCGTTCTTACATTGCGGGGGATTTAATGCACATTCATTGACATCTTGTACACATGACTGTCCGTGAAAACCTGGTGGACACTTGCAACGGTAGTGAGCATCAAATGGGCTACACTGACCACCATTGGCACATGGATTAGAGGCACAGGGGTCAGGCTGATGGCAAACTTGACCTATTAAATAGACAGGAAAGTAAATTGCATGAATGTTTACAAGATGACCTATTTTTGTGCTACTGTCTATAGATGTAGTTAAAGGTTGTGCAAGCACTCATAGCAACATTTAGCAGTACAGTACCCTACTGTCATAATGCATAGTAACTATAAACATAGTTTTAGTTTTATTTAATCATCTTTAATTATTTCATAATATAAATGAGTTGGTAAAAAAATAAGCAGATATGCCTTCTTACCTGACCAACCTGGTGGGCAACGACATTTGTATTCATTGAGAGAGATGAGATCACAGGTCCCACCATTTTTGCAGGGATTGTTCAGGCACGCATGGCTGATTGGCGTGAGGCACAGCTGATCAGTAAATCCAAGTCTGCAGTTACATTTAAAGTCCATGCTGTTACCACGATCAATCAAGTTACAAGTTCCCCCATTGTTACATGGGGAGCTCATGCAGGGGTCTTTAAATTGGCACCTCCCTCCAGCAAATCCAGAAATACACCTAAAAACAATGGTATAGTAAATCCTTAAAGAATACATATTAAACTATAGTAATTTTTTGTTCAGAAGAAAATAATTGGAAATAAAGTAGCAGCTTTGATATGATAACTTGCACATGCACAACTACATGTAAACTTTAATCTTTTGTGGTTAAGATCCATTGTATATTTTAATTATATTGTTTGTATGAAAGATTAAGAAAGCGTTTTGAGGTCTGTATGAGAATATAACTTGAAGCAAAATTTTTGCTAAAGTTAACAGGCACAGTCATTAAAAATAAAGTGCACTTTACAAATTGGTCATATTCTCATCTGGCCAGAAGATAAATACTACTACCAATTAAACAAATGTAAAAAGAATGATCTGGAAAACAAGTGATCTTATAAAAGACCTCTGCTAAATTAGGAATTTAACCACAAAAAATCAAAAAATACCTGAAACCTGTAGTCGTTATGATAAGGTAGACAACAAGGGTTTATGAAGAGCAAACACAAATTTGCCGTTTGGAAAGAATCCTATTTTTAATCAGTATATCAACAAGGGAAAAAAGTCATCAATCACACAATGAAATGGGAAAAGATGAAGAGGAAGAAGATATCAATAGGAAAAAGAACACACACATTGAAATCCATGGGCTGTCATGCATATGAAAAGGATTTCAGTGTTGCACAGTATAAACTATTTTGGAAAGTGGACTCTAAAAAATGACTTAACCATTAAAACAGAACTATGTTATACAAGATAAATTAATAATTTTCAATGGTTTCCAATAGTGTCAGTAATACGAGTAGTATTGCTGATTTCAAACAGCAACATAAGTTCTACATAAAAGTCTGATGGTAGCAAATGATTAGTGAGATCAACAGACTACCCTCAAGGAAAATATAATACCCTCATTATTTAAAGACCATGGAAAGAATACAAACATTCAAAATGTATTTTTTATGCAACCTCACAACACGTGAACATGAGAAACATTTAAACTATAATTACATTACTGCTATTTGTAATGCAGAACATTCACTGCATGGTAGTCTCCTTAAAAGTTTGTAATCTAGTTACACTAAGAGACTCAATTAAAAGTAATTTTTATGCAGACATATATATGTTAATGAATAACTAGTACATTGCTCTGTGATGAGAGGTAGCAGACAGTGGGTCTTAAAATCTCTTAGCAGAGCTAAATAAAGCTGCTTCTTCTGTTGATAATGTTGCAAATAGACAAAACTTAAACAAATGTGGTATAATGAAATAACAACATTAGGAACACATTATGGACTCCTGACTTTTGTTTGTCAGTTTGAATAAATAGGTTTGCTTAATAAAGATTTAAAATAAATAGTTAAGTTATTTACATTAAGTTAGGATTTATGGTGCCAGAGTCATAAATGTTTTGTCAAAAACAGGCCACTCTAACTCAAATGTACTAAAATGCTTTCAGCTTCTGGCCAGGTCTCTGTAAGGCCAATGACCCTTTTTTAAAAGCTGTTTCACCCATCAGTTGTGCCCTTTACTAACCCAGATAATTGCTGATCAAAAACAAAGGTGACAAGCGCCACTCAGTTTGCAGCTCCCAAGGAACCCGACACTCCGTGGGAATCCTCTTTGATGAGGTTTAAAAAAACGCCAGTTCACCACCTGTTCCCTGCATTCCCCAGAGCTAACCATGCCTATAAATCAAGTCCATAATAAAAGGATGGTCACTATCCAGACACTACTTTGAAAAAAACAATGGTAAGAGAAATCCATCTGAGATCAATGATGGTCAGAATTTTGCTGTGTAGAAAAAGTAGAATTGGCTGCTATAAAATATCTTATTTAATTTAGTTTTTTGTTTCTTCTGTAAAGAAGCTATAACTCTCAGTGCTGTGTTTCTTCACACCATGATGCTTTAACAATATAAAGATTTTCAGGTTGTGTTTTGCTAGGACTATCACAAAAATTACATTGAAAAATAAACAGTCAAGGGCTGTCTTTCTCCGAGCTGTCACTCATACATTTAAACAGTATAAAGCATTTATTCTAAACCAGATTATACTCAGACGTACTGATCTTTCTGAAATACTCCTTCACACTCATATACACTAGTATTTCCCACAAAAGTTCAAAATAAGTATACTTGCCTTCCTTATGTTTCTAAAACAAATGTTCTGATGAAAATCTCAATGTTTTGTTTTGGTTTAATTCATAGGGTTTCACATATCTAGTGAATACTCCCCTGGACTGGAGATTATTAGATATAAATTAACTGTTGCATTAAAAATATTCAGCACAAGAGGGATGTCATTAAAGTAAATACACAGTGTCTTCTTCAAAGATATTTACCTATACCTAAATTAATTTTTCCAATGAATTATTTAATATATTTTGCATTTCTCTTTCTATCAATACAATGTAAAACCAAATTCCATACACCTCTGTTCTGTTAAAAAGGCCATTATCTGCTGCAGATAAGCGCAACTGTAGAAACCCAACCTGCTACTAATGAAAATCTCACTAAACAAAGCCAATGATAACTTCAATAACTAGTTGCTCTCTTATTTCCTATTATCTTATTAAATGACTCTGTTAATCATTTAAAAATATAGTATTTTAATTAACTATTTTTAAGGAATTGTGGTCAAAAACTAATTACAAAAAAGGTATTTCTACTGAGCACAATTAATAGTGAAATTATTTTGTGGACACTAAAAAGACAAAGCTAGCTGAACTTCACAAGGAACAGAAAAAGCAGACCCATAATTATATCACCCTTTGCACAGGCTGGTGTGAAATGTTGTGATGGTCAGTTATCACAGTGAAAAGTGTCAATATGATTGACAATATGATTACTTCTAACATATATGCATGAACTCTTGATTTGTCCGTCTTAAAAATATGATACTGAGATTCATCCAATCATGTACCTTTTATTTTACTTATTAAAAGGGAGTTCCTATGTGCTTGTTTACCAATATGGGCAACACTGAAGTGCAGTGGTTAGTGCTGTTGCTTTGCAGCTCCAGGTATTAGGCATCACTTAGGTTTCTTTTTTCATCTCTGAAATTTGCATAATAGGTTAAGTGGTTAGGTCAGTTGGTCTGGCATTTATTTTATAAATGCTACTGGGATAGGCAGTGGCATCCCATAACAATGGAATGAGTAATTACATCATATTTATGGGTGAAGTACCAAGTTTAAATTGTCCTAAACACTGACCTCCTTCTCATTTTCAAATATTCTCTTACTGGTTACTATAAATGTAACACTATAATTCTAAACTCTGTAAGTTTTTAAACACTGCATATTACACACTGACACACTGCTACAGTCCTTTATCAGATTAAAGACAATGAATTAAAAATGTTTCAGAATTATTAAAAAGTGTCAAAAATTTGAATAAACTTCTGTTAAAAATATTAATGGAAAATAAGGTTTAAAGATTGTACTAATGTCTCTCTTGTAATTAGGGTCATTCCCAAAGCAGCATGTTCCAATTTATTGTCTGCCACTTTGTCTTTTTCTTATGCTATGATTTAGAAGAAATAGCTTAAAGCTTTAGTATTTAATGGTAGCTCTATACTGTACATACATGCTAGATCATACAGACTGCCTGATTTTATTAAGTTTAAATGATTTTCACCATATTATGTACTAGTTCCAAAAAAAATTCTCCTGTGCACACTAAACATAACAAACACATGTGATTGAACTTGTGTTCCAATGGATATTAGACAAAAGCTGATTTCTGGAATGCACAAACTGCAGCATTCAATTTGCTTTGCATGGAAACAGTAAAGTTAAAAGTCTTTTCAGGTTAAAAAAATGAAGAGTTTGCTTGCAAATAAAAAATGGAAAAAAAAAAATATATAGTGTAAACCTCTTGTCACCATCTGCAAAACAAAAAGAATCATTTGGCTTTGACTTTAACTGTATTATTCATTCAAAATACAAGGTACTGTCTATTTCAGTGACTTTGAAGTTTCAGCTCATATTATCAGACTTCAAAGCCAGGAACTGCCTGAATACCTTGCATTCACAGATTGAAGAAGGACTCCTCTCTGCCAATCAAGGCTTCATAAATACAAAGGCAGGCTTTCCTCAATGGGGATAGAGAGATTTGATACAGCACCATTAAAATGCTTGCACTGGCATTTCATAAAAAATACCAGCATCACTGATTGTTTTTTTGACTTTTACCATCACATTTTCTTCTGCAATGACACAATATTTTCCTATCAGATGATATCTGAATACTAAAGCCAGGACTTCTCCCTGTATAACGATCTCCTTTATTGAGCCCCCAACATCCTCCTTCCAAAAAAGATTTACGAGGTATGATAGCACCTGCTGAGGGACTCAAATGTCTCACCTTGCTTCAAAGAACATTTTGGAAACTGCAAATGTTCTTTAGTCAGTGTAATGTACTTTAATAAATTTACACTCATGGTCCACTTCAAAGTCAATGCTTTGTTGAAGAAATAAAACAACAAGGTGTAGACTAGCAATCCAATAAACACATCTAATAGATCCTGCTGTACACTTTCATGTTATAAAATAGTAATTTAAAAAGTTACCTTTCTACTCAACTTTACATTTTTTTTTACAAGTCAGTTTGTTCCATTTTTACAATCTGAGTGAGGTTAGAAGAAAACAAACTTTCCAGTTAATCTCCTATATCTCTGATGACTTTGCAGTGTCCATCTGTTTCAAAAAAGGCTTTTTGGACAATATATAAAAACATTTAAAACAAACCTAATTCTTTGTTCCTTATAATCATTAAAAAAATAGGAAAGATTCTTGAATCTATCAGATAATGGGATTAAGGCCAGTGAAAAAAAAAAAAAAAAAAAAAAAAAACGCATAGCAGCAGGCCCATAAAGACGCTGGGCATCTGCATGCCTCTTGCAAAGGCCACAAGGAGCAGGTGTGCATGTTAATGAGTAGACAGCAGCTGCTGGCTGCCAGGCCACCAATCAAAGCCTGGAATGGACTTGCCCGGGCTAAAAGAAAGAGCCAAGCTGCTCACGGCCGAGAATGAAGGAGCAGGTTTCCAACATGTTGTCCTCATGAGTGGCTCCATTGTTCTTAAGGTCTTTCAGAGCCTGACTGAAGGCATGCTGACTGCAAACTGCCAAAATGTGAATTTAGCTCTTAAACATACTAGTTATGGTTCTTACTTGCCACTGTTTTTAAAACATTTTAATCACTATGAGAATTTGTTCCAGTTAGAAGAAATAATACTTGAAGCAAAATAATTGAAAGCTCAACATTGCATTGCCATTCTGGATCCCACCACCCACAGATTGTAGCAGTTCAGTGCCTTACTTTGGGCACTTAATCTGAAAAAAGTTTTAGACATATATTTCAGGTTCACTAAATTCTTGTTCCAATAGTAAAACAATTTGTTGTCAAAAAGAAAAGCAAAATAAAAAAAAGTAGTGACTAAACTACAAGTCTGAACATAAGGAAAACCCAAGCACAGACTAATCATATCAGGTCTAACCAAAAATACTTATGATTGCTATGTCTGAAATGTTTAAAGTTAATGTCAGATACGAACATAGGCAGTTTTCACCCAACTACTCTACACATAACTGTTGGTAGTCAGAGCAGTTTAACAACTGATGGCAAAATCTCTCCCTAGCGCTTGTATCTACACAAAATCCACAAAATTTCCTGGACACATTTGAATGATTTTATGCATTTTTGGACATTAAAACTCCAGTCCACTGAAGACAAAAATGCATGCACTTTGTTTGGTCTGAACTTCTGATGAACTCAGTTAATGAAACATAATTAATTTGTCAGTAATAAATGTTTTTCTAACTAGGTGCTTAAGGAGTTATTTCAAGTTGCCGTTTAAATAAAATATACAGTAATCCACAAAAGCAATCATTATTATCCATCAAGCAACTGAATCAATTAAAGTAAAAGACTGTTGTCAAAAAATAACTTCACCCTAAAACAGGGGCACTTACAACTTACTTAAATATCCTCGAATTTAGCAATTATATTTTAAGCTTATTCTTATGCCTGTCATTGGTGGACATGTAGCTGTGAGAGGCCTCTGCTGTTTAGCTTTATTTGAACCATCTCTGGCAGGCTCACTTTGCAGGCAACTGCAAAATTGCTCTCTCTTAGGTCTAAAACCCCATGACACAAATCATCCACACAAAAAGTACTCTTTACCTTTTGGACTAATTTTTCACACTGCTCTCATAGTCAATAAACCTTTGGCTAAAAATATCTAGGAATACACATGTCCAGGGAATGGTCATTATTTATTGTTTAAAATAGCAAAATGATGTTAGCAGACACAGTCAGCAAAAAGTGAAATGAAATGAATAATGCTGAGCATAGGCTCTAAATTTTCTACATTTCAAAAAGACTTCTGAAAATTAAGTAGCTAACAGCAACAATGGCGAGTTATTTATTAATTGTACTGTACAATTTAATGACAGAGGTCAAGAAAAATTCTTAGTGTGAGAGGATGCACTGTGACAGCTTACTACATCCCTGAAACCGGATGGATGGATTTCTGATAATTACGTTCACTTCATTCTCAAAACTGTCTACAAAGACTAAACTTACAATGATTTACACATTATATCTGTCTTATTTTGGTTTTAAGCTTTAAAACATTAAAGTATAAATTCAAATTCATAATAAAAAGTTGTTCCTAGAACATAGGGAAAAGGAAAATTAAATTTATGGTGTTCAAGTATCCCCATTAAACAACCAGCATGAGCTTAGAGGTGTAAAAATTAATGTATAAAAATATTTATTGCATAATACAAATGAACTGACTAAAAAGACAAAATAGATACAGTACAGTACACAGGGCCAAAGAAAGTACTTTTTTGTTTTCAATTTAGTTGCATGCCAGTTCCTGCTGTAAGGAGAGAGCTCAATCTGGCTCTATTGTTGCCTTATTCAACTTTTTGCACACTGCCTGGATTTCCTGCAACAGGTTTCATTCAGTGTAGCTATGTGCCTTCTAATAGCAACTAGAGGCAGATGTTTCTGTGACCTGTGACCCACAGCTATTAGAAGCTGTGATGTTTTTCTTCACAGTATGCTAAGTTGCCATCTGTCACTCGAAGAGTTAGCCCTCCCTCTCTGATAAACACACATTTACTGAAGAGGCGGTGGATGTGGATGGATGTACAGAATAGCTATATTGAAACAAAATGGCACAGGGAACATATGACTGAAAATGAAAGAAGAAAATGACATAATATATATAAAGGCAAAAAAAAAGTGCTTACTAATGTTTAACGGAAAATTAAGTAGTTAGAGAATTAGAGAAACCTTTACCTGCTGTTAATGGTGTTTTACAGTTTATGTACTAAATTTTCCCACACTTGAAAGAAAAGATTGGAAAATAATATTCTGAAGACTTTAAAATTCTAGCTTGAAAGTTAACCTTACTTTATATACTAAAACATATCTCATTATCATTCTTCTCCAGAAATATATCAATAAATAGCTTGACTGAAATTTATTGAATATATCTTGAATTACTAAAGAATTAAAAAGTAAATATAGTTTTGGCATGATATATTATTGAATATTCTCCTCTTTTTCATTATTGAACAAATCATTTCTGGTAGTGTTTAAATAATCATCCATTCATCCATTATCCAACCCGCTATATCTTAACTACAGGGTCACGGGGGTCTGCTGGAGCGAACCCCAGCCAACACAGGACGCAAGGCAGGAAACAAACCCCAGGCAGGGCGCCAGCCCACCATAGGGCACACACACACACCCACACACCAAGCACACACTAGGGACAATTTAGGATCGCCAATGCACCTAACCTGCATGTCTTTGGACTGTGGGAGGAAACCAGAGCACTCGGAGGAAACCAATGCAGACAGGGGGAGAACATGCAAAATCCATGCAGGGAGAACCCAGGAAGCGAACGCAGGTCTCCTAACTGCTAGGCAGCAGCGCTACTGCTACAACACTGTGCTGTCCGTTTAAATAATCATTTCACAAAAAATTTAAATATGCCTTTACTGTTTTTTTCTACATTTTAAAAAATGTAGTTTTCCAAAAAGTAGCCTCTGCACTAAATAAAAGTTTTCCAAGGCTATAGATGCAGCTATACAAGGAAATTTGAATCACCTAAACAACAACCCCCAAGCCAGCTCTGATTTTTACCATTTGCTGACTTGTCTCAAGGACATCTGTGTTCTGGAAACTGTTTCTGCACTTGCTAAACATTAGGAAAGATTCTGAAATCACATAAAAATTACAAAGTCATGCTTGTATATAATTAAACAAGAGTAAAACAACAGAAGAAAAAACTCTCAGGGTCTTCAGTTTAAGATCAACATTGGGATAGCACAGTGTCTGAACTTTAAACTACTTTCTAAACTAAGACATGCTTTCCAGTTTTAATGAGTATTACTGTACATTCCACAGTATACAGGTTCAAAAATTCAAAACTTAGTAAAACTTGTTGGATGACAAAGAGAGTTTTTTTTACTTTTACCAAGGAGTACTATTGAAAAACACTAACTAGCATAATCAATACTTTGATTTAACCATAGAAGATAATTTTATTTCACTGCATGTAATAATAATCACAGCATACTTCAAAATGATTCCCAGCTAGTCTCATTAATCTCGAGATCAACAATCCAAATGCCTACCCATAAATTAATTCATGAGCTTATCTCATAAGCCTATCTCATCAGCACTATGCCCAAGTCAAAACCTAACTCATACTCAATCATACAAGGGCATTTTAGAGTTACTGACTGGCCTGCCCTTACTGAGTTACTAGCGGACCTTTGGCTTGTGGTAAAAGAACAAAGTGATTGATTAAATCATGCTACTAATAAAATCAATAAAAAATATTATGAACTTTAGTGATATATATGTATCATGCATATAAATTAGGTTTTAGACTTAATAAATGCAAAATATTATAAAGTGTTAAATAGGAAATAAAGTCAAAGCTTTTAATAGAAATCAGAGATTAACATGTGGATTAACAATCAAATTTTTTAATCCACGTTTCTAAGTGTTCATTCCCTTACTTTAGTCATATTTCAACATGTATTCTTTTTGTGTTTCCATTGGAAAAAGTCCATGGTAATAACCATGGTGATACTAAAAAAGAAAGGTCAGAAGCACAAAATACTGGATTAGAAGCAATACATAGACTGATGCTTCATCCTGCCCATAGGTCTCTGATAAAGCTACACTTACATTCTGTTCTTTTGTACAAGCATCTTAGAAGGTCTCCTAAACACCCCATGAGAACACTCAGTCATGTATATAAGCTGGCATCATGCATCTTTGCTTCATTCAAAATTACTCTTCAAAAAGTACACTTTGACAAATTATAGAGTTTATTTCTAGAATAGCAGTTGGTGAGTGGCAATGTTAAGACATAATGCAACACCTGCCTTTAAAACCACATCACTTTGTTTCAAGCTAAACTATTTTCAGGAATTATAGCTACATATAAGTAAAGGAATAGACAGAAAAAAAAAACTCTTTGGATAAAGTGTCTTAAGACACACCTTTCTCACCGTGGCTTGCACGTGTTGCAGGCTTATTCTCAAACAAACAAAATGCCCTACTTCGAACTTGGAGAATGCAAAAAGAAAACAAAATTTGTATTGTATGTTTTGTGGCGTTGCTTCACTGACTGGTAAAGTTATTCACCCAGTAATTCGAGGACATCAAATTCTTTCAAGTATCATGCAGGACTTTCAGTTATGTGTATCTGTCCTCCAATCAAAAACAGCAGCTCTACAACAATCCATCCATTTTCCAACCCGTTGAATCCAAACAAAGGGTCACGGGGGCCCTCTGGAGCCAACCCCAGCCAACACAGGGTGCAAGGCAGGAACCAATCCCAGGCAGGGCACCAACCCACCACAGGACACACACACACCAAGCACACACTAGGGACAATTTAGAATCGCCAATCCACCCAGTCTGGCCCAGTCTGTTGACTTCTTTAGTGCAACTCAAAAATAATTAGAGGAAAGCTGGTGAAAAAAACAAAAAAAACCATGCAAATAACCAACAAACCAAGAAAGAGTTTTAGTGCATATGTGCATGTTTAAAAAAAAAAACATGAAACTAAAACTATGTTTACTCTTGTGCTAACAGGCACGCAAGTGATCCAATTAGTTAACCAAGTATTAGAATAAAGGGATTCCAATCTAACTCTTCTCTGGTTGTGATAAAATAAATATTACACAACAACGTAATAATAAATGTACTCTTTTATTGAATCTTTGAGAAAAATAAGTCAATATGAAGACATTATTAAAAGATTTGTACTCAGTAATCATCAGATACATCCGTAACCAGGCCCAGATACAAATGTAAATTGCCTGATCACATTTTTCATGTTGCACTTACTATACTAATATAGTTTTTATTCTCATGTACAAAGTACATTTTTCCTATTTTATCATAGATTCATATGCTGTTTTTAATAAATTAATAGTCATCACTGTCACTCCAAGAGGAAAAGTACATTTTTATTTGGCTAAATAATAAATCCTTGTCGACAAATACTTAACAAAGAAGCACACAACAGCAATTGAACCTGCAAGATGCAAAGGTAACTGACAACATCTTAGTAGGCAGCTAAGTACATATAACAGTGAGAATGGATTTACCACCCAACACCACTGGGTATGATGTTAATCTGCATCCAGCCCTGCAAACAGGTCTTCCAATTTGCAGGGAAAATTTGGGGGTTGGTGGCAGGATTGGCAATCCAGCCCTCATAAAAATACCTCACACTGTTCTAGTGTGGTACTGAGGTGCCACCTGTTGCATGTCTGCACTTAAATCCCAATGGTGGTGGTGGGTGAGGCAACTCGCTGTAAAATCAGTGCATGGTCCCAACCAACCAACCACAAGATGCAGGTAACATCCCAGTCTGTGAATCCTAATTTCCAATGCACTCTATGCAGTTGTCACTTAGTGACACATAACTTTTACAATGTCCTGAACAAAAAAGGCCAGAGTCTCCTAAAATGTGTAACCGGTATCGTAATGTCAACAGCAAAAATAGGAGGTTTTGCATGTAGATTAACCTCAAAGGTGATATCAACAGCAACATCTATATTCTGTTACACATGTGCATCCTTCAGGGTAGTGAAATTTTATTTTAATCTAACATCTCTCACTCTAACTTTAGTTTTTATTTAAAATATCCAAAATAGATAATTACACTAAAATCTGAAAACTATAAGTCACACTATGTTTATTTGTAAGTACCCTTTATAATTGTATGCATTTTTCAAACCTTTACCTACAAAAAAAGCAGGCACTAAAAGACTAGCTGTGACAAGAAAATGAAAACTTTAACTATTTAATACAAAATAATTATTACTAAGAACATGGACCCTTGAATTTCAGCTGAGACTGTAGTTTTTCAGGCAGATGCATGTTGCTTAAGGGTAAAGTGCAATCAAAGAAACACTTAAGGTGGGAGCAGACCTTCAAGTATGCTCGTGCATATTTTATGCCCATTATTCATTTGTACATAGTCAAAAGTGGAGATTAAGAACATCTGAATTATTCTATTAATTTTCAGCCTCAGGTCTCAGTGACCAGAACATATGATTGGATGACTTTTTCTTTTTTAATAAATAAATGCATTATTATTAATATTCTCTAAGCAGTAGCTGCTCATTTGGAACCAAAATGTCTAAAGCATAATTAGAAACAACTTACCGGTAAGTATATGTGTTGTGGGCTATTTAATAACCCACTTAACAATTTTAGGTACAAATAAATGTTTAACTCAAAACACATCATTAACAGTCTAGTATAAGCCCCAAGGGATCTTTCAAATGTGAAGGGGAATCAAAACCAAATAAGAACTATAACCACAAGCAAACACACTCAACTCTAAACATTTCATTAAGCAGTTTTAAAGCTCACTGAGAAGAAATGGTTACTACTACTTCATAAATGGTGTACCTATAGAAAGCTGTTTCTGTAAAATGATCCCAGTACAAAGCAAAACAAAGAATTAAAAGGAATCTACAAAGACCTGTGTCTGTTTTGTATCACTACTCCATTCCTATTACAAATGCAATGGATTTTTATACTGCAATGCATATATTTTATAGAAAAAATCTTTTTAATCCTACAAGTTTAAAGGACATTTCTGTTTAGCCCCTGCTCCTCTTTAGAACTAGAACTTCAGTACTAGCTCTGAATGTGTCTTGTGCTTCATCTTACTAGCACTTCAGTTCAATTTTTATACCCAAAAACTTTACACATCTTAGTATGGGACTACATGTGACATGATATGTAGTTTCTCTAATTTCTTAGCAGCATTCCATGGACTATCTCAATTACTGCAGCATTCAACATGAAGTCAAAACAATAAAATTATACTTTCCAATTTGTGTCAGCTGTATTGGTGTGCCCAAGTTCAGAATTAAAGCATTGGCTAATCCCTAAATGCTGTGGTGGGCTGACGCCCTGCTCGGGGTTTGTTTCCTGCCTTGTGCCCTGTGTTGGCTGGGATTGGCTCCAGCAGGCCCCCGTGACCCTGTAGTTAGGATATAGCGGGTTGAATAATGGATGGATGGATAATCCCTAAATGTGATAATCTCTACATAATATGCTTGAAAGTGTCTTGTCACTTATATTTACCAGTAGCTTGCCTTCACAGCTAATCCATACTACTATTTCACCTAACAGTCAAAACATTGAGACAAATGCTGCTCTTTGTAGAAGTCAACTGAAAATGAGTAGTTAAGGAAAACATGTTGCAGAATTCCGGCCCCTACTTAAAACTTTGAGTGTCATGGACAAGTATTTATACCTGTACTATGCAAAACTGCTCTATAAAAAGTGCACCTGTAAGACGGCCCTGTAAAGAAAAGCTTTGTCTCAATGCACTTTGCCCTTCACGACTTCTGTTTTTATGGTAAACAACACTCCCAGACAGTTAGACACAAGACAGGTGAACAGGGGTGTTCTGTACATTTATGTGATACCTGCTCTTGTTAAACAAAACATTCAACTTTTATTTTTTACACAACTCTGCTCTCCCCCTTACTGTTTTAGATTGTAAATGAACCTGTAATATCCCCCAGGCCTACATACTGAAACAGAACGTTACACTTTAGGAATGTGGATTCATTAGTTTTCTGGCATTCCCCCAGGGCTTTATTCACCTGCTCACAGGACAAGGCACTCAAGCCTGCTTAAATATTACAGGTCACAGTGATTTCATTAGCATAAAAAATATTTTTAGCTTCCACATCAACTTGGTGATTATTCTATAAGTAGTTAAAATTGCAGTAACAGCATTTGCTTTGGCCCTATACGCTAATGCTAAAGCCTTCACCTTCTACAGTCTTTAACATTTAACATATACAGCTTCAATGGATTCCATAACACTGAGATTAATGGCACAAGTTTTATCTTTGATTAAAACTGAAGGACCCAGCCAGTGCCTGAACGGAATCTGTATATTCCCTTCATGTCTGAGTAGGGCTTCTCCAGATACTCTGGTTTTCTTCCATATCCCAATGCAAGTTAAGCTAACTGCAGGTCTGATCTTGCCCATTGTGTGTGTTGGTGTGTAACTGTGAGTGTACCCTTCAATGGACTTGCTTCATTTCTATAATTTGTTCATGCCTTGCTGTCTGTAATTGAGAACATCTTTCTGTGGCTCTGTAATGTAAATATATTTTCTAAAAATAGCTTAAGCATGACATATCTCATTTTTTTCAACTTTTATTGGATTTATTTAAAGCATGTAACATTTCAAACAATCAAGTCAAACTTCAGAAAACTAAATTCGATTCAACTCCCACCCATGAGAAAACGTGACATATCTAAGTAACTAAACATAACATATTGTGCAAAACAGTCTACCCACAATGCACTGTTCACTAATTAATAATAACCAAATATGAGTATAGTAAGAGTCTCTGGCTTCTCATAAGATAATGAACACAACAAATGTCCCATGTAGAAAATTAGGAAATGTATTATTTTAGCATATATTTTTGACACACTACATGCTGCCATCACCATCTACAATAAAATGTTGCAATACCAACTGCTTAAATTATTAAATGGTTACACCTTTTCCTTCCAGGCTCCGTTTAGTCAATACATACTACATAACTGAATTGAAATTTTGTTTGAAGAGGAAAAGGCTTTCAGTCTTTTTCTACAAAGAAACAAATAGCCGGAACTAAGTTATGAAGCAAGGCAAAGAACAAGCTGTGCACACAACAGTATGATACAACCATCTCTCTGTGGACTGACTAAATATGGAAGGAGGAAACCACCATAACATTACAACAAATGATTCTGAGAAAGATCCTAGTCGGTTTTAAAGAATCAACAAACAAGGTTACTATCAAACACACATCATCACATTATGACCACTGTTGTTCAATAATCTAGTGTCAATTAGCCTTATGAATATGAACCTGAACTGAATGGCAGAGAAGAAAAAAAAAGTAAAAATTAGATCTACACTTATGCAGCCACAATTTTGGTGAACCATGAAAACACTAAAGTGTTGAGTGAAATGAACCCTTATTGTCATTCCTATATCAATCTTCTTGGACAAAATAAAAGTAAATGACAACAGGAAAACATAATTCTGATGTTTTTCACTAAATATTAGACAGCATGTAGCAATATGCAAGTCTATAAACTGGGTTCCTACCAAGACTGAAGTGATCCTAAAGAAATAAGAACATAAGTAAAGTAAAATCAGGATATATAAATTTCTAAATTTTTATTTAACTTGTACTTCAAAGCACATTCAGGACAATAAGATAAATCTAGTCAGGATTACATTTTGAATAATTTTACGAAGCATTTTTTCATTTAAAATACTGTAGATACTTGGAAGCTGTTGCCTAGCAATACAGTTGGGACCTCAAGACCTAATTGAAATTTGTTTTGGAAGCAATACATTAAACAGCACTGACATGTCATGCTGGACTGGAAAGCTAGTTTTTGTCAAAACATGTAATGTTCTAACATTATCTGAAATTAGCAGCACAGATTTTTTTCAATCTTTGTTCTAAAAAGTTCAGCTCTTTTACTGATTCTTATCACACTCTGGATACAGAATCATTCTCAAAGCTACAATTAAAAGAACGGAAAAAAGCTTCCCTTCTGAAGAAATGTCTCTCTTTGGAGAAATCCGAGGGGGAAAAGACACACAATGGGGGCTTTGTGACCAGGGTGCACTGGGTGCCAGATAAAATTAAGCTATGGAGGTCTGCCAAGATAGTTTATTTCCAGGATCCATAATTAAGTGCCAACTGCAGATATGGGCAGCTTTCTTCTGCAAAGATAGGAATTCTTTATAAAACTTGCATTATTACACAAACTTACAAAGCCCATGGCTACCACCTAAGTGCAATTTTGTAAGTTGTTTAGGTAAGTACAAAATTCTGGCCATATTTTTCAGAAACTAATTATTTTTTAAAATATAAACTTGAAAACTCTTCATCTAAATATGTGTATTATAATCTGTGCTTTAATCTTAAATCGCAGTGCATAAGAAAATTAGAAGAAAGTTAACAGAGTGAGAGGCTACGAATGATGAGGTGGTGGGGGCTAAGCATTCTGGGAAGCCAGAGAGCGATTAGTCACAGCGCATTAATCTGCCTCCCTAACAATAGACGCTGAGATTCGACCGAAGCCCAGCTGTCGTCCCCATGAAAAGAAAAGAAAAGCGAGATTTAGAGCGTCCAGCGTCCATGAGACTTCTGTAAGAGTAGTGCCCCGCATTCATTAGCGGCTCCAAGAGAGGGGGTGAGACGCCGCTTTTGTCTGCTAAATTGCACATGTGCCTGATTAATTTGCATGGGGGGGGTATTGTGCAGATGGAAGAAGAGCATAAACATCAAAATATTTTTAAAAATCAAATACAAAAAATTATGGCAACCCTAAAAGAAACGAATGGGAGAGAATTACAAGAAATTATTTGGCAAAAATTATGGGGTCACACGAGAAAAATAAATATGAAACTTTTCGATGCAACGCATTGTTTATACAATGTGAAATTGTGAAAATCGCTTAGTCACAAGTAAATAAAGGTGAACCAATAACTACTTTACAAACAAACGTGTACTCAAATCACTTCTCATTTCTGCTTATTAATTTTAATCGTCAGTTTAATAGTGGCTTTATAAAAAAAAACGGACAAAGATTGATATCCAGATGTGTACCATTTACTCCAAAGCCGTTCCAACTTTTAAGGCTGCAAAGCAATGGTAGATATCACACAAGGAGAATGCCTCCACAAAGTAAGTCTTCAGGTTTAAAGGCTTTTAAAACGGTGATTACTAACAAAGGTATTATAAATAGCGAGATAAAAGGTGGTTCTTTGCGTAACTAATCTGAGACCTTACCTGCATTTCCCAACATCTTCGCATCTCCCACCATTTAAGCACGATCCAGCGGGCTCTGTGCAGGTTATACCTTTAAGAAAAAGAGACCATAGAATATTTATGGGGGTTATAACTTACTCACAACCGACTGAAAATCTTTTACCGCTTAATAAATGTATAAGTCCAAATACAGTTAGTACTACATCTAATAATAACAATAAGAATAATAGGAAGTGGTCGTGAATTTCGCCCTTCTCTGAAAAGTGTCAGTGCGCTAAAACAGCGAGGCACGGATAACCCTTCCAAATAGTTCTGTGCTCCCCTATTCATCTTAAACCTAGTTCGGCGGTGCTTCCGTGTTGCATACAATCATTAATTTTTGTTCCACAAATGCTCTGTGTTTTGTTCTGCTTAACAGTTATTACTTTTCCGTGGTTTAGATACTAATGTGAAAACCCAGTCTGACACTTTCTTCTGATAATTGCCGGGTGCAGAAGTTGCGGTTTCCCGTCGATTTATTGCATGAACTCAAGAGTATCACATACGAGCACAAAACACGAAAAATTCTCAAAAAGAATGGCAAATATTAAATGTTCGTCCGAAAAAAGTCGGAAAACTTTTCACTTTGCATTCTTGGACAAGTTTAAAGTTCTGGAATTTTAAAGTAACCTGAAAGAAGTCTGACTTAATGTTTAATCCTAAAATACCTGTTAAACGTCCGTATGACACGCGCATAAATGTACAACCAAACTGCGCGGACGTTTGGGAATTGGGGAGAACTCGCGCACGTACTAAGGTACATGTCTCGGACACGCCGACGAAACTAGGACCAGGTCACCCACTTTCAGTCCTATAGACTGAAGAAGTTGCTAAACGAGAAGATGAATCACGGGTTTCCCCACTGAGGTTTCAGTTCTCACGACCTAATGCGGAGCACTATATGCGAATACTGCTCAAGCGACTCTCCCTCGCATATTACTTCGAAGTTTCCAAAAGTCAAACATTAAGACTTTACGACCGCGTGATAACACGTTGACCTGCGACAATGTAATATCTGTAGCCTGCTCTCACGTTTCAACCTCCGCCTACGCTGGTAAGCTGCACGAGACACTTCCCGACACTCGCCTCAGTCTTACTTCAAAATATGCAACAAGTGCCCTTCTTTACAGTCGGCACGCGATTCCCAAATTCGCGAAAAAATGAAACGGGGAAACAGGAATACAAACGTGCGCTCCAGTTCCTTCTTACACATCACATCATGCAGTTTCACAGATCAGTAGAAGTTCAAACCTGGAACAAGTATGAAGTTTCTTCCGACTCTGAAAGTAAGGCATGCAAGATAATGTGCTCGCGAAGAAAAAACTGACACCCAAACCCGGACTTACCTTGTGAGAAAGGGAGCAATGATATCAAAAACACTAGGCTCGTAAGCAAATGATACATTCCTCCTGCTCTGTTTTACAGATTCGTATTAATTCCACTTTAAGGTCAACATATATCCAAGCGAGGTTTATACAGACTGGTGTCTATTTGTATATAAATATATATCGTAAAAGTTTATATAAAGGTATTGTATCCTTAATAAATAAATAATTCCAAATGACAACAACTTCTCTTTTGAAGTGACCACGCCGCTCCTCAGCTCTGATCACTTCTGTCTCTGTCTTGTGAAATGGCTCAAGTGCCGTGTGCTCTAATCTCCACTAGGCAGTCAATGGGCGTATCCTTCCGCGCAGGTGCTTTTAAAAACGAACAGTGTTCCCATGTAGGCGACGCCTCGCGTTGTAAAAAAAATCAGTATGATACAAAAAAAAGTTAGAGAGTTACGGTTCTGAGGTAAATTTATAAAATAATGCCAACCACAATCTCATGTATAGACGTAAATAAAGAACTATGCTGGCGAAGTACCACAACTGTAGCGCTTGAGAAAGTTTGTAACGCGGAGGGATACTGCCCCAAGTTATTACAGATCAATGAAGCGCTAGTGTCGCGCGGGTCGGCCGCACGAGGGTGGCGCTCGCCTCGGGTCTTTGTTAGTCTTTTGAAAGAGCGGAGTGCGTCGCATCTCTTTGGCTTATTACGGCTTAGTAGGAGGCTAACAAAGAAAGCTAGGAAGCTACAGTAGGACGCTGGCTAAATATCTATATGGGATTTCGAAAGTGACTTGTCGGTGTTGCTAAGGATTGCCTTACTTGTCCCTAACAATTGCGACGATCAAGGGGAGCATCCAGAATTTCAGATTTTTCTAAAAAAAAAATGTAACAGTGTATCTGAAAGACAACTGACACAATAAGATTATTACACTTTTGAAGTATGTAAACGTGATGAAGTCCATTCACTAGAATTATTTCAGACAATTAGAATACATTTAAATGGGTATTTTTAGCTGTTTCCCACTGAATTATTTCGCGTTTTTCTTTGAGTAGACAATCATAAATTAATCACGTATTTAAATTACCATCCCTATCATATATATACTAGACGACCCAAATAAACAAAATATACACGTCAGAATGATCCGTGATCATTTATCCAGTTAAAAAAAATCTTCCACAAAACCGCATACGCATGTCCAATTTAGGGTGTTAAGAAATGTTGCAGGAACTTGTCGGCTGAACTCAAAAGGCATGCCCACTAATAGGCAAACTCTTCGAGGCTGATGCCCTCAGCTTTAACTTGCATCCATGTTGCTATCACAAACACAAATCCCAAATTTGGCTTAACTCGGGTTAAAACAACCCAATTACAGGCATATTAAACACATTCAATGGGCTAAACAGAGTACCTGCCATCGTGAGTACTTTCTAACATCACTATACCAATATTCCAGTGATACAGACATTCTTTCTGGGTGCGATTTTCTGTTTTGCTTGATATGGTCATGATAGACCTCAGTCTCTCTATGACACTGACCTGTATTAAATGGGTATGCTAATCGTTGGATGTGTGTTAAATTAAACAATTCAATGATTGTTAATCATAGAACATACAGAAAATTCAATATTATTAGCAACCAGGCAGTACTTTTAAGTAGAGGGTGAAAATAAAACAAATAATTAAATATTCAGCATGGATGTCTACTTAAAAAAATGGCAATATAGAAAAACAGAGGTGTGGACTTCAGAGTTAGAACTGACTAACCTTCAAGGACAAGACTGTTCCAAAGAGTGGGTGCCACACAGCTGAATAAGCATGCAGATAATACTTTAATGAAGCACAGGAATGAATTAAAGACTGGAGTCCTGAGTTAAGTCAAAATAGGACTGCCCACAAACAATAACGGTATACAGACACGCAGGAACTTCTCTTTATTGCTTTTCAAAATCCAATAAGATATGCACATATGCACATTTGTAAGTATATTATAAAAAGACATTTTTTTTAGCTGTTTTAATTGGATGTTTTTTAATACATACCTTTTGGAACTTTTGACCAGAACATAGGTTTTCTGGGCTTATGCAAATATTATAGATAATCTTGTAGCTTAATTATTGTTTATTTTCTAGATAAAAATATAAATTACAATATGTTTCATATTAACTTTACATAGTTTAAGATATTCTTTAAATACAATTATACTGTACATCAGATATGAAATTATAAAGTAGAATAAGGAAATGCAATGTGCTGTAAGAATACAGTATATTATGATTTTGCCTGACTCTATATTGTCCAGAGAAGGCATCATATACCATACCATGAATTACTGCAGTAACATAACATGAATCTCCAGAACCGGGAAAAGAGAGTCATGGTACCTGGTTTGGACTGTGAGCAGCTAGTCAGAGGCACGTCTCAATGTAACTATGCAAGTATCTTTAATCTAGAAAGGATAATGGTCCCTGAGAATTTGTGCTGTGAGCTGGAAGATTGGCTGTCTGAGATTTAGGTACAGAACAACATATGTTTATGCTATCTGCGTATCATGCATGTACATGTGAGGATCACCATGATGACTAAGAGAAAACAAAATCTGTTTGAACCAATGTATAGGACTAGAGAGCTGACTAGTCTCAGCAACAATTCTATGAGTTACATGGCAATTCTTAGTCCAAAAGGACTGATGTGATTTTTTCAGAGAACTGGTTCTCAGGTATGTGGTAGCACCCTGGGACGAGAGGGGGTACTGTTGCTGACTGTCTTGTGTCTACCTTCACAGTTCAGAGATAATGCCCCAGGTGGGAGATTGACCATGCCCCATCGATCTGAAACATCCTGCCCTTTCCAGTCTTAAGTATATTAAAATGGCCATCCCCAGAAGGATGCGTCTTACTTGTTACCCAAGTCTTAACAGGACGGAGTTCCCCAGTCAGACCCACTGAAATAGAGGCGAATTGGCTACACAGTTATTTTGTGCTACTTGCACCCCTGAGTGCCTGTTTGTTTCTTTGAAGTTTTTATTTTATTTTATTTTTTGTTGACTTGCAATTAAACAGTGTAGCCTGGCAGTCCCCCTAACTATTTTTGGGGCTCTGCAAGTCACTCTGTTCCACATCAGGCTCACAGGTATTTAGATGATACCTACTGTATATCATTGTAAAAAAACAATACCTAAGCTTTTTCTAATGGAGGACCAGGTGGTCCATGTTAGGTCCTTCTGGGACCTTGGCTGCCAAAGGTACACAGGAATGTAACTAAGATTTGAGATCAGATAATCTAGCTAATCCCTTGTTTTCTGATTCTCTTCCCTCCCTCTCATTGCTGGATGTGATAGAAGAAAAGCAGTGGTCTGTTTTTGTAATGAAAACCTGTTATCAAGTTATAGAGAATGTCAAAAGTCCACAATATGAGGTCTCAATGGGACCCTTTGCCTTTAGGGCCATGTGCATCACAGTTCGTTTTATGAAATAATTTCATACTTCATCTTTCATCTTCACTTCTGTGTATAGTCTCCAGCTACCCCATTATATACCCTGCCCTGTATAAGCAGAAACATGGATGGATGGACATATGTCCATAGTACTCAATGTTTAAATGAATACACATTATAATTTTCTTAATATCTGCATGTTAATACCCATTTGGACATGGGGGAAACAAGCAAACTCCAAATAAACAATGACTAGGTGCAGAAGTTTAATGGTGGAAACTGGGTCCACAAAGCACAAGCTCTAACCACTGTGCCATATGTCACCCACATTACAAATATTTTTTACATTTGACACACATTGGTGACTTGACCAAGGTCACTCAGAAAGTTTCAGGCAGATACTGAACTTAGTAGTAAAGCTATGTAATAAATGTAGGGTACAAATAAAGTTTTAAAATTACAGTCATTATCAATTATTATGTGAACTGATTCATCTATGAACTAATTTTAACATTTATGAAAAGTTTGGGTAAAAGCTTTACAAATTAAGGAGTGTTAATAATTACATTTAGATTGTTTTATATCCATAATTTGAAAAGCTTAAAAGGTATCAACATGTATTTGCTGTGCAAGGAGGAAAATTTAGAGAATGTAACATTCCCCACTGGTATTAAGCATTGCACACTTTGGTTCTGTTGTCGTGTTATATCCAGTCTCTGGACACTGATGACTAAGAGAAAACAAAATCTGTTTGAACCAATGTATAGGACTAGAGAACTGTCTAGTCTCAGCAACAATTCTATAAGTTACATGGCAATTCTTAGTCTAAAAGGACTGATGTGATTTTTTCAGAGAACTTGTTCTCAGACTGGATCTGAGAGAGCCACAGTGAATGCAAGCTTTCTTTTTCTACCAAAAATGATCAACTGTCCCAAAAATGGGAAGATGTGGTTTATATGTTGTGATATCAGATGTAACAGATCACATGAAGACTAAATGCAAGGCCCAACTATTTATAAGTGATGCAGAGTTTGAAGAGCAGATCCAAAGTAGGGTTGCCCAGGCAGAATACATAATCATTTTTAAATAATCCTTAACTGAATAGAGCTAAGCAGAACATAATCCATGTCGTTCTGGAAGTTATTGATAAAGTCAATTCAGTAGAATTCTTGTAAGTAAATAATAAAAGATATAGTTGAGGACAATGGTTGAAAATAGAGGGAATAGTATTTGAGTCTGAAGCCGGGGGGACTTCTTCACATACAGTATAGGGTTATGGAAAACTGCAGCAAACTACTGAATCATGTACTTAAAGCAGAAACCTCGACAACATTTTACAAAGTATCTGAATGAGATATTTGGAAAATTTAGCAATTAGTTAACCAAGTAATGCTTTATAGACTGAATAATATCCTCTCATTTGCCATACTTCTTATATTCTTATTACTTTAAATGAATAATTGCCTAAATAAATACCACATAAAAGATCATTTTAATAATAGGGTAAAAATGTATATTGCTCTGAAAAGATACAATGATTTAAAGCCTCAAAATAGGGATAATATACCAACATATTGCACACATTCTTGTCATGGTATCTGTATCTGTAAAATTATATTTCTTTACAGATTGCAATATAAAACACAAAAAAATTACCTTAAAGTTAAAGTGATGGAGCTATAATTTAATGCGAATCTAAATTTTATTTAGGAAAATGTACTAAAGGAACAAATATATTCTAAAATATTTTAATTGATTGTTCAACGTTCATCCATTTTCCAAACACACTTATTATAAACAGAGTCATGGGGGAGCCTCTCCCACCAAGCATTGGGCATAAGACGGGAACAAGCCCTATACAGGAAGTCAGTCCATCATAGGGTGAACACACACACACTCACCAGAGTCAGTTTAACAATGGCAGTTCACCTAACCTGCATGTCTTTGGTCCTTGGGAGTAAACTTAAGCAAACCTACATGGACAAGTGGACAACATGCAAACTCCACACAGGGAGCACAGAGGATACAAACTCAGATTTCCTTGTTATTCGACAGCAGTGCCACCACTGTACCACCCATTGTTTCAATATATTGGAGAATATTTCATTTCAATATGGAAGGCTAATGAGGCAGATCGTCTTACAAAAATCCATGTTTTCAGTCTTCACAAAGGCATCAATAAAGTTAATCAAGTTAAAAATTTTTTCATGTAAATAGTGAATCACATACTCAGCGACACTGGTGAAATTTAGGAGAAATGCATTCAAGATGAAAACTAAGAAGTAACTTTTCACACAAAGGATTTTACAAACTTAGGTTAAAATTACCAAGTAGGCATTTAAAATTTTTGGATCAGATATTAGGGAAATGTACTGTTAGATAAACAAAGCTCAGCTTCATAGACTAAATGATGTGCTCTTGTTGATAAAACATTCTTACACTCTTCGTAAAAAAATTCAAGTGATGTGTATTATTACTGATGACACAGTGGTAGCACTGCTGCCTCATATCTTCAAGATCCTGGGTTTGAACTCTGGCCTAAACAGTGAATGGAGTTTGCACATTCTCCTCTGTGTGTATTTATATTTGTTGTGGCACTTGTTTTCCTTCCACTTCTGAAGTAATTAATTGATAACTCTAAATTTACATACACATCCAGATTTACTACCATGATGTCATTGTTAAGTTGCCAAATAAACTATCCCATGTATTTATGAGATGTAGGAAAAAAAAATAAATTACCTATCAGAAGACCCAGGTAAGCAGAACAGGCAGTGACCTGAATGGGATTCAAAACCCTTCTCTTGGATCTATCAGGTAACAATGCTACCCACTATGCCTTCCTGTTTCCATAAAATCACATATTACTTTGCAAAACAGCAACCTCAAAAGAAATAACAAATCAGTGTTAGAGTGTGTGCTGCATGTTACAGTCATTTTTTTTGGGGGGGGGGGGGATTTTAAAATTTAAAAAAATATTCAATATTGATGAAGAAACAGAAATCAGTGTGGCTTTAGGATTATAAATAATTGTAGACTTTGGCCTTTAGTTAAAAAAGGAATGAACAAAAACTAGCACTTATGCTGTGTACTGGGGCTTTAATTAGATAAAACATAAGCAGATTACAGTTTCTTTCCATAGTTGTTTTCAAATTAAATTAAAATCCCACGTATAACGTTTGTGGCCTTTTCTTTTATAATGCACTTATTAAAGATTTACATTATGGTTATGAAACAGTTTGGTACATTTACAAGCAACATAAGCACATATGGAAAGTAAAATTAACAAGATGTTTATATCAAGATCAAGAATGCAACAAAAGTACAGCAGATGTCTTGGAGTTATTACATTTAAAAATTGATTGAGAAAGTCATTATTTCTGATAATGCAAATTTTTCCTGTTTAAACTATGAACCATCACTGGCTTGATGTCACAGGTTATATATTTTTGAAATAATGAAGTGATCATAATCAAACCGAGCAATCTGAGATGAAAATAAAGCCCACATTATTTAACAGTATGTCTGTGTTTACTGGAAGCATTTTCACTTTCCGATTTCATCTATGTAACAATTGGACAACTTCAATGAATGTTAGTTTGAAAGAGTCTTTTTTTTCTTTCAGTAAAAATTAATTATATTCTTCTTTCTGCTATGTAGGCGATTGTATGAACATTTGACATTTTTAGGAACATTGAGACTTTCATTTAACGAAAGAGCAGCACAGGATGTGGATTTGGCTTAGTTTGACACATCTCATTGTGCAAATTTAAAACCTAAAATTCTGAATTTCCAAACAACTTTTATTTTCATAAAAGTTGAAAACCTGAGTCAAACGTCAAAAGTCAAACGTGAATAATTTATTTTCATTACATTTAAGTTTTTACGAGATCAATTATATTATTAAACGATAATTAATATTAAACCATTTTTTAATATTCTTTAAATGACTTGATATAATTTCCACACTTAATGCCCCTTTTGCTTTTACACTTTTGTTTTACAGACTTATTTTGAATACAATTTTAAATTTGATGTTTTTCCAGAGATTTCTGCTTCCTTGTTATTTTGTTAGCTTAGTCTTTTTCAGCATGACAGTATCCTAATTAGTTATACTTAATAAAGTTCTGAATACTTTAAAATAGGCATGGTTCACTGAAACAACTTTTTAACATTTTATTCCTTTTCAAGGAATAAGAATAATTAATATTTTGAAAACTAAACACTTTTATGAAATTATTTTACGCATATGTAGCGATATTAACATTATACAAAGAATAAGTGACTTCATTTTCATTTTTGTTCCTATTTATTACTATTTATAAAATTACCCTGCAGGTGCTTTTGGACTTTGTGTACTCAGAAGAGTCAGTGTTTTAGATTTTTATGACAAAAAAAATACCAATCTTCCTTTATTAAGTAATACAGCATAACCCATGATATCTATAGGAATATTTCCTATTTTTTATGGCTATTTTTTATCATGAACATATTGTGTGTATACTTATTTGAACGGTTTTGTCATTGTGTATATTTTTTTCAAACAACTGATATTCTATGACTTTGTTCATTTACTGATTGTATTATGAGTAACATTCTATACTATATATTTAAATGTCATTTTGCGTGATCCCAATTTAGACTTGGTCTAATAAGCCAATTAGACACTAGAAATAAACACCAGAACCTTTTGTCTGTTGGCTGACTATTTTTACTTGAACAGGATACCTTATAAAAATACCTTCTATTTAAAGGAGGTAAAGTATTGCCTTGTATCCACAAATCTTGGATTTAGGTAATCAGTTTTGAAACAGGTTCAGTTTGTTTAATACTATATGCTTTCACATTCCAAATACAGTATATTGTATTTTGTTCTTAATTTTTATCAATATGTATTGTACATACAGTAGGACAACATTTTCATGATTTTGTAACATCCAATAGGGAGTAAACAGCATTTTTTCAAATGTCAAATGGTGAAATAGTTCATTTTATACATTTAATAAATGTTAAAAGTAAATTACAGATTGAACAGAACCTTAAAACAAATTCATTTGATATATGATTAATGGGAAAGTGAAAAACTATGAGTCAATGTTGGAACTGGTGACTAAATTAATAAAAAGCCATCAAAAGACGCATTTGATCTGAATGCACAGTGAAAGAAATTCCTTAAAATTATATTTTAACTATCTATCATAGTAAAATATATTTTGGATAATAATTTGAAACAGAGGGTTTACTGAGGGCACAAAGAAGCATTATTATACAATTGCAAATTATTGCCACCAGCTGTGGAATACAAAAAAATCAATACTGCTTTATAAAATGCAGTGTCTGCGAGACCTGATCTCCCACTGAAGTACAACCAGCATTAAAACAGTAAATGGTTTAAATATTAAACTTCACACTTTTTCTTTACCTGAAACACAATCCGACTTCTAGCGTCTGAACTCCCCAATTTTTTCTGTCACTTTAACTTTGCTTTAAATATATTTGATGGAGTGGTGTGTGCTTGGAGTTCAAGAATTTTAAATAACTTCGAGATTTCCAGAAATTTAAACTGGATTTTAATATACTGTATGGTGATATATGGGTGTCAACAACTGGTGTTTTCCATTATACAGCCTGATGAACCATCAAACATAAGAATGAAGAGCTAGATAGTGACCAGTATCAATGACAGTAACCATTGTTCACAACACACTCATTGTTTCATTGTTCTATATTCTTATTACACACTTAAAACACTAAGAAGAGCCAATAAAAAGCAGTGGTGAAAATGCCAAAATGAAGGTGATGAAAAATGAGGCTCATGTTAGAATTAGAGAAAAATAACAACAATAACAACAAAAATACTATCATCCTGGAGTGATTCACACATCAATTTAAAAGTCAGTCAGTCATCATCCAACCCGCTGTATCCTAACACAGGGTCACGGTTGTCTACTGGAGCCAATCCCAGCCAGCACAGGGCACAAGGCAGGAAAAAACCCCAGGCAGGGCGCCAGTCCACCGCAGAATTTAAAAGTTGGAGCAAAATTTATTTAATTCCCTCCCCTCCCCAGATACATTTTCTATATAAAAGAGTTTGAGCAGAATTAAAAATCTGAATTGTTTTGTTTTATATGAATTAATAGTATCCTTTCATTGATACGTTTCCTTGAATTTGGAATTCTTTTAATTCATATTAATAAAGTAGGGGGTTTTCTACTTTACTGAAATGTTGTAGGAGGTATTTTTTTCTGTTTATATGAACATGCAATTTAAGAACCAGTTTTCCTACCATCATGAATGAATCAGACCATGAAAGCAAGGTAAAGGGAGTAAGGTGAGAGCAAGTAGGCTGGGTAAAGCTGACAACACGCACGATAAAATTAGGAGAAAGGCTGGCTCATCAATATAACATTAAATTGAATGACTGTTTTTTGATCTTACTCACACAATTAAATGCAAATCTAATGTAATAAATGTCACTCTCTGATTCCATACAGAATTCAAACAATAAATGGATTTTGTTAAATGTGACAAATGTTACTATTACAGTATACATTAGGAAACAGATGGATATATAGTGTTTGATAATGGGTAAAGTGCTTAAAGAGGGAAATAAATACATTGGCAATCAACCACATGGTAGTCATCTGTGAACTTCCTCTACCCAGAGCAACAAATAAAAAAAATCACAAACTTCACCATAAATGTGACATGCGAACAAGAGGGATGACACTATTCTGAAAACAGTGCATTTCCATTTACACACAACTGGAATGAAGTTCCACCACAAGGATCTTATCAAATGGTGACAAAGATGCATTAATGTGGATTTTGTAGATAAGTAAACAAAGACATGTGCAGTAGGTTTGATTGATATGTGCTAATTTCCTATTCATATCTTTATCGAATCTTAAAATTAATATGCTGATTACTTTTGGCATGGCATTTATAATATACATTTCCAGTGTATTTATAAAAACAGATGTATTTAGTCTACATTGGATCATTCTTTAGTTTACTTTCCTATATAAATGTATGTCTTCTAATTATATATACATTTTGAATTATCTTACCAATACAGAGCTCTCTGTATGTTCAGTGAGTTGCTGTTTTATTAGGTATATCAGCCCAGACCAGGAAACTGACTGTTCAGCTGGTGATATCAGCATGAGTGTGGACTGTGCTGTTTAAATCAGGTATGCAGGTACCAATAGATAGTGTGTGTGTATATGCAGTTGTAAGGGTGAGATAGGAAAAAGTAACGTTTTAAGTGACATTTTACATGGCATGATAGCAAGTGCCAGATTAATTTATTAGTGATGGCAATCCTGTAGAATGACCACTGATAAAAAAAAATTTAAAGAAAAAACAGACAATTGATGAAAGTGGTTGATGGAGTGTGACACAACCTGTGCTGAGTAGAACATTAAATTCAGTTAGTCAACAAGCAACAAAGTACAGCCGTTCTGCTAAAGATGCATTTCATAACAAATAACTGATGCCTTATTGTAGATAGTTTAGAGTATCTGATGACCCAACTTGCTTGCACTCCTGCCAGGTATAAAGAGATGGTGAGGTTGCATTGTACCAAGAACCTGGGCAGTGTAGAAGTGGAGAAATTTTACCTAGTTTGTTGAATCCTAGTTCTATTTTGTCCATGTTGCTGAGACATCCCATAAATCCATCTTGCTGCTTGCCAGCAATGCACACTGCAGACTGTTTGTTTTTTTACAAAGATATATGGTGTATGGTCCACATTGAGTTTGTCTAGCATTTGAATGCCATAGGATATCTAATCATCATTACCATGGCAGTGCACGTCATTTTAATACTCTTGTCTTCCCAGTCACTGATGGAATGTGGAATGAGAAGAAAAAATGATTTGGAGTAAATATCCACAACAAGCTACATCTAAGGGACACACTAGAGCTGACATGAGCTAGCATTTATGTGCTGTTCTGATGGTAAGTGGGAGACCAGCTCATTATTAAGTATGCATGCCTGATAAGATAGCCACTTAGTGTACTGCTGCTTGTCTCCTTTTACTGAAATATGAAGAATTTCAAAACTAGAGCATATAACATATCTATATGGATAGAATTTTAATAACGATTTATAAAAACTGCAGTATGGTGTGATATATAAGAAAATTTATGCTACTCACCCATGAAGGTACCAATATTTTGTGTATGAGAAGTAAATCAATAACTGGACAAATTCATGTTTATTTACAGTAAATGTTGCATGTATGTTTTTTGGAAGGGGGAGGAAAATAGGTGTAGCTGAAGAAAAACCCAGGGAAAGAATGTGCAAACTCCATAGAGATTCTTAGCAGGCCAGGAATCTTACTCTAACTCCTAGACAATAGAGGTAACAGTGGTAACCACTGCACCAACTCATAAAGCTTTTGATAGTATTTAATCTTATTATTCATTTTTATATTATCTGTTAAAACAATAAATGTCCATCTGTTCCTACATTCATCTGCTGAGCAAAGCTTTGCTTTGCTATACATTACAGGGTTGTAGAAGGCATTTGGTGAATCTTAAGTACCAAAACTGGATGTGACAGCTGACCACCACATGACACTCTTTCATTCATTCAATTTACAGAGATTTGGAGAGGATTTTGACTGTTTTGAAGCTGTAGATTTCTAGATTTTCTATGGTGCCATCCTGTCTTACCTGTAAGTACATATGTGTCTGCATAAGTACTTTGCCGACCTACTATACCAATTGTCAGAGTTGTCAGAGTCACCCAGTTAACAGAACAATGATTACTTTCATGTTTCTGTTTAAAATCAGCACTTTGCAAATGGCAAGGAATGTCTGACAACTGCTTTCACTGTTTTCACTCAATATAAAAAGGCAAGAAAATTAATTGTTTACCTATGTCAGCCAAATTTGTTACTAAATGAAAAGAACCTTCTTTAATGCCATACATGAGTTGTAAGCATCCATTGCCCCAAGTCTTGGCCAATTTTGAGCATGGTTGTAGCCGTGAGCCCTATGAGCTCACCTGAATTTATTGTTGGGGTTTCATTTTTAGGGTACCAAACTATTTAAAACTGCAGGGCAAGTACAACAACTTTTATTAATTATGATCTTTGAAACTGTAGTCTCTGTACCCTCTGGGCACAACTAAAGACTTTGTGATTCCATCACACTGTAAATGCAAAAACATTTCCAGCATGTGCATATGCAACAGGTTAAGAAATAAGGAGAGAATGAAATCACATGCCTGACTGATGCCTTCAGGGGGAAATTAATCTCACGTAATTTGGGGTGTTTTTGGCAGCTGAAAGGCATGTTCACCAAGTAAGCACACGTATCAGGTGTGGGAAACTGTGGGAATGATCTTTGATGGATAATGAATATGGATGCGTCATCTTTTCTTTAAAAAAGCTTCACATATTTACAAATGAACTTTATAATAATTGCAACCCCCATCTACTTCCAATTATAGCAGCCTTGCTTATTTTATGTCAAGGCACAAGTCATTTCTCTAGAACTCCCCACAGACATTTAGTCTGGTGACTTCCTTTTTCTTGGACTTGGCCTTAGTGCCCGTAATATTGGCCACTTATTCATTATCTAGCTGGATATTTAGTGAATTCCTAATGCTACATGTCTAATTAAGTCATGCAGTCTTGGACACTTAAAAAATGCAGTCATTTTTATTAATTACAGCAGTTATGATTATCATTAAAAGGCCAAAGGTTGTAGTGCATTGAGTGTGATGAAAATAAAACTTTGAATTCTATGATAGTATCTCTGTGGGCTTTAGAAATAGTGAGATGAGCAAAGTAAGTTCAGAGTTTTGTATTACAGTAATAATGTTACAATAATATACTGTATAGACAATGGACAAATTAATTATTGCTTTATATACTGCCCTTCAGACAGCACAATATTACAAGGCACTATTTACTAGGGTGTTGTACTGTATTAGCCATTATGGATGTAATGAGAAGTCAAGCAAAATGACACCTTTTATTGGCTAACTAAAAAGATTACAATATGCAAGCTTTCGATGCAACTCAGGCACCTGAAGAAGGGTGTGAGCTGCCTCAAAACCTTGCATATCGTAATCTTTTTAGATACCCAAATAAAGGTGTCATTTTGCTTGACTTCTCATTAAAAGGCACTATTTTTAAAGAAAACAAGAATACTGTTTAGAGTATGTCTGTCTCTGTGGAGTTTGTACATTCTGTCCATGTTTGCTTTGGGATTTCCTTCAGGTACTTTGGTTTCCCCACAAATTGCATAAACATGCCCTTGTGAAAAACTGGTACTCTAACTAGTTGGCTTTTGCCTTGCATCTAATACTAAAATGGTAGGCTGCAGTCCATTTAGCCTTCATCTTTACTGTTATGGATTAGAAAATGAATTAATAGCAGGGATAAACTGTTCTAATTCAATAACATAGCTTTTTTTCTCACAAATTACATTGCCCAGTAACTGTGAACCAAACTGACCACATTTGTAATATTGCCTCTGGCTTTAAAGTGACTGGTAGCAGGTGGTTCCTGAGTGCAACAGTTTTTCTGATTATTTCTGCAGTTGAGACCATACACATTCAGGAGGTTGAATTTCTTTTCAGAACACCTAATATTTGGCAGATTTCCATGACAGATAACAAAAACCACACTTGGGGGGTGGTTGGTGTTTGTGGGCGGTTGTCTCTTGTTTAAACCCGCAAGTCATTGAATTATAGATATTGTCAAGGCATGTGAAGTGGGTGGTGTTGCTGTCTGCTCTGGCAGTTTGGCAGCTCACATGTCTTAAGGCAATACTGTTCATTCAATGAAACCCCATAATGCTACTTTCCTGTCAATATAAGTTGGGAAAAGTAAGTGAAATGATTTAATTGCTTAGATGGTAAAGAATATGTAAACATTAACTAGTCAGGTTAACATGCAAAAAACCTGCACAATTTTGACTGTTAAATAAAAAGGATTTTTAGAACTCAGTATTAAAAGATTAACAGACTGTCATCTAAAGTAATGGTATCTCTTCCTTTTTGAGAGATTAAAACACTGTTTTATTTCCTCAATTAGACTAGTGATTAAAGGAAGATTGTGTCCGACTTCATATCCTTTCCCTTTGTTGTTTATTACAATTGGTCCTCAACAGAAAGTCATTTTTTTCCTCAGTAGTACACATTGTAGCATAGAATGAATGTTAAATTTCAATTTATTCATTCATTCTTTCATTCATTAATTGCTCAAATTCATTTGTTTCAGCACATCAAAACAAATAAGAGTTTCAACATTTTTCTTCTGCACACTCACCCTGCCTTGACTTTTGCTTGTCTCTCAGAAATGACAGTATGTTTTTAAGAAATACAGTATGTCCCCCTTTACACCTGGCATTGACATTCACTTTGGGTGATTCGATTGCAGTTGCATAGTAGTTATTCAATGTTAAAGAACAGCTGTAAATGCATTTTTGATCAGATTATGATCAATCATTTAGACCACATTTGGAAGTTATGAGAAAGAGTGCTTGCCAAGTGCAGTGACCATATTAAACACAATTGTGAATGCAGATGTGTTTTCTTATTCACATGTAACAGTCATGTAAGGGGAATATAACTGGAACTTTGTGCAGGGATCTCTATCTATACATAAAGCAGACACCGGAGATGCATTTTGATGCCAGATGTAAATGTAGTCTGGCTAAATTATGTCTGGAAACAATCCACTTACAAAATGCATGTTAATGCCAGGTGTAAAGTGAGCAGGTTTGGAAATGGATGGAAAAGTTGGATGGAGAGATGGATGGAGATGCATGCAGTAGACTCTAGATTAATTTTTAGGTTCTTCTAGGTCTAAAACCAGGCACAACTTCATTAAAAGGACTGAAAATGAAGATGGATTTAAAAATCTTACAAAAATGGCAATACAGGTTAGACCTTAGAGTTATCGTGTAACATGATCACAAATGTTTCTATCAACATAAAAAGATGTAGCAGCATATTTTATATGAGTCAGCCATTCAGTTGGATGAATAAACCAATTTCTTGCATCTTATGAATCGCTGGCACAATGGAAATGCAACCATTTGTTATTGCCTAATCTTTGGATATATCTCTTTATTCCATTCTTATCCTTTATGCTATGAACACATGATTAGTGACCATACTGTACTGGATAATGAAGTTTTGTTATTACTGCACAATAAATGTTTAATCTATTATAGCAATGCTGAATCTGTGATCAGCTACATCTGTAGCAAATCTTATGCCACCACTAATGTTGATATAAATTTGCTCTCAATATGGCACAAGCAAATCTTAGGTTCTTTAACATTTGAATCTGAAGCTCTTCTTTCAAAAACAAGCAGAAAATATGTCACTCTGTGATCCAATATGTAGCTTCAACTTTGAAAGATGGTGGTATGGTGGCGTGGAGTTTGCATATCAGTGTGGGTTTCCTCCGGGTGCTCCAGTTTCCACCGACAGTTCAAAGACATGCTGGTTAGGTGCATTGGTGATCCTAAGTTGTCCCTAGTGTGTGCTTGGTGTGTGGGTGTGTATGTGCTCTGAGGTGGGCTGGCGCCCTGCCCGGGGATTTGTTCCTGCCTTGCTCCCTGTGTTGGCTGGGATTGGCTCCAGGAGACCCCCATGACCCTGTGTTAGGATGTAACATGTTGGATAATGACTGACTGACTGACTGACTGACTTTGAATGATGGTTGCTGCTGGATCAAATACAGGATCAAACGTGTACCTGCCAGTTAGTTTAATGTCAATGACCCAAACAGTTTTTCTGATTATTTGTAAATGTGAAGAATGCGGTAGTCAACACCCATCTAGTGTATTGCACACAGTCACTGCTTCTGCTTTGTGTTGTCTGTAAAGATGCATATGTTGTTCAAGTCAGAGGTGAAGTTCAGGAACTAACCATGAAGTGGACACTAGTCTACCATTAGACACATTCACTCATAAGATATCAGTTTAGAGTCACTGATTATGCTAATTTAATGCCATTGGCATGTGGGATTTAAACCCATGCAAACTCAGGAAGAATATGCAAACTCCACACAAAGAATTTAGTCCAGGACCCTAACATATAGGATAGCAGTACCTACCAGTAGACAAAACAAATGCACAGGAAAGAAAGATTCAGTGGTTCAAAGGGAAGTTAAAATGTAGAGATCAGATGGCTTCTAGTTTTTCATTGTTTCCTCATAGAGATATGGGGATTTGTATGTGTGGTTATGCAACAGAAGAAGGAATGAGTAACAAGTAATGGTTCATACAGAGCTTTTTACCAACAATACTGGAGATTACCTTGGCTACAGTTTTTGTAAAATATATAGTGATGGATGCAACATGTTCTTAGCAATACAGACAATGTTAGTTTAAATATACTGATTTTACTTCTGATCCATTAACTTGCTATCTCACACATGGTCATCTATTGATCAGCGAACCAAGACTTTTTTGTGTTAACATCTACACTTCCAGTTTACTTACTGTTATGGACCATCTTACAGCTCAGTTTATTCTATTATCTGGTCAAGCCCACACTACATATTTTAATTATTGGTGGGTTGATGAAAAGACTTCATACTGTTATGGGCCCCTGGGTTTTCACACAGAACTCCCTGATAGTAGATCTACCCCAGTCTGGTTGCATTTGATTGTATTTGTTCTATCTTGTTAACTGTTGTATGATTATGTCTGATATATATGTTTTAGAGGTACTTTGCAAATATAAATAAATAGCATATTTGAATTTTTAGAACCAGTGGTGCACAAAGATTTTTTGATAAAGATATGATTACATGACATATGGAATCATAGTGTAGAAAAACATGTCCTCCTGTTCAGCATATAACAATGTATCTGTTTGTTTCAGAATGTGATATACACTACTTCCCTTTTAATAAAAGCTGCTATATATACTTTCAGCCAATCAGCACCTTCCAAACATCTAACCTGCGAGAGTGAGGATGCAGTGTTGGTGGTGTTAGCCATATACTGTATTTCATTTACTTTTACTTATTTATTTATTGTTAATCATTGTACTTTGCAGACTCTTTCCTATTGTCTTCATGCTTGTTTATGTGACCACAGTATTTTGCGATCACAGCTACTGCAAGGCTTTGTTGCCCTAAGTTGTTAGCTTTCATGAGGTGCTGTTTAAGACTTGGTTCATTCTTAACAGTGCATTCACACTTTATTGTAATACTTATGTTTCATACTAAAACTCTTGCAAGTATACAAAAGCATGAATACTTTATGCTAAAACACATGCACTAATATAGTAAAAATCATACACTATGTATGCATACATTACTGACCTTTTATTGAATTGACTGTAACAGATGTGTAAAGGGCTTAAACTACTTAATTTGTCAGGTATTGGAAATGAAATAACAGCTGAAAAATCAAGTAGTTTTTGACTCAGTGTGTACTGTGCTGTGAGAGCAGAGTAACAGGACAGAGTCTGTGCAGTGATAAAAATGATTTAAGTATGTCCCAAACAACATACTTAGAAGCTTTTTTCCTGATTTCTTTGTGGAACATCTCAACACCACCTTTATTATTCTTTGGTGCATGTTTCTAAAGGTAATTTTGGTGTTGTTTGTGTGTCCTTCTTGTTGTTTTTTACCATATACTACATTTTTATTTTAATTACATCATATTTAGTCTTTAATTATTTTATCTTGTTTTAATTCAGTTTGGTTTAATTGATTTTATTTTTAAGATGTATTACCTGTGCTCATTGCTTAGTGTATTGGCTTAAGAAAAATGATCTTTTTTTTGCAAATAACATTTTAAATTTTTGAAAAGGTTTCAAAATAAATTTAACACATTTTCAATTTTCTTCATCGTATTTAATAACAACAAAAAAGGTAATTTTTTTCAGCTAGTCTAAAATAGATAAAAGAATTTTGTAATGAAACTCTTCATTCACATTTATGGCTATTAGTTACTGCCTTTACTTTAAATTGTATTTTTTGTCTTCAGCACTTTGTCAATGTTTTGTCTAATTGCATTCCTTCCAACACTGGCACTGTCAAGAGTACTTTGTGTTGTTATTAAAAGGCATAATAACAGTTAACTGAAGGGCACTAAATTAAATGTGGTGATTTAGTGTTGAGAGAGTCAAAACCTGTCTTACAAAACACACGAGCAACTACAAAATGAAGACACATCACACACAAACCACTTACTCACAGCAGGCCAATTCACAGTGCAATCACAAATTGACCTAATATTCAAAACCCAGAGTATCCATCCATCCAGCCATCTATTTGTTGAAGTTGCTTGCTGTCAGCATGAGGGGAAAGCTATATATAACTATGGTTAGAGTTCCCAGTTCATCACAAGGTATAGTCTTTTATGTGTCCACAATCACTCAAGCCAGGACAATTAATGTAACCTGGGGATGCAAAATGAAAATCATTATAGGAGGAGAGAACATGCAAACTCAGAACAACCAAAGCTCTTTTGTGGGAAACAGCATTCTGCCTTGTACATTTTAATAAACATATTGCCCTTAGCATGTATCGTTTTTCAGATATAAGTTAGCTATTTTTTTTTGTGGTTTACATAGTTACAAAGGTTTGTCTGTATTATTTTACTCTGTCCAAATGTGTTCTGTATTTCTGTCCAATGCTCCATTAACATTTAATCTTTTTCATTCTGTGCAATGGTTGATATAGTTAGCTCAATAACCATTTCAATTAAAGCATTTAAGGTGTAATCTAAGAAGCTGTTTATTTGAAAATAATATCTTATGTTAGTGTATTTATTCTTAAAAGAATGCATACAGTTTAAGCCATAATATATAATAATAAGTAATGGACATGTCTTTGTGCATATGACGAAGTAAGTTTACTGCAAAGTCCACTTGTCATACAGCAAGAAATCGTGAATAACATTTGATAGAGCTGCAAGCCCAAATATACAACACTGTAAACAAGAACAAATTGTTTTAGCTCTTGAAGAGTTTAACAAAGAGACTGAAGAGATAAAGATAATTCCTTTGGAATAACTTGGCTTTCACTTTCATCAGAATCATTTCAAAATAAATAATGTATAACTAAATCATACCTGTTAACATTTTCCATCTAAATTAGTTATTGTTTTGTGTGTAGATTTTAAAAATAACACATGGGCTCATCTAATGTAAAGGATCACTGATTACTTTCAGCTGTTTTTCATCTTAAAGATGCATCTACATTGTCATTGACCTTGGGTGTTGTGCACTTTTTTGGATGTTATTCTGAATATTTGTTGAAAAGTACCTGTGGAAAATTAAAAAAAAAAAAAAAAAACTCTGCCGTTTTGAGCCATCCTCCTTTTCAGCAGTCATCCAAACCTTTTTGTATGGAGCTTTAGTCAACTTCATTTAGACTACTGGTTTCTGGCTTAAATGCAAGGCATCTGGGTCTCTGACAGAAAACTTCCAGGTCATTATTTTGTTTTGCCCTGTCATCTGTTTGTTAGGATTGTTATAATAATGTTTTATCTCTTTTGGAAATTTTTGAAAGATAGTTTTCAAGATGACCAAATCCGTTCTTGGCTGTATTTTTGTGATAACCTTTGCCTCAGTGTCAATAATGTTTATCCTTGTGCTTTGCTATACTTCTTGATCTTCTTTGACACTTTTCCTGCTTACAATGAACTAACAAGAACCTGTTACTTACAGATGCTGTTTAACCTTTGTGGTTGTGTAGGGTATGATTCCCTTTTATTAGCATTAAGATCCCAAATTTTGTCTGAATTTATTTTGTATTTAAAGCAATTGTTTATTTTTATCGTTATTCTGGTGCCATTTTATGACTGTCTCTGCATGGCTGCAGTTCTTTTTTACAGGTATTATGTCCATTTTCAGTCATGTAACATGGAGGTCAGACAATGTATTGCAGAATCAGATGGAGATGGAGACGTGGTGACGTCAGTGTCCTAGCTCTGGAATAATTTTCAAATACACCTTGTTCTGCTAAAATAAATTTTTGGTCACAGCAATCTCTCTTTTACTTTGGATTTTTGCTTTTCATCTCCTGATCATCTTTTTGTCTTAGTGTTTTGGATGCCAACTTTTTTTAAAACATTTTGCTGACAAGGTGAAACCAAGCATCAGTTTTTCTCCAGTTTCTGTAAACCAGAGCCTCTCTTGCCAGCTCTGAACTGGCAGCAAGTCCTTTGCAGGGCATATCCACACATAAACACACACGTAAATAGAGGGTCACTTTTCAATTACCAGTTAATATTCATGTTACTGTGACTTGGAAGGAAAACAGGATCTGAGGCATTATCTTTCTCTCTCTTTGTAAGGGCACTGATGATGGAAATTACTTGTGGAACCAGGGTTTGCTGCTGTTGCCTATTGCCTTTTGTCTTCCTCCCTTCTCAAAATGGTAGAATGACAACCATTCCACTGCTGATGCCACTTTCATTATCCAACCTTCTGAACCCACCCCTTCTAGCCAGGATCATATACTGTAAAACCACCATCTTGAATTAGTCATATGTGAACTCATGTCTGAAAAGACTTTAATCTAATACTTTCAAAAGAACTGTTTGTTGTTCTCCTGTTAATACACAGGGTCATGATGTGGTGCCCCATCCCTTTATTATTTCTTTGTGGTTTCATCCCTATATATATATATATATATATATATATATATATATATATATATATACAATATATAAATAAAAGAGAGGAAAAGAGAGAGGGATAGTGAATTAGATGAGTCCAGTAACTGTTGGATGGAAATATAGTATGTATATCCAGGAGGCATAGTGGTTAGTGTCATTTTCTGACTGTTGTAAAAGTAATGTACTGAGACACCAGATTAGATACTGTCTTTGTAAAATTATGTACTTTTGGGTACTCTGATTTCCCCTAATGAACAAAATTTGAATGTTAGGTTGATTGTTGTCTACAATGTACTGGCTTTTCCAATTATGTTTGTTTCTTTCCTTGCGCTTGATATTGATGAAATTTCAACATTGCCCACCTACAAATTAATTTACTGCACACATTTAATTCAGTATTATCAGGAATTTTACCATTTACACAAACTTAACTCAGAGGCAAGGTGAGAAAGTACAAATTCCACACGCATGCAGAAATCCTTACTTACACACACACACATACACTCACACATATATTTAAATACCAATATTTACTTAAATGTACAATTAAATGAACAACAATACTATCAATTTATAACCTGTAAAAAGCTTCATTTAAAAATAAGTGTAATGTTATCAATTTGAGTCATTAATAAAAGTGCCAGTAGCTAACTCTAAATTCAGATTCATTAATATCTTCAGCAGGCAAGTCACAGTCAGTAAGTAACACCAGAGAAACTGAAAATTAGCATTGAAGAGAGAACAGTTAAAAGAGATCCTCTTATCCATCCCCTCTATTCTTTTTAGGAGGCAGGTGTGGGAAACACCGCTGAGCCAGGCTCAGCCACACCAGGTGTTATTCCTTTGTGTCAGTAGACTGCAACTAACTCTTAAGTACACCTGAAAAAAAACAAGGAGAAAAGGTTGGTGAACATCTTGTATTCACTGGCTTTTTTATATTAGCTTTGAGGGTTATGCTGCACCTGTTACCTGTTGTTATGGGGAGCATGCAGGAGACCAAATTTCTCAGACTTTGCCTGTCTCATAGTGCAAATGTCTGTCTCATTAAGGGAACAGCTTGAGCTCCCAAAGTAGAGATCAGTGGAGAAGATTTTTAAGCTCACTAGACCTTACAAGTTATGCATTTGTTTTTTTCTTTTCTACATGAATCTGCTAATTGATGGGTGTGCTTATAGGTTTTAGGTTACAGATTCTCAAGTATGAGAACAGCCATAATCCATGAGCTGATGCTAAATTGATCGGCTTGTTTTTGATAATTATCACTTTAAACCAGTAAGCTGATCTAGAATGGGGCTGGCTTATCCAGTGCCATTTGAATTTGAAATCATAGGTTCCCAGACATTGTTTCCTACTCCCTGCCAAAAATTCACCCCCACCTTATTTGTATGCATTACTCCTGTTCGTACATTGTTATTTAATCAGAGAAGAAGAGTGATGAAGTGGAGAATCCCATCAAAAGCCCCTTCACTACTAATTTGCTGGCAGCTTTTTAAACACTTTCCTCTATGCAACTATTTTAGTAATCTACTGGTATCTAGTGCCAGCCTGTCAAACTTGTGTGCCTCCAAATTTACAATATTTCCTGATGTGAAAATTTCCCAACAGCAGATTGCCAAAGCAATGACTATGTTAACTGTATTCTGGATTTTGTATTGGTGAGGAATTACCGAACACCTCTTATTTCCTATGTTCAGACATATTGTGGGTGTAAAGTTATCATATTCTAACAGACAACCTTTATTTTACAAAATGCTTTTCTATGGTTAAACTCCATAACAAGGATTTTTACAAGTATGAAGCTTTATTACAATTGTTTACATTTATGTTTCACAGCTGAAGCAGGGAGGTCAAATGTCTTGCTATCTATCTATCCATTGAAAAAACTCAGACTGATTCCCAAATGTGAGTAATTATTATAGATTGATTACAAATATGCCTTTTCTTTTTAAAATACTTCAAAAAGTAGTAGCCTCGCAACTTCAGTTGGCAAACGGTGGCTTTTTCATCAGTCACATTACAGAAATAGCATTAGCCCATGTTGTCATTGACATACTAATGTCTTTGGATGAATGAGATACAACAGCTGCTACATTATTAATGTAGCTTTGACACTATTGACAAATCTATTTTGTTATATACGCCTGAATGATCATTCAAGCGTATATATCATGTTAGGCTCTCAGGTCCTTTCTTGGTTGACTTCAGTATGTGTGAAAATATATTAATAATAATTTGTTATTGCATCCTGAACTTAGATATGGTGTTCTTCAATGTTTTGACACTTATAGCATTCATTTTACATACTACCACTTGAAAATGCTGGTGGAAAACATATTTACTTATACTCGGACACAGATGGTATTCAGCTATATCTTACTATACTTTCATGCAAAATGACTGTTCTTAATTAAATGTGTTATTAAGTTAAAATAATGGATTAGTGAGAACTACTTGTCTTTAAATACAGAAGAGATTAGATTAGAGATTTTTATTGTCACATACACTGCAAGAGTATAGTTCTTGTGCAACAGTTGTGGTGATGTATAAATAAATATAGTAAATAATTAAAAGAAGTAGAAGATAAATACATGAATAAATTAAAAAAAAATCAGAAGAAATAAACAGAGAAGGAAAGGAGATAAGATTGGATATGATAAGATAAGATAATATAAGATAAAATAAGAGAGTTTAAAAAACAGCATGCAGTACAGTTACACATAAACCAGCAGGTGGGTACAGTACATAGTGCAGGGCAGGTGGGATCTAGTTACTTGGACTTCAGTGAAAGAAGGAAAACATCATAAATTGTTTGGAATGACATAAACAACAAAGTATTGTCATATTTTAGCTCAGCAGATCTGAACTATTAGAAGTCATTAAGAACTCATTACATTCCATAATCAGCGGAGGCTTGGTTATGCTAGGTTATATAGCTGGATATGTGAAGTACAATTCCAAGGAGGTTATAATTAAGGTATATAACTGTTGTGGAACCTTATAGAGAATTGGAAAGCCCCTAGGGAAGCAATAAAAGGACCAGGAGTTAAGCATTAGTCAGATAAACATGGCAAAGAAACTCTGCAATCAAACAGAATGATCATCAAAGTTAAAACACCAGGCAAGAACAAAGCAAAAGAACCTAGCCAGAAGTCAATGAACACAATATTAGTTTTTTGTTTGCTTATAAAGTGTTGCATGCATGATGTCATGGACCACGCTCTAGTACAACCCACAGCAAATACATGTCAACACCATGAAAATGAAACCTAAAGATGCTAACACACATGAAAAACAAAATGACATCATGGAAAGTACAATATATGATGTTATTAAAAATTCACATTGTTACAAAGACAATTAACCAAAAAAAAAACAACAAAATTCATAATCTAATTCAGAACCTAGAGAAAAAATGTATAACAGCCACAAAAAGTTTATAAAAATCATCAGATTTTAATTCACACTTGTGAGACTTTTGTGCACTTTTGGTTTCCCTATTATAAAAACATAGCTGTGCTAGAGAAAGTCCAGAGAAGAGCAACTAGGCTGATTCCAGGACTGCAAGGTATGAGCATTGAGAAAAGACCGAAACAATTAAAACCTTTCAGATGAAACAAATGGAGCAGTGAATCACATTGGAATTATCTTAGACATCTGTCTTTCATCATACACAGTACAGTATTGTCCAAAAGCTGTTTTTTCTAATTAAAATGTTTTCGAAGTGTGCAGGACAGAAAAAAGTTCATATATTTCTAGTAGAATTAACAGCTGCAATGCATTACTTACAGACTCTTCAAATCAATATTTGTTTGTTATGTGCATAAGTCTACCGTGGAAGTTGAACTTTTACACCCATAGGAAAATTTTACTGCTGAAAGGTTAATCTTTGATGGCTCATGAGACTTAAAAGAGATGTTTGTTTAAAAAATCAACTTTGTTACAGATGTTTCTTCTAAAATTCCTTAGGAGAACTAGATTAAGACAAAAAGGAGACTTGAGGTAAAGGAGTCAAAACTGAGAACATGGAAAGCATGTTATATTTTGTGAGATCTCTCTCTAATCTTTAAAGACTTCAAATTTTCACTTGTTATTTGGACAAATGTCTTTACCCAAAGTGACTTACAACATTTGAGTTATGATTGATTCAATTTCTTTGCTTTTCCAAATTGGAACACAGGCAGATGAAGTGACTTTCTGAGGTTCCCACATTGCCTGTAGTGGGATCTGAACACACAGCCTTAGGGTGTGAAATCCAAAGTCTTAACCACTATGCTACCATTGTCTTCTGAAAGGTGTATGACCTAATTGGAGCATGGCAATATATATTAGAGCAGCTAATATTCAGAAGCAAAGACTATAGTTTTGTAATCACAGTAAAGTGTTTTATTACCACAAACAACTGTCTAATACATTTTATCATATATTACTGAGCACACAATGCAAATACTTTTAAACTGCAAAAAATATGTCAAGACACTAGTTGGAAAATCTGAACCCATTGTGTTACTTTGCTGAGAACACTGCTGAAGCTCAAGAGGAGACACTTGTGAGAATACTGTGGTATTTTTTCAACGGGAAAAAAAATTGAGAAGCATAAGACAAAAGAAAACATCTCCATTTTATTTCTCTCTGATTTCATTGTTGTGTAGAAGAATCCAAAAAAGATATTAAGGATATCTCTTTTTTAAATTTTTTCATTCCTATGGGCAAGGCCCCAAAGCTGTGGGATGAACTGCTTTAGTCTCAGCATTTAAATCCAACCTAGACATTTACTATTTAATTTAGCATACCTTTAAACTCTTATTTTTAGTTATTTGCTCAAAATTAAAAACTTGGAAATCATTATAAATTGTTACCGGTCCTCTTTCTTCATTTTGTTACTCTTCTTGGCATCTCACTGTGGCTTTTGGTGCTACTTCTACTTTACTAAGCTACTACTCCTTCACATGGAAAGTGACACCAAAGCTTTTAAGGTGCCTTGGGATTAAATTAGAACATCAGAACATTAGAAAACCTTTTGATAACAGGCTATTCAGCCCAACAAAGCTTACCAATCCTATTCAACTAATTTCTCTAAAACAATATCAAGCCAGGTTTTGAATGTTCCTAGAGCCCTAAACTGATGCAAGGATTTAATTTACTTCTTTTTAGGTTGTCAATTCAGGAAGAGAAGAATGGCAAGTTGGCCTATATCATCAGAACTGTGACTTTATAAATTTTAAACAACCATGACCCCAATCCCCCCAAGAGATTTATTTCCTGTAGGAATGCTGTTAACTGGACTTTTTGTTTTTCTCTCCTCAATTATCAACTGGCGACATTGCAGTCCTGATGTTAATGAACTTTAAATCCTCATACTTTATTTCTTTTTAGTAAACATTGAGCTTTGTTTTGTTCTTCTGTCTATTTACCATAATTTTTGTGTTCATGTATGTAACTGTATGGCTCAGCAATTTACAGTTACTGAATTCTTGCTTTAAACATTTGAAAGCACTCTGAGCCTGTACTCAGTTAAGCGTGCCCTTCAAAAGTATTTGAATTAAATTGAATCTACTGTACACAGTGAATAAACAATACATATCCTTCTTTATGGAACATGGGTGACAATTTCAAATCACATAAAAATCTTGAACAGAATAAAACAGAACAGAATAAAAATTATATGTTAAACATGTTTAAATAAAGGATAAAGAAGACTTTTTATTAGAATAATTATCAAAGAAGAAGTTCTCCACTTTCAACATATGAATTCAGTGCAATATATCAGTTGCTTATACAAAAAGATACACTTTAATAAGCTTAGGCAATCCCTTCCTCTCTGTAGAAACCATTCAATAATGATGTTCATCTTGCATACATTACAAACATACCACATATATTTGTTGGAAACAAAATTCTTCGTAAATCATCTGTCCTCAAGTTGTAATTTTGTACTACAAAATTAAGGGGTTTTTATTTGTTTACAGCTTGAAGTGATTGACATGTTCAATTGTCAGTGCTAAATTTACATTGGAACTGTGTTATCAAAAAATGACAATCATGTTACCTTACACTTTTAATTTTCTGTAAAAGATGCCACTTCATTATTCCTCCTTTAAGTTTGGAAGATAATGGTTAAAGAAGATGTGGCAAGATTTTATACCTTTTCTTTGAACATTTTAATGCAATGCCAACATAGTGTGACCATAGGGAGCCTCTTAAGAAGCCAAAACAACACTTTAAACAACAGTTTTAGGCTTTTAATGGTCTGTTTTTTTGGAATAATAAGAATGCTTTTAAAAGCTAAGGTCAATGTTCTCCAGCAGTTTAGGTTCTTCTCTAAAGGCAAGTTCTCCAAACAGTCCAAAAATTTAAGTCCTTCAGGGCTTCTCTTCTTCCTGTTATCCAAAATCTGCAGGGTTAGAGTTTCCTTTTTGTAGCTTCTTCCTTTTCCACACAGGAAAAATTCCTTCATCTGATGTTGCCTTCCTAAAGCCTGCATCATCCTTTTATCCTGGATGTGACATGATGCCTAACTCTTGATCAACCCTACAGAGCAGAGTTTATTTCAACTTTTTTCCAGTGGCTCTTCAGCATGAAGACCTCTGAAGCTCCTGTGAGGCAACCCAACTTCCATTTTAATGTGCCAGAAGTTCTCCCTGTACATCTCTGTTGAGCCTCATGAGTAGCTAGAGAGAACCGTGACAACTGTTAATAGCAGATTAAATCTATGACATTTGGAGTACATTTTATTTTATCGTGTGCATGTACATTTTGAGAGAAAAAAACTTATTGTTAAAAATGCAGACAGCAGATACCAATTAAATGGACTGAAGTATTGACACATGAACTGTGTAGTTTTATAGTAAGCCCATATGCCACTAGATGCCCATACCCTTATTAGGCTAAACATAATCTGTTGGTGAATTATAATCAATGCATTTAAACAGCAACTTACACTAATTAAAAGCCTAACAATACGCACCTCTTGAAATTGAAAACTCTGATCCTAGAGGGGACATTGAAAATAAAAGGCAGAAATTGCAGAGGGGGATGGTGTGGTATAAGACAGAAACCACACTGCAGTTTGACCGATTAAGCGTACCCATCACTTTTAAAAGATACAACAGATGGACACCTGTACGGAGGTCCTGAGTGTCAAAACAATTTAATGCAATTAAATAAGGGGTTTCAATTAAGGTAGAGGTTGATTTCTCATTAAGATATTTTGGAGCAGTAGTAGCAGGTGTGTGTCCTTAAGGATCTGGATGGGAAAGCTGTTCAATACACCTTAGGGCCTACCATGTTTAGCACAGGGTAACACTTTAGTTTGGGTACTGAAAAAGTGCATCTGTTACTCATTTACTCTTATGTAACATGACCTTAACAAAGCCTTCTTTTGGTCTTCATAACACTTATAAAACATCAGCAGATAGGTTATTCATCTCTTTACAGTGTGGCATACTGACATGATGGTAAAATTACCTGTTAATAGGTTCAATTTAGGTAAAGGACACAAAGAAAAAAGAATTCCTTTTGTGTTATATTTAGCTTTGCACAGTCAGCCTCTCAAAAATGCATACAGGGAAGTGCCTCTCTTTGGTTCACTTGCATGTATTAGCTATTAACAGCATTAACATTTGACAGCAACATCGTGGTATGCCACAAAAGAACCCAGTCTCTCACATCTTGACCTCTGTCACTAAATGTGGAGTAGCTTGCTATGACCAGGAGGTCAGTGTGAGAAGTTCCATCATGCTAGTCGGAAGCCAGGAAAACTGATGCACACTTCCTTGTTTTTGTAAAAAGTAGCCAAGGGAGGCCATCATTACACAAAAGGGGCAGATGAAAAAATCTCAGGCCCTAAAAATTAGACTGTTCTGTGTTATTAAAAAGTCAGTAGCAGTTCTTTCCCACCCGATATAGAAGTAAAGTAAATAGAGCTGTCATTCCGAGGTAAGGAAGAAGTGAGAGGAGTTGCCTGCAAAATCATGGGACAGATTGATCTCTGGAGATTTAATTGTTCATTTCCTCTTGGTCTAACTGAAAGAATGTGTGACTCACACCAGCAAGGATATAATGGGTGAAATAAGTTTGTTTAGTCTGAGTAACATAAATTCAAGCAATTAGTTTTTAGTAATTGATCTGCAATTATTTAATCATTTAATTCATAAATTTAAATGGTCAGAAGTGAAAAAAGCTCACAGATCAAAATCTGCAGCAGATTTTTAAACATGTTGTTTGCCACCCAAAACCTCAAATTTTTCCTTCGGCTCAGAAGTTTTAAAGCAAAATCATCATTAGAACTCTGCCCATACCCAATACTCCTAGGAGGATTCCAGGCTGATTAAAGTTACAGTTAAGAAGAAAGCTAAAAAATGTGACATTATATATATATTGTAGCATGTTTCATAGCAATATTATCATTCAGAACCATCATTCAAACCAAATCTTACACCAGGAATTTAGATTTCTGTGGATAGCACTAGATGATATGAATTTCCAATATAAAGGTGAATGAATTCTGGTTTTGAATCAGCAGGCTGATGTCAAAAAAACTAAAAACAAGAAAATGATTAATGTGCTAATCAGTCAAGCACTAAACTGAAGATGTCTGTAACAAGAAGTCAGTATTGCCAAGAGTAGACTTACTACACTCCAGCAGATGAACTAATATCAAAAGAATGGACCTTAGATGCCAAACTAGAGTTAAACAACAGCATTAAGCCCAAGTCATCAAAAAAAAATGCAAGCAGCCAGTAAATGCATTAAAGGTTGGGAACAACACAGCAGATGCTGCTGGCATAATGTAAAACCATATTAATGAAATATAATATTGTTCAGATGCTGCAGCCTATGTTAATGACATGTTCAACACCAGAGCATCAGCATAACAAACTACATGTGCATGTTAAATATAAGCAATAAAAACAATGCAGCAGGTACAGGACACGCACACACAGAAAGAGAAAAACAAAACAACTCATCCTCTATGGACCTCCCCCAGGAAAGCCAAATAAAGTGCCATTTTATGACTTGAGCCTTCTCATTTAACCATCCTTCTATAACTTACTACCATTTGTTAAATGCACTCTTTCATCATTCTGTGAGGCTCTTCTGCTAATATCCTTCTATATAAAAGCGGTCGGGATTGTCCTTCCGTCCCATGAGTGCTACGCAGGTGCGGAGTTTCACACATGCCCCGTCCATTTTGCAATGCACGATGGGATTTGTAGTTTCGTTTTTCCAGGTAAAAGATGATTTTCTACTCCAGACTGTGTGATATCTTCTTCTTCTTTCTTACTATATAAAAGTGGTCGGAATTGTCCTTCTGTCCCGTGAGTGGAAAGCGTAGTGGTATTCCGCTTATCACAGACTTACTACTTGCAGCTTGCGGTATGAAACGACATGATGTGAGCAGAGTTCTGGTGCTCCCATCGTTCCCTTGCTTTTGTGCGCGATGCGCTGGAAAAATAGACAAAATTATGTCTCTGGAAATAATGAATGTTGATGGAGTACAAATGCCTCACCGCGTAGTAAATATCAGGGGGGTTCAAAAGGGCGACCTCAATATAGAAAAAAAGTTTAAATTTCATCACAAAAATAACAGAAACTACGAGTATTAAAGTAATACCGCTCAAATGCAATATAACCAAATTAATGAGTTTGTATAAAATATCAAATTGATCTACATATTGAATTGCCTTAAGAAGTGGTCAACTTAAAAGTCGATCGCCTTAAAAGGCGGGTCAGCCTAGCATCAGACTAAGATTCAGAGTCTTTTCCAGCCTTGTCTGTAAAGTAGTGAGAATTCAATTTTAACCATTTTCTAAAATCCATATTACCATTTTCCAAAAATAATGATGTCTGTTTTATTATTATCAGCAGTCTAAATTGATGACTTTGACTGTGGACGTATGCACATGCTAAGGTACGTCTGAGTTCCCGCCACTGTTGGATAATCAATACGGGTATCATAAAATAATCATGCTCATTTAAAGTGTGCTTATCAATCAAAAAATTACCTATTTAATTCATAAATTCATATATATATTAGGCGAAACTGTATTTTTTCATCATATTTCCCAGTTGTCATTTTGTCATAAGTGTAGGTTAAGAAAACAAAGACTCAATAAAATGAGTTCTGAATCATGTTGCTCTACTTGATTGAATTCATTGTTTTGTTCAGCTTGGACTGAGTGGTGTTCAATGGCTCCTGAAGTTTTTGGAAAGTGCTTGATAACTCCAACTCTAGCACAAATGTGTGCAAAATTATATGTTTTCCCATTAAAAATGGTACTGAAATGACAGATATTTGTAGTCATGACCCATGAATTAGTAATGTTTAACAGATGAGGAGCTGATTTATCAAGCACATATTAATACGTAGGGGTGGCACAGTGAATTAGTTGTAGCAGGGCTACCTCCCAGTAAGGAAACCAGGGTTCATGTCCAAGGTTCTCTCTGTATGGAACTGCATGCTCTCTCTCCCTCTCTGTCTCTGTTGGTTGCTTCTGATTCCTCCCACTGTCCAAAGATATGCAGGTTAGGTGAACTGGTGACACTAAATTTGCCCTAGTGTTTGCTTGGTGTGTGTGTGTTTACCTTGTGATGTACTGGCAACCTGTTCCGGGTTTGTTCCTGCCTTGTGCCCTATGCTAGCTGGGATAGACTCCTGCAACCTTAGTCTAGATTAAGTGGGTTAGAAAATGACATGACTTTATTTGCAGTCAAGAAGGTGGAAATTGGAAATATGAAATTCACAAAGCTGTTAATATTGCCTTGTAACTAAAATACCCAAAACACACCATAATCATTAAACTACCACAGATCGTGCCAGATTTCCTTACACTCCTTTTCTTAACCATCAAAGGAGAATGTGACACATAAATGACGTGTTTCATTTTAAAACTAGTTTTGTGGATTAGTGTTTCCCACTCTCACAGATAAATCCAGATTTGGCTACTTTTAAATACTCTTTTTTTCAATTCTACTTAAGATTTGTTTTAGTGATCCCTTCCTGTAAACTAATCTCTAGCTTAATGTTTTGTCTTGTTGTGTTATCTAATATCTAATGGAGCTGCAAGTTTATTATATTTGAAACTTATTGACCTAACTAGATCAAACTTAAATGATCAATTGTGGTGATTCCTAATGTCTAGGCAATTTCAGCTACAACTGACAATGTCTCTTACCCAGTCCTGACAAGAAGTTCACAAAACCAGATGCCACATGTTTTCATACTAAACTTCTTCATCCATTTCCATGTGTCATTTTACTCCATATGTCTGGTAAGTATAGAGTGCAGATATATTTTGACATACACTTGTATATATTTCAAAGTGTTATTATTTGTTTAGCAAAGTGCTTTTTAATGGTTCTTCCTATTCAGGTTGGTTCACTTCAGAAAGGTTGATTGACAGATATCAAATGACGTTTTTATTGATCAACTAAGTAATCAGTCCAGTAAGCTAATGAACAAAACTAATTTTATTCACAAGGGTCAGGAGAGGCTTATTCCTTCAAACACTCCAGAGATTCATTTTGTCCTCACAGACATTTAGTCAATCTATGTGAAAAGGCTGTAACGAGGGTGAGATGGCCAAAGAGCTGTTGAACCACAGAACTGGAAAGTGTGTGCTTTGTTGACAGCTGAATTGCATGTATAAACTAAGCAACAGCTGCTTAATGTTTATTTTTTTTTACCCGACAAGTTTTATATTTTTAAAGCAATATCTTTAATCTACTATAGGAGTGGTACACAATTTAGCATTACTACCACACACCAGAAAGCTTTCCATTATAGCACCAGATGCTGCCAAACCAGACTTCAGTTCTGGAAGAAGCTGAATGAAAAACAGGCCTGAGTCAGATTTTAGCTTTCTTGTTGCCTTGTAGTGTGTGGTTTTATGCTATGCATTTCAGCTGGCTTTCTCAAGTATTACCATGAGAACTAAATCTTGTTTATATTTGCTCCAATTTAGTCGGCTCATTATAATATAATAATAACTTTATTGTATATTTCAACATTCCTGTAAAAGAATAAGTATGTAAATTGTTTTAATTTTCTTTTTGCCCAGGTTGAGAGACAGCTTCCTTCAATGGAAAATTACAGCCAAAGCTGTGTAACCATTTTAAAATGCTTCAAGACTCACTTCCATCTGAAGTCATTTCTCACACATGATAACAGTTTAGGTTTCAAAGTGGGATATGACAGTCATGTAGAAGTTTCATTTGGGAGTTTAATGTGTCTCATCAATTTTCTAAACCTGCTTATTTGAAAACACAGTTACAGTGAGAGTGAAGGTTATTCTGGGCAACATCGTTTGCAAAACATGAACCAGCTCTTCATGGTCAGCCCTTTCAAGACACTCTCAATTAGACTAGGCCAATTAGTACCCACCAATTAATATGAATCAAACATCTGGGATGTCAGAGGAATTTGGAGTAGTCAGGCAAAAAACTCAAACTGAATCAACGTGGATAATGAGCAAAGTCGAACCAGACAGGACTGACATTCAAACCCAGGACTCCCAGCTCTGCACAACTATTGTGCCTCAATGCTGTTCATCTTAAAAATGAGTGTATGCTTATTTGATTATATATAGATAGTCAGGGTATGCCTAGTGAATTTGACGAAATGTTGGAGTACACATAAAAAGTAGTGCACAACCAACATGTTCAGTCTTTATTTGACATGGAACATTTTACCAAAAGTGGCATCATTACACAAACTAGACGATTCACATTCCGGAAATATCTTTTTTAGTTTTCATCACATGGGATAAGGAGTGACCCAGCTAATAGAGAGTGAAGCCTCAATTACAGTAAAAATAAATAGAAGGACAACATATTTGAATCGCAGAAAAGGAAAGATAGATTTCAATATTATTATGAGTGAAGTTTCTTGGATAAAGCAGAAGCCACAAATCTGTAACAATGCTTATTCAGAGGCTCATAATTAAGTTTGGAAATAAATAGGGAGACAAGTGCTGAGAAATTACAAGTGTATGCTGGGTTTACAGTATTCAGGACTGGGAATGATGCTAAGTATTTTGAGATGTTGATATTTGTAAGCATTCTATATCACACAGAAAGCCAGTATAGTGAAGCCAGCAGTGGTGTACATTGCTTATTGTATTTTTTGATTAAGTGTTTTGAACTTGTTTCAGGTTTTTATTGGTTCATTAATACAAATATTTTTATGTGAAATCAAATATTTAAAAAAATAGAATATCTTCTATTAATATGCTTTAGCAGAATGAGATGAAAAGTGCAATAATGAACATTAAGATGGTAAGCATGAAACCAATAAGAGAAATGCCAAGGACATCAGCTCTTGCAGTGCTTCCTATTCTACTGAGCCAACCAACCATCTCTCATTTCATTCACAATCTGCTCTTTGTGGGGAGGATTACCATGATAACCAAATCAACCTTCCTGAGTCCACACAACAGTTTTCATCCTCTCATTTAGAATTTCCAAGGTCTCCATGGTCTTCAAGTGGTATGCACCTTGGGGGAATTGTCACCGAATACCCAACTCATTGCTCCTCTCCTGTCCAACACAGCATGAATCATGTCTAAATGGTAAGCCATTCCTTCACAGGGCACACATAATAATTCTAGATACAATATTGATTTATCAATTACCTTAACTATATAGCTGCAGAAGAAAATCTACATGAAAATGAGGGCAGGATGCAAACACACCAAGGAAGGTGACCTGTTTTAGCAAAGGTATTGTTCTTAGATGCAGTCATATAAGCATCTGTTGAATAAAAGGTATTGTTCATCTGTTTAATTATCAAGTAGGAAATCTGGTCACAGGTCACAACTTGGAGGATAATGTACAACTACATAATCCTGAGAAAACCATGAGAAAAGAAGTTAGTAATGCAACTGTTGGTAGCCTAGCAATGATTTATCCAAGACTTCCCTAGAAAGAATGAAACCTCAATAAAGAACAGAACCTATGAAAATAAATCTATAAAGTATGGCCTAAAATGAGACATTTACAAAAGATGAGGATACTCCAAGTTGTTGCTTGTTATGTACACTATATAAATTTAAATAATCACTCTGAGCTGCTCTTGTAACAAGTAACGATTGATAAACAAAAACATACAAACTTGTGTAATGAGCTGCTCTTTAGAGTGTCAAAACAGTACCCAACTGGTATGTCAGAAATTAAAGAGGCAATCAGTTTAACAAAATGTCTTGATCAACCTATCCACTGGCTGATGTTTGAATCCATGAACGTTAGCATCTCAAAAGTTGGTGGACTGAAAGAGGAGTTCATTGACCTGTGATGCAGCATGGAAAAAGAAGGAACTGCACAGGAAGAAATACAATACTGGTCATGGAAGTCAAAGTCATGTGAGATTATCCCAACAAGATGGGATCGGAAAAAGGGCACTTGTACTGTATGGGAACAAAGAGTGACACCCAACTCACACCAGTGTGTGCAGTAAAAGAACAATAAGTCAGTTACTTGCAAAACTGCCAAAATCCATACAGAGGTGAATGTAGGGCCTTCTTCAAATGATGGAAATGTTACTGCAGTGACAAAATTCAAGAATTAGTTTAATCATTGGTTATGTGACAGAGCTACGGCATATATTTGAGATTTAGGAGGAAAACCCATGCAGATACAAGGAGAACATGTAAACTCCACACAGACAGTGATCAGGCCAGAATTCAAATATATTTCTCCTAGAGTTATGAGGCAGAATCCAGCAGTAGTAATTTTAATATGTATTTAACAAACGCCTTCACCCAGAGCGACTAACTGAAATGTATGCATGCAAAATTCAATGTAGAACAAAAGTAGTGCATTACTACAGTTAGTTCCATGACTAAAATGATTACATCTTGCCTGAAGAAGAGGCCTGAGTTGCCTCGAAAGCTTGCATATTGTAATCTTTTTAGCAAGCCAATAAAGGGTGTCATTTTGCTTGGCTTTCTCTACATTCATAATGGCTAACACGGTACAACACCCTAGTACTACTGATAAACTAGCAAAATGCCAAATACAGATAGTTGAAGGTTCAAAGGGTTAGGACTAGCTGTAGATATCAAGAAGAGAATGAAAGGTAGAAAGTGAAAGAAATCACAAAATCTATACTAATAAAAGGTAAAGCCCTCACTGACTGACTGACTGACTGACTGACTCACTCACTCACTCACTCACTCACTGACTCATCACTAATTCTCCAACTTCCCATGTAGGTAGAAGGCTGAAATTTGGCAGGCTTATAACTTACGCTTACTTACAAAAGTTAAGCAGGTTTCATTTCGAAATTCTACACGTAATGGTCATAACGGTCGATAACGGTCGACAACGTCCGCCATGTTGAACTTTCTTATTTATGGCCCCATCTTCACGAAATTTGGTAGGCGGCTTCCCTGCGCTAACTGAAACCGATGTACTTACTTATTTCGATGGTATGACGCCACTGTCGGCCGCCATATTGAACTTTCCAACGTCACCAATTTTCCAATTTCCCGTGTAGGTAGAAGGCTGAAATTTGGCAGGCCCATTCCTTACAGCTTACTTACAAAAGTTAAGCAGGTTTCATTTCGAAATTCTACACGTAACGGTCATAACAGTCAACAACGTCCGCCATAGCCAAGCTTTCCTCCTGTATCATAAAATGTGTATGTTAGGTGGGCAACAAGGTTTGAGTGTGTGTATGATTGTCACTTGCAATGGACTGACAGCTAAAGTCTTGGATATGATGCTCTCGGAATTGGCTTTGTCCTCTATGACTCTGAATTTAATTTAAAAAGTTAGAAAATGGATGCATGAATGAACAGATTCCAAAGAGTAAGGATGGCTGTCATTCAACATACCAAAACAATAGGGAAAAAGCTGTGTCATAGTTGTCTCTCCTAAACTGTGTTATTAGCAAATGTCAGTTTTGAGAAAATTAAGTGTATCGGTACAGTAAAGCCAAAGTCCTGGTTTATGAAGCATCATACTTTTATAGACTTAAAAGGCATTTTTTGAATGCTTTGTGAAAGAGTACTAGGGAGGTAGGGTGCATGCTTAGCATACTTGATCATTTTAAACTAGACAACAGAGAACAAATAAAAGATATTAGAAGGGTGGAAAGGTTTTTGGTATACAAAAGTTAAATTTAAAACAGAAATTAATAGTGTAAACACCAGCTCACATGTAAAATATAACTCACAAAACAAATTCCTTGAGGAAGCTTGTAAAACAAGCTATTCTAGAATGGAATATGACAGGAGACAAACATGACATCATTTTTGGAAATGTATCAACACTAAAACCAAGAGATAAGTTAATATGATATAAATAGCTAGAATAAATAAGAACAGTGGCATAAAAGGAGTTAATAATGGGAAATTTCTTCAGCTGGACATACATGAAGGCACAGAGAGGGCATATGAGAGAAAGCAGAAGCTGATTAAGATAATGAACTAAGTCGGGGGTGTGTTACTGACCTCCAGGCTCTGATATAAAGTTAAATAAACAATTTTATATAATATTAGAACGGCCTGCTTAGAAGTGATGAGGTGATAATAATGAGGACCTCAATCACACAATTGAGAGTTAGCAGAGGCCATGATATGATTACCCACATTTATCAGCACACTCACTAGAGGGGAAGCCTGTCTTGACTTGATATTCTGTAACATTCAAGGCTGAATACAGAATGCTGAGGTTATTGAAGCTCTAGGGACAAGTGATAGCAATATTCCTGCCTTCAGATTGTTTTTATTAAAGTGAACCTGCAGAAAAAGAAAATTTACTTCAATAACATTTCAGCAAAAAAGAAAAGCAAATGAACCCACAAACTAGGGTAACATTAGATTTAAAAATTAATACCAAGACAAAAATATCTTTTTCATAAACAGGCACATTAAGTTAACTAAATTACAGTTAAATATTACAGAGTGTGGTGGACAGCCGGGACCCATGCCCAGCCGGGATGTCCCATTGATATTGGATCCGGGGGAGCAGCCATGGGATGCACACTACATCCCCCGGAACATTTGATGGCAGTCCCCCTGGGTTGCATCAGGGCCACAATGGTGGAACACTAGAGCTCATCCCTGTTGGGCTCCATGGCCACCGCCAGGGGCAGCTGCATGGCTTAATCAGCCCATGTGGGCTGGACTGCAGCCACACCCGGAAGTACAGCCTGAAGTAGGTCAATGAGCACCTGGAGCACATCCGGGGTGCTATAAAAGGAGCCTGCAACCACCACTCTAGGCGAGCTGGAGTCGGGTGGAAGAGGACTGAGCTTACGAGGAGGAGTGGAGGTGGCAGAAGAAGGAAAGTAAAGGACTGAGTAATCGTGTGAGTTTATGGTACTGGATTGTGTACTGTGTGTGCAGAAAAGAGAAATAAACCGTGTGCGTTGTGGACATCTGGTGTTGTGTCTGTCTGTGTCCGGGCTATCTTTTACAAGAGTTATTAAGCCCTGGGTCTTCACATTTTCATTTATTTGCCTGATGGATAGTAAAATGGTAATCACTAATCCCTCATTTCTCTAAGAGACTGGGTTTGAGTCCAAATCTGGTCATTTGTCAGTGTGAAGTGTTGGGTGCTGCTAGGATGGGTTCTGAGCCCATGCCACTATTTACATAGGACAGTTACTCTCATGTTACTGTGGTACACCAAGAGCACTGGTAGGCCACTTTCTGAAACACCTTTGCCACCATGGATTTTTTTTTTTTTTTGCCAAATACACAGAATAGAAGTACACCTGTCATATTGGAAGGCTAATAAAAATACTGTAGGTTACTACTCACCAACACCTCTAAGAAATAGAAAGCTGGTATTCATTAATTTATTTCTGAAACCATTTGTTCAATTATACGGTCATAGCAATTGCTTTAACAGGTGCAAGGGAGGAACCACCCGTGAACGACATTTTAGTCCATCACAGGGCACATTCGTTTACACACACGTTTATACTGGGCAATTTAGTAAATGACAATTAACACAACAGGAAAAAAAAAACTGTAAGAGCTGCAATAAAATCCATACAGAAATGAGGAGAACATTTACATTACACCTGTACAATGACAGGACTGGAAGACAAACCCTGGCCACTAGAGGTGAAAGACCAGACCACTCATCACTTTTCCATCATGTCCCCCAGAAGGTTGACAAAGGGTGTCACATTGTAAGAGTGTGAGTTTAAAATCGGTTCTCAGCACTATGTGAATTCAAGTAAAATGCTTCACTTGTATGAGCATACAAATGTGAGGTAATGAATGAATGTTATAGCATTCGTGTACAGTGTTTTAGAACATTAGAACATTAGAATAACTGTGATGAAAATAGGCCATTCAGCCCAAAAATCTCACCTGTCCTATTCACCAAGACTGTCCAAAATAACATCAAGTCAAGATTTGAAGGTCCCTAAACTCCTACTCTCCAGCATACTACTACTGTATGTGCCTATAGTTTTTTGTATGAGGAAAAAATATCAAATATTTATGATATTTGTGCCCTTAAACACATTTCCAACTGTGTTTCCATGATTTTGTTGGAGAATTTATTATTAAAGTAATAGCTGGGATTCACTAAACTAATTCCCTTAATAATTTTAAACACTTCAAGCATGTTACCTCATAATTCCTGTGTGCTTCAAGAGGAAAGGTTCAACTCCATCAATCTCTCCGCAAAACTCACACCTCTCAGTCCCACAATAAGGCTATTGGACTTTCTATAGTGCTTCTATGTCTTTTTTGTAATATGGAGACCAAAACCATATACAGTATTCCAGATGAGGCCTATCTAGTGTGTTACATAACTTAAAAATAATTTAAGTATTCCACACCTCATATTAAATAATCTAGCATTCTATTAGCCACCGTTATCACTCTTGTACATGGTCATGAGGTACATAGTGTGATGAACAGACCAGAGCAAACTAAAAGAATGTTGGAGCACCAGCCATGCTACTCTGTTTTAATTGTAAACCAAAAACCAATCAAAAAACGGTGCCCTGGGTAGAAAGAAGGATGACTGCATTCAGCTTTGCAATGCATTTTGACAAAAGATCCATCAGCGAGAGTTCTATTTGTATTGAAGGTTTGGATCTAAAAGAATGCCGTCTTTCAGGAGACATCTGCTTTTATGGCATCCAAGGTAGAAGGGGTGATATGATTGGATCTAGGTGTCCTACTTGGTCTCCTTGTTGAAGCTGAGGTGAAAAGAGAAAAAGACAGTTAGCACCAGAGCCACCTCGTCCCAGTGTGTTATCGTTTACCTTATCAGAGCCAGGAAAGTGGTCACCAGGAACACATGCATGACAAAAGTGACAAGTTCATTATAACTCCTATATCCAAAGTGTAATTTCAATTTTCAGACCTACTATTCTGTATTCAAATCTAAAATGTCTATTTTGTGCATGTAACAGTTTACATTTACTTATATTAAATTTAATCTGCCAGACATCTGCATTAGCCTGTATGCTGTCCAAGTCCCTCTGTAACAGTTAAGCTGTTTCTACATTACCTTCCCTTCCACCTAGTTTGGTATCATCTGCAAACTTAAACAGCTACTGATTAAATTCCTGTCCAGATTGTTCATGTAAATTATAAAGAACAGTTGCCCCAGCACTGATCCCTGATTGACACCATTTTTAACATCAATTAATTCTGACAAAGTTTTCCTCAATATAATCCTTTACTTCTTTTGTTTTAGCCAGTTCTGCACCTATCTACACACTACACCCTGAACTCCCACTTCTTTAGTTTGATCACTAGTCCTCCATGTGACACCTTATGAAAAGCTTTCAAGATAAATAATATCATATACACCTCTGTTATTGTATGCTTTTGTTTACTTTCTTACACTGTTCCAACATATAAATAAAACATGACTTTCCTCATCTGAACCCATTCTGCACATGTGCCGCTTAATCTTTTTATTAATAATTGTACCCATTAACTTACCTCTGATTGTCTCACTTCATCACGTATCCATACCACTTTAATTTACTTTCCCCTACTTTATTAGATATCTCTCCCACTTTTGTTGTACCTTTGATTGTCTCATTTCTAATTGTGTCCTTGTTTGTAACTCTGCACATCCACCTCAACATTCTCACTTCTGCCTCAACTAATTTCTTCTTGTGCACTAACTGCCCATATCTCAGCACCATGTCTCATTGCTGTTCTAACCACTGTTTTAACAACTTGAACTTTCTCCTTAATTCTTCGATCACAAAATACTCTTGATACCTTCTTCCAATTGTTCCATTCACACTTCACTTGTTCTCTGCATCTTGTTAGGTTATCTTGGGCTACCACTGATTCTAGGTATTTAAATGTATTCACTCATTTCAATAGCTCTCCCTGCAAGCTAACTTCTGAATTCTGATCATCATTAAACATCATATATTCAGAATTCTTCCTATCTATGTTCAATTTTCCATCTTCCAAAGCCCTTCTCCATTCTTCCGATTACCTATCCACTTTTTCTTTTTTTGGTGCTACAGAACACAATGTCATCAGCAAAAAGCATGCACCAGCAGGATTTATGCGATTCAAAACATGCCTAACCAGATCAAAGAGGTAAGTACCTAAAGAAGAACCCTGGTGCAGATTTACTCTAACTAGGTTCTTGTTCACCTTGTTGTTTTGGTATCTGTATATTCTAGCTCACCTTTACTATTCCTAATACTCCTCACCTCCTTCTTGACTATAGTGTGGTGGTCTTTACCAGTTATTTTAGTGTATTGCCATACTTAACAAAACTAATAAAAGTGTATAGAACATCTTGCTTATTATTGTTGAAACCTAATAAGTGATCTTACAAGTCTTCAATTTATCCATCCATTGTCTTAATCCATTTAGGGGACAATTAGTACACAGGGTTCTCAGTTTGCCCAGTAGCACCAGAAGCAGTATGAATTCACTCTTAGTGGGATGCCAGTTATACAGGAACAATTTGGAGTCACCAGTCAACCTAACCTGCCTGTCTTTGAGATGCAAGAAAAAAACAAGAGTATTTCAAGAGCATAGGGGGAATGTGCGAATGCTAATAACCATGCCTGGATTCAAACATGTCTACCTAGAGCTATGAGCTGTGAGTGCACTGAATAATTGATCTTTTCAATCACTTTGAAGATAAGTTCTTTTTGTTTCTCTTGATGTTGTGTTGGTGGACTGAGGTGCACGTCTGCAGATCATGTTTTGTATGAAGATGACCAAGTAGCTTGGTCACTCAATCACATTTTAATGGCTTCTTCTGAATACCCTGTTTCTACTCTGCCCTGCTAGAAAAGTGAAATGTCTTCCCTTCATGAATCTGAATGTGTACACTGCATAACAAAGGCTGTGCTCCCACTATGACAGTCATGTTGAGTGGCCATGAAGTCCTTTCATTAGAACCTACATGGGGCCTGTTGTTGAGTTTTAGGAGCACAACACTGGGGGGATCACTCAAAAGTTCTTTGCCTAGCAGGGATAAATTTACTATAGTTGCATGTCTTAAACAATAACATCTTGCGTGCATGAGTCTGTTTAAAGGTAGGAACTGATGTCAGTTAGGTCTTACAAGGTGAAACACTGCTGGTTTTAATTTATACAAGTAATTTAGATAAACTTGACACAAACAAAGTATTAGAGAGAGATAGCCTGGAGGCAAGACTGACAAAAATGTATTTGGAAATGTTAATAGAAGATCTGTTCGACAGGTAAAATGACTCAGGGAAAGCAATAAGCAAAGAATTAAAAAGGCAGCTCCCGTGTAAAGAGGCATTCCTGAAAGCAGATGCAGGGACACAGCCATTAAGAGAAGAGTTTATACAGAAGCTGAGAAATTCATCTTGCATCCTAAAACATAATAACTTACTCAGTATTTAGGAACAGTCATCAGTTGTTAACACAGGCAAGACGGTTAACCAACTCACTGCTGGGTCACAGTGCATGAAATTAATTAGCACAGCATTACCACATCAAATCAACTGCTTTCTACTTTGTAAATGTACTACTGTGCTTTTTTGATTTTTATATCAGTGGATCAGTATATATAGAGATTTGCAGTATTTATTACAAAGATAAAATACATTTTAAAGTATGTCTGTTTTCTTATTATAATACCGTTCAATTAAATGTGTTCTGTTAAAGCTCACCTTTTAATTTTGCAGTGGATTCAGACAACATTCAGACCCTGTCACTTTCTGCACAGAAATTTATTTTTGGATGAATATATTTGCCATTTTTGCCCATCAATCTCCAAAATGCCCAATCAATAATCCAAAATGACAAAGTGAAAAAGTTGTTTTCAGAAACGTTTGCAAATGTATTAACATTTAAAACTTGGAATCTCTCATTCATATAAGTATTTAGACCATTAAATCAGTACTTTTTAGAAGCCCCTTTAGCAGCAATTATAACTTCTTGAGTAAGTCTCCAATAGCTATGCACATCAGGATTTGGGTAGTTTATCCCATTCTCATGGCAGATCCCCTCAAGCTCCATTAGATTAGATGAGAAGCATCTGTAAACTGCCATCTTCAGATCTCTCCACAGTTGTTCTTTGGGGTTTAAGTCTGGACTTTGACTGGGCCACTCAAGGACAGTCAGAGACCTGTCCCTGAGCTACTCAAGCATTGTCTTAGCTGTATGCTTTGGATCATTGCTTGAAGATGAACCGTCACCCTAGTCTAAGGTCACTTGCACTCTCTTGCAGGTTTTTTTCATGGACCTCACTATATCTGGCTACATGCATTCTTCCCTCTGACTAGTCTCCCTGTCCTCACTTCTGAGAAGCTCCCCCATAGTATAGTGCCACCACCATGCTTCACAATAGGGATGGTATTGGGTGGTGATTAGGTGACGAGTATGCAGTGCCAGGTCTTCAACATACATAGTGCATGAACTTCTGACCAAACAGTTCCATTATAATCTCATCAGGCTTCTATGTAGACACTCTACCATAAATGCCTGATTGGTAGACTGCTGCTGAGATAGTCATCCTTCCTCATGTTTTCCCATCTCTGCAGAGGACTTCTGAAGCTATGTTAGAGTGTCCATTGTGTTCCTCTGTCACTTCCCTGACCAAGGCCATTTTTGTCTGGTTACTCAGTTTGGCCAGATTGTCAACTCTAGGAAGAGTCCTGGTGGTTTCAAACTTCTCCCATTTCATAATTACATAGGCCATTGTGCTTCTGGGAACATTTAATGGTTTACTATTGCTTTTATAAGCATGCCCTGATTTATTATACAGTTTTATCATGGAGTCTCCAAAGAGGTCCTTGGGATTCATGGTTTAGTTATTGTCATGACATGCAATGTGAATTCTGGGATCTTACAATATATATATACGCTATGTCCAGTCAATTCAGTTTGCCACAGATGTACTCCAATCAAGTTCTAGACATATCACAAGGATAATTAAAGCAAACAGCATGCTTCTGACTACAATCTGGAGTACCACAGCAAAGTTTCTGAAAACGTATATGAATGAGAGATCTCAGTTTTTAATTTTTTGTACATTTGCAAACCTTTCTTAAAACATGTTTCTACTTTGTCATTATGAGTAATTATTGAGTGTACGTTAATGGGCAAAAATTACAAATTTATCTATTTAAAATTAAATCTACAACACAGTAAAGTGTACAGAAAGTAAAGGGGTATGAATATTTTTGAATCCACTGTAAGTCCAGTGTTCTACACACTGTTACAGATATACCTATCCATCCACTTGCTAAATTAGTTTAATCAGAAAACTGTCCAAAAGGATCAAACACAAGGCATAAACCAACCCTGTGTCAGTATTGTATCTCAGAATAGACTCTCTTGACTCCACTAGTTTAATTTGGATTCATTAATTAACTCGACCATAACAACTTAGGAATATGGAAGGATAAAATGAATAGTGGTTTCAAATGAAATCAAGTCACCATGAGTGCAGAGTTAACATTATAGTTTCACTTCAGCTTCATGAGGAGTTTCCTTGATATATCAGACTACTTCTGCATCACAATGATGTGTAAGGTAAGCTGATTGGCTCCTCATTTTATTTTATATTACTGTATAACACATGCTTTTCTTCAGCCCATTGTAAAGTGTGGTATAAGGTAAAGATGATCTGACTGATGATATGCATAAATAATTCCATATAAGCTCTTAATTGTTTTTTCTTTTCGTTTTAGATTTCCTTCACAGTAAACATTATTGATTTATTAACCACAGCAAAAATAATAGCTTCAGTCCCTAATATAAGACTCAAAGTATTAGATCAAGACAAGCATGAAGTTTAACCAGCAGGCAGAAAGCTAACAACATGCAGTTTCTGCATAAGTATTGAATAGAGAGGAGAAGAAAAGTCTTAATGGGGAAATGTTCTATACTGAAGGTAATAGTGAGCCCTGTGGAGGCACACTTCACAGCTGGGGATGGTGCCTTTGTCATGCTGAACTGTGGCACAGAAGTGTGAAAAGGTAGATTGACTCCCTTCAAGCAGTTAACAGCTCACTTAGATTCTCAGTGAAAATGACCCCATCCTGGGCTTCAGAAAATGGGATTAGGGTGGGACGAATATTTAATAGGACTCTTTAGAGCCTTGACATTCATCAAGTAAAACAATGGACAAATAAAATGGATCATTTGCTAATGTTTGCTTATGCTTTCTAACTACAATAAAGGTGAGAAATTGTGAACTGCTATTTATACTTTAGACTTATCCTTATACAATTTAAAATCTAACTGCTTTGACACTTGCTTGTGGAGATTCGGACAGCTGGACCAGGGTGCCCACCACTGGGCTTCTCCGTATTTACCAGTTAACCTCAAAAGAGTGGTGGTTGGTGATGCAGTGAGCAGCACTGACCTTTCGTGGATCCAGTGCATTGTGTCATGCATGTGGACTTTGCATGGTCTCCCCATGTCTGTGTTGGCTTTCCTCAGGTTATTTCAGATATGCTGGGTAGAATAAGTGAGGATCTTAAATGGTTTAGTGGTTGAAGGTGAGATGAGTTGGTGAGTGAGTCCTATAAAGGAACGGCACCATGTCTTGGGCTGTTTTCTGCCTTGTACACAGTGCTTCCAGGATGGGCACCAGCCTCCATGACACTGAATTGAATTAATCAGATTTGAGAATGCTGTGGTAGGTGATTCTCTAAAAACTGCATGGTATATAATAGTAGAATCTGAGTTTTAGATTCACAACTCAAAAAGAAGGCTATGATTAGCTCTCTCAAATATGAAATTTTGATCATACCATGAAGGAATAAATCAATCAAGCACAATCTTTGCTTTTATATATGAGTAGGTGTTGCCATACCAGTGTTCCAATTCCTCTAAGGTAGGGGTGCCAATCTTTTGGCCCGGAGGGCCGCAGCAGCTGCAGGTTTTCATTCTAACCCATTTCCTAATCTGTGACCAGTTTTCACTACTAATTAACTTCTTTTCTCTTTATTTTAAAAGACCTGTTTTTAAGGATTCAGTCCTCTGAATTTATTCCTTTCTTCATTAAATGACAGCCAAACAGAAATTTGATGTGAAACGAGCCAAAAAATGACCAGCTAAACTGGGATTTCAAATTCCAACCAATTTCACTCCAACCAATCTCTTAATGAGAAGCTGATTCTTGCTGTTAATTAAGCCCGTTATTTAATTCCGTGGTTTGTTGCTGCTCTCATTCTGCCACAGCAGACATTTTCAAAACTGTCGATTTTTCTGCTTTTTCTAAGAACACCGTCAAAATGTTTTGGTGACCTGAGAGATCAACCTTACTAAGACCTTCACCTTTCTTTATTTTTAGATATTGTGAGCTGGTCATGTGGTGGCTTGTTTTGTTTCTCATTTTTGTTTGACTGCTAATTAAGGAAAAAGATATTAAGGGGCCTGAGTCAATTTAATTAAAACTAAGACGAAAGAAGTTAATTAGCAGCGAAAACAGGTCACTAATGAAGAAGATGGTTAGGATGAAAACCTGCAGCCACTGCGGCCCTCCAGGACAGTAGTTCAACACCCGTGCTGTAAGGTATACATATAGGGAAAGCTGGCTTTTTAACAGATGTTTTTTTAGAACATTAGAGCAACCTAGTCAAGAACAGGCCATTCAGGCCAACAAAGCTGGCAAGTCCTATCCATTTAATTCTTCCAGAACAGACATCAAATCTAGATGTGAAAGTCCCAAAAGTGCTACTACATTCCACACTACTTGGTAGCTAATTTCATGTGTTTATATTTCACTGTATGAATAAAATCTTCTTAATGTTTGTGTGAAGTTTACCTTTAACAAGTTTTTAACTGTGCCCCTTTGTTCTGGATGAACTCATTTTAAAATAACAGTCTCAATCCACTGTACTAATTCCCTTCATAATTGTAAACACTTTAATCATGTCTCTTCTTAATCTCCTTTTGTTAAAACTAAAAAGGCTCAGCTCTTTTAATCTTTCCTCATAACTTATCCTCTATATCCCTGGAATCAGCCTAGTTGCTCTTCTCTTGACTTTTTCCAGGGCTGCTGTGTTTTTTTTTGTAGCCTAGAGGCCAAAACTGCACACAGTACTCCAGATGAGGTCTCACCAGTGCATTATAAATCTTCAGCATAACCTCCTTGGACTTGTACTCTACACATCGTACATAGCCTAACATTCTGTTAGCCTTCTTAATGGCTTCTGAACATTGTATGCCAGTTGAATCTACTATGACTTGTAAATCCTTCTTCTAAGGTGTACTTTTGATTTTCAGACCTCCTTTTGTGTATTAAAACCTAAACTTTTTACTTTCTTCATGTAATACATTAAATTTGCTTGGATTAGACACCTTCGGAATCCTTGAACATGAAATGACCATTTTCAAAGTAAAGTCTGTCTGTACTTTTGTGATAGGATGTGAACCCGTGGACATGGTAACTCAAAAGCCAATCTCTCAGCCCAAACAGAACTTAGCTCAGTTCTTAGCCTTGTTAAATGCTGAAGGGTAAAATCACTCTAACAGATTTTTACATTCCACAGGGACAAAGTTTTGGACTTTCAGTTCTGAACAGATTGATGCGCTTTGAGGACCCCTGCCATAATGTGAACACTTTAAGAGAGATGTTCTCTCTGTGTATGTGAGTTTATCGACACAACTAAAAGATTTTCCTATACAGATATAAATATAGTGTAAAAGTGTTTTAAAATCACAGCTTTACAGTTTGTAGGGAAAGTCATGTTCTGTGCGCCTCAGATTTTATTATACAATGAAGACAACACAACACCATTTCAGTTATACTGAAAGAAACTAAAATAATAAAATTATCATCAGCAGTGCTCTTGCTTACCCATTTTTCTGGGCACTGCAATAATTTTAAAATACCACCTCTAGTGTACTTAAAATGCGGCTACTGAAGACAGGAAAACAACTCAGGAAAAAAACATAAAATTCTTAAGGCACTTTCCGCTGTTTTCAGAAAACAATACCTGGGAGACTGTAAAAAATGAATATAAAATGAACAACTATATTCATACTTATAGTTATTGGGAAGTACGTATGAAATATTTATCTAACCATTTAAATATTACAAAAACAATTCCAATGTTTGCTTCAAGCAGTTCCTCCAAAGTTTTCAGGATTGGCTGTAAATGGACATTACAACCAGAAAGGACAGAATAGACAAGAGAGGTTTGTTGTTTCATGAATTTGTAAGTGAGAACTAGAGTTTCATGGAGAAGTACAGAGAGAATGTGAGTGCTCTTTTGCAGAAATTAAACTCTACATGGTACATGCATTACATGCATTATGGATCTTTTTTTACTTAAATGGAATATTATCTGAATTTTAGATGTATCCCTTCTTGGACCAAGAGATGCTAATGATATATGACATGACAAGTTCACTTAATTCATAAATGTTCAAAACAGCACATCCATGCTACATACAGTGCATACAAAGTTAAACATTCCAGCTGCACTAGACATTTGTTTACTTTTCAGGATAAAGAATAACTGATCTAATATTCATATTCCTAGCATATATTCACATTTCAGTCCACTGTATCACTGAGTTTATCACTTCAGATGTTTGAGAGCTTCTGGAAAATCCTGTATGATCTCAATGATATATGGCCAGGGTGTCCTCCTTGAGTGTACCAATGGAGTGGAGCAAGAGCATAATGGAACCAATGGCTTAGACTAGAAAAACATAAAAGCCCAGGGGCATGAAAGTGTCTTAGCAATAGCTAAGAATAGATTCTTCATAATTTGGTAGCCAAATATAATGTATGGAATATGTGTATATGAAATATACAGTATTGTATGTGAATATGTGATGTTATTTGTTCTGCACCTTATAATGTTACTGAGAAGTTTAAGAGCTGCTATTCGGCTGCGTGCTACTTAGGGTTTTCAAAGTTTTTAATAATTATAAATAGATAACTTTTTTATTTGCAATTATTTTCCTTTGTTCTAAATGTTCTTATACCATTATAGAGCATTTAGAACCAGTGTAGAATAACCATTTAGTCTAACCAGTTTAGAAAAAAACAGTTTAACATGCACATGTTAGGTGTCATGTAGAAAAGTGGCATATGCTGAGAAATGCAATGAGAACAGGTTGTGAATAAGCCGGCTCCACATGCAGCTGAATTCAAATCCCACAAGGAGCTGGGAGGCATGAAAGTTAAGACCTGCTCCACTACACTGCCTGAAAGCAGACTAAGTTGAAGAAAGGAGCTTTGCAAATGCTGTTGATTTAGAATTTAAACATTTCGTTTTAAGATGTATTTTATGAAAAAGGATCATTATACCATTACACTAAATAAAAATGCCAGCCAAATTATATAAAATATTAATATTTTAGATAATGATGATCTGGCTGTTTTGGCAACACTTGCATACATTGAACAACACAGTCTCACTTCTGATCTATACTAGATAACATTCTATCATTTCCTTTTTTGTACCATAAATATTACTTCTTTCATTCCAAATCACAGTTGTGGGTTCTAAGAACTTTCCTGGGAAACATCAGGCATGAGACAAGAACTATCCCTGCTTGGGTACCCTCGGATATATCAACACAGGGCCAATTTAGAACCACCAATCAGACAACACAAAAGTTGGAGAAATGGGAAGAAATGTGGTGTACCTGGAGAAAAAAGTGCAAGGAAATATAAAAAAGTGCTACATCATCAGTTTCTTGGTGTGAGATCCAAACCCAGGATGTAGAATTTGTGAGGCAGTATCAGTAACCACTCCGCCACTGTACACCTTTACCACTTTTTTCAGTATAAACATATGCACAACATTTTTCCAATTATTTAGACTGGTTCAGCAAGCCCCTTATTTATTTTATCTGCTCTATGCATTTTATGCAAACTGCAGTAAAGTACACATCTCTCTATTATATAAAAAAAAACTTGAGACCTGTTCAGAGAGACAAGACGTGACTTTTTCAGAAAGACACTTTCATGTCCCGCGAGACTAGACTTTGTGCCAATAGATTTAACCATGCCAGGGGCCAGAAAAAGACAAAGAGTAGATGACAAAGTAGAACATTGTAAAGAATTCAAAAATGTTGGCGCGATACGCATGCAGAGCAGGTTAGAGATAATGGAAGTAGGAAAATTCAAAAGTCTCAAAAAATGATAGTAAAGATCGCATTAGCACAAACAAATGGAAAATATTACTTAGTGAAATAACGGAACAACGAAAAGAGATTGAATAGTGTTTAAGGATGGCTGGGGGAGAAGAGAGACAAGGCAGTGAGACAAAAGGACAGCTGCTGTACAGGCTTTTAAACATTTGAAGCACCGCACGAGATGCAGATCAATCGTGTTGTTGTTGTTGTGTCACGGCAGCAGCAGCAAGCCAGCACCTGATCGTGCAAAGAGGAGGTAAATAAAAAACTGTATTTGTTTCCCATTGTATCACCATTTAAGAGGGGCCTTGGAGGAGCGACCATGTCTCCTTGGGAGGTATTCAGCCCCTCTCTTCACAACGACTTGTAGCACAGTGCGGGGGGTTTGGGGGGGTTCTTTTTGCGAGCGAAGCCCCCTAGTTTAATTTAAAAACAGGCAGCCTAGCTCGCATTGATAAATAAGAAAATATCCATTTAAAATAATATAAAGGCCCTGCAATGCTACATGATTTTTATAGCAATTTTCATTTGCAGGTTTCATTTACATAATCTTAGTGAGTCGGGGCAGTCATGCCGCATGCCTGTGACTACCAGCCCTGTAGCTTGACATTACCTAGGAACTCAGTCCTAATCCAGCCTGCAACTCCCCCTGGCAAAATCAACAGGGTTAATTTTGTCATAAAGGTGGGCCGACCATACCAATTTCTATACTAAAAATTGAATCTATATATAGGGACTGTGCTTTTTCGATTACTTGTATATAAAGTGTGCATTGATTTACTGTTATCTATTATTTTTTGGTATTTCTTCATTCTTCTTATCTATTTCTATTTTTTTTCTCTTGTAACCTTTTCTTTGACAACTTGTAAAGAACTTTGAGCTACATCTTATTTATGACAATTAGCTGTAGAAATAAACGTTGTTGTTTTATTAGAACCAATGAGCATTAAGGAAGAAGTGCAATTCAGGCATTGCAGCTGAAAGAAAGCAAAGGAAGTGCATTTTTCTGGTCTTAACAAACAGAAGAGAAGCTCATCTGTCTGATGTTTCATTATTTGTATGTCATTAGAGAATGAAAAAAAAATAAAGAAAAGGCATTGGTTGGCACTGAACTCGCCAAACCTCAAATAGCACTGGTGTGGTTAGACAGACAGCATGCTACTGGATGTCAGAAAAAGGGGTGAGCTTGTGACACTTTGAAAATGTGAATCTGTGCAGAAAAGTCACCACATTTTCATTTAATTTGTCATGCCCTGCAATTCCTCGTCTTTGTTATCTGACGGCTTCACTCAATGAGGTCAGCAAACTGAAGTTGTCAAGTTTGACATTCCCTTCAATTAGTTGTGTAATGTAACTCTGGCTTAATTTTGATAGACCATTAGAAAACAGAGTTTTCTCACTTACCTGACCGTCCTCTTTTAATTTGTGTGCCATCTCCATTTAAATACTGACATAGCATTTATAGAGGACGTCAAAGCGTATGTTTCAGTACTGTTTACACATTGCTCAGACTGTCTACATCAAGGGTGCCCAATGCGTTGATCGCGATCGACCGGTAGATTGGAAAGGGAGTGCAGGTAGATAGCGTTGCATTCAAAAAATGTTTTTTTTAAATGTTAGTCTATCATTTATCCTCCCTATGGCATTTGCCACTTGATTGACATACAGGGCAGCCAGTCTGAGATCTCTTTTCTTCTAACACACTGGTCATCCCGCACGCACGATCAAACGCGCGAGCTACTGCAAAACTCCGGCTGTGATCTAGTTAGCCTTCCAATTTATATCAACTAAAGAAGGGATTTAAAAAAAAAAATGTTTGGGGAGGGTGTGGGCTGGATGTGGAGTTTGAAGAGGATTTTTTTTTCTCACAATGTCACAATCGAAGTGCGTTTGTCTGATCTGTCAATCTATCATTGCTATTCCAAAGAAGGAAAATGTGGAAAGGCACTTCCGAACAGTTCATAAAAACTACGAAACTGACTTCCTTTCAAAAAGCAATCTGAGAAAGAGAAAGGAGAGGGAACTAAAATCGCAGTTAATCGGACAGCCGTCATTTTTCGCTCAGCTGAATTCAAAAGCAAAGGCAGACACACCGAAGCATTGATCCGAGTGATATTTGGGGAACATCCAAAACCTCGCGTCAGAGCTGGAGACGCAATTTTCAATCTGCTCTGTAGCGTATGTGTGTGCGCAACTTGACAGCATACTCTACAGAGCAGATTGAAAATTGCCTGTCAGACTTTGACAGAAGGTTTCAAGACTCAGCTTTACTTGAGCCAATCGCTACATTTAATTGCTATCCATTTAGGGAAGATGTTGAGGGTGATTCACTCGCATCAGAAATTGCAACACTGTTACACCTAAAACTCCTCTACAGTGGAGGATGAGATGTTGACACTACAGGATGACATTCAGCTGGTCTGGGGCTCTTGGACAGTTTTGGAACTCACAGAGGAAAAGTACCCAAACATGAGGAAATGTGCTACCTCCTTGACTGAATTATTCGGCTCTACTTATTTATGCGAGTCAGCCTTTTCCCACATGAAGTTTATTGAATCCAAATACTGTAGTGACCATAAATGTATTGAATTGTTATTGTGCCATAAAGGTTATTCAGTTATGCAAGGTACGACAACATATATTTTATGTATAAAGTATACACAGTATATATATATATAGCCCATATATATATATAATTTTTAAAGTAGATAGATCATTTTGACCTGGTCATTTTAAAAGTAGCTCGCAAGCCAAAAAAGTGTGGGCACCCCTGGTCTACATCATAATCAGTGCCAGTTTGTTCCAGAATAGAGTAGAAGAAGAACCATAACACACTTCCAAAAGCACAACAGAGAGCCAATAAAAAGTCCAGTTTGTTTGTTTTAAGGTCTGCCGTAAATCTAGAAGGGCTTATAGTTAATAGAGCAGTACAACGCATTATACAGAAGTGAACAAAGGTGTCCCACTGACAACTCCGGGCCTAACTGTGGTTGCTTTTGTTTTTATTTGTCAGCCTGGATGGCTGGCTTGCTTGCTTATTGTTAAATATACTATTAACCAAGTCACCTCTAGCCTTTTGATTACCTCTTTTTATTTTAGATTCTGGATTGAATCTTTCTCTTTGCCTCTAGATGTAGACTGACTGACTAATGCTGTGTAGCTTATATTCTTCTTTAGGGTTCTAGCTTTAATTGTAGTAAGAGGTTAAATTACAATGTCTGAGCAGTACTACCTCTTAACAAGTGGACAACAAAGGATCGAATTAGGCATGCTGTTAGCAGGACAGATGGTGGTACTTCACATATGAGGTTCAGTCCTCCCACCAGTTAGACTGCTACATGAATACCTTCTTGTTGATACTATTCACTTATTTATTTTCTGAACCCTTTTTGCCATTATATAGTGACATGATCAGTCAGAGAGTGACAGAATTCAGGAACCTTTTACTGCGTATTTTAATGCAAAACAAGGATTGATATTTTCGTAGCTTGCATTTTTGGGGTTTACTTGATGGAGGCCATTCTTCACAGCAGCATGGCAGTTTGCTGACATGTTGTTTTGAACTAAGTCGTTGTTTGACTGTGTCATATGGTTTTGAAGATAGTTTGTGTGAAACAAAAAAGCATGCGGCAATTCAAAATGAAACTAAAAATGATTGATCCCACACACAGAAAACCTTTCCCTGTAATTCCCCATATTACTGAAATTGTTTATGTGCTGTATTACCATAAGCCTGCTTCTTTTACAAGATTTTTGAAGCACATTGCATGTTGAGAAATGCATAGTTGCATTTGAGCTTGTTAGAAAACCATGCAAGGAGACACTATGGCTATCACTGCTGCTGTCTACCAGCTCCAGTGACCTGGATACAACTCCTACACCAGTCATTCAGGGTTATTTTGTTTTAGGTACTCTGCTTTCCTTTCATATACTTAAAATATATATGTTAGGTTAAGTGGAGAATATAAACCATGGGTGTCAAACTCAAGGTCTGATGGACAGATCTGGCCCTTGAAGTCATATATTCATGGCCCATGATGATTGATAGTTTTCTCAAAGACTATATATAGATTGCATCCAAAAAAATGTATTCAGGTTACATTTACACCTAGCATTAAAATGCATCTGCAGTGTTCTGCTGGAGTGTATCTGCACAACACAGCACACCACAGCTACAAACCTCTAGCTAGAATGGGAACTGCCTGTTAAGAATGACCGAACAAGAAAAAGTGAAAAGGAGGAGACAGGCCACAATGTCATAAAAAACTTTAGTATTTTAGTACAATGGCAAAGATGTGACAGTCTCATGCAGGCAAAGATAGCTGCATTTCACATGCACATACCACTGCTAGCATTGTACTTAAAGGTGTCCCACCCTTCTGTGGTATTTTGTCGTGTAAAATTGTACTTTAATCTCTGTGGTCCTTTTATTTATTGGTGGACAAACTTAAGAGGAAATTGCTAAATGTTTAGCCTTGATTTACATTTACACATTGTAGTACTTGCCTATGTGACATTCATTCATATCTACAGTATAACATACAAATCAAGCACAGCAATATGGCAACCTCAGCTTCAAAAACTTAGCAGGGGTTAGCAGTTGGCTGCTTCATCACTATCCCTAAAAGGACTACACAATTCCAACAGAACGAGCATACCTTGCACCTGAACAGACATGAAAGACTTACCTCCACAAGGCCAGATTGCTCTGTTTGAAAGAGCAAAACAAATAACGAATCACTTGAACAAGAACACCCGGGCAGATGAGATCAATAAACAAGGCAAGTTCCTGTGAGGAAATATGCAGACTTCAGTTTAGTCATTACTTATGTTTATTTGCAGAGAAACCCAGCATTACATACTAGAAGTAAACAGATCGGTAAGTGAAAAGAAATGGAAAGAAGCAAACTTCAAAGAAGAATGAGTTAACAGCTAAAAGCACTTGTCAAAAATTACTGGAAACCTGATGAAACCTTTTTCTTGAAACTCTACTTGAATTTTAAATAAATTTTATTGCAGCACCGATCAGGACAAAAGACCACCTGACTGACTGAAATGATGCAATCCTCGATTCCTGGGAATCCTTGTGGGATATGGCAGCAAAAATCTGCTGAAATAAAATACAATCCAGTCAGCGCTACAAGCCACTGCTCTCCGGGTCATGGAGGCACTATTGGTGAACCGAGTCAGAGGCAATGAGGAAGAACCACCTATGGTGGTCTCATTCTGTAACAACCAGGAATACTCCAACATCTAGGAAACCATGAAACAATAGACCACAGCAAGAAAGTGTAGCTGTGTCAATACTTAGATGTGCTGCTCCTTGTCACATGCTCTAATGACCCCACTGAAACTTAAATCCATCCATCCATCCATTATCCAACCCACTATATCCTAACTACAGGGTCACGGGGGTCTGCTGGAGCCAATCCCAGCCAACACAGGGCGCAAGGCAGGAAACAAACCCCAGGCAGGGTGCCAGCCCACCGCAGGAAGCTTAAATGCTTTCCTGAAAAAATGCTGACATTTTGTCTGACCACAAGGCACACCAAACGTTTTGGGGAACCCTAAAAAATCATCCCACCAACTACACCAAGTGTTTTGCTGTATAAAAGTGTTCACGAAAGATACTTTAACTTCTAAGGTTCTTTTTATAATTGTGGACAAGTTAATATTGAAAATAATTAAATTATTAGTCTTCATTTACATTTTGTTTAGCATAGCAGACCAAATTCTCTCTTTCTTTTTACTTGATTTTCATTTACATTAGTGATTGTTTCTCCATTTGACCATATAAAAACAACACATAAAAGAATAAAACAATCCAAACAACGATCAATGGGTTTAGAAGTTTATTAATTGTTCATAAACTGCCTCTTCACAAAGCACATCCACCATTTGCAAGGTTTATCTGGCTGGGTGTCAAAAACTTTATCACACAGCCATAAGCAAGTCTCCTGCCTGATTTGCTGTAAACATGCTTGCTCCATCCTGGGTATGACGTTAATCTGCATCCAGCCCTGCATGTAGGCCCTCCAACCTTCAGGGAAAAACCTGGGGGTTGGTGGCAGAATTGGCACTCCAGCCACCTTAAAAAACTTCATACTGTTCCATTCCATCTGAACTAGTGTGGTGCTGAAGTGTCACCTGTTTCATGGCTATACTTGGGCCCAAATCTGGGATCCTGAGTTGGTTTATCATGTGGTGGGTTCAGCAGTGCGCTTTATCAGCGTGTGCTCCTAACCATTCTCTAACAGTCACTTAAGTATGCAACAGGTGAGCTAGCTAGTAATACCTCTTTGTTCAGCAGACATTATCACCTAGAGCAGGGGTGTCAAACTCCAATCAAGGAGGGCCGCAGTGGCTGCAGGTTTTCATTCTAACCATCTTCTTAATTAGTGACCAGTTTTTGCTGTTAATTACTTCTTTTAATTAACTTGACTCAGGCCCTTTAGATGTTTCTTTTTCCTTAATTACCAGCCAAACAATAATGAGACACAAAATAAGCCGCCACATCACACAATATCTGAAAATAAAGAAAGGTGAAGGTTTCAGTAAGGCTGATCTATGAACTCACCAAAACACTTTGACGATGTTCTTATGACAGACAGAAAATCAACAGTTTTGGAAATGTCAGCTGTAGCAGAACAAGAGCAACAACAAGCTGTGGAATTAAATAACGAGTTTAATTAACAGCAAGAATTGGCTTCTCATTAAGAAACTGGTTGGAGTTTGAAGCTCCAGTTTAGCTGGTCATCTGTTAGCTCGTTTCACGTCTCATTTCTGTTTGGCTGCATTTTAATGAGGAAACGAATCAATTCAGAGGACTGAATCCTTCTAACAGGGCTATTAAAATGTGAATTAGCAGTGAAAACAGGTCACTGATTAGGAAAAGGGTTAGAATGAAAACCTGCAGCCACTGCGGCCCTCCAGGCCTGGAGTTTGACACCTGTGACCTAGAGATTGTTAAAGAGTAACGTTTGACGTTTTTGAGAGAGAGATCACCACTACGTGTGTTTTAGAGGGTACCTGCTCATTGGCAGAGATATCACGGCCACATACTCTTCTCCCCACGTGGGAGACGCTCTCCCATCAGAGCTGAACATGATCACATACAGTGGCAACGTTTGACATCGGAGCGTACCAGAGATACCTTGCCAACTTTTTACATTTTTGGCAAAGAGATCACAACTACATTCTCGCCCCGATAGCAAAACTGAAAATATTGTATATCAAGAGGCCCTCAGATATGAAAGCTATCAATATAAATTCTTCTCAATACAAATTATTACTTGTTTTTATTTTTTTATTGATTTTTAAAGTTTGTCTTATTGCACTACTACGAGGGTAGAGCCACGGGCGATAGCTTGTCTTACATAAAGCAGCCAGCATGACAGTATAAATTCAAAAGATTCTAAAAAGCTTTTTAGGAAGACATCATAATCATCAAAGAAAAAAGGCAATTTTGTTTTGCCATCTAGAACCCAATGCTTACCAACATCACAGACAAAGACTACAACAACTAGTAGTTGTTAACTTTTTGAGGGCTGAATATTTTTTCCAAAAAACTCAGTTTACTGAAAAGTACACAAAGCAATGGTTTCACACAGAAATCAACATAAAACATCTGTTGCTACGTGCTGTGGCTGCTGTTGGCACACATTCGGCATCTCTGGCAGCATTGGCTGAGCGGGGACACCTCAGTGGTCAGCAGGAATGCATGGTGGGCTGGCTATCTTCATACAGCAGGTTGGCAGTGGTGGCGGTCACAGTGTGACGCAATATGTTTTGTGCCTCTCGTCATCAAGAGTGGTGGTCCTTCCAGGCTAACGTTGCTGTAGGCGCATCACGAAAGTGTTCAGCGCATACATGATTAGCTGGGGACCGATCAGATGATGCTGGTACCTCACTTTTGTTTTCAATATCCATCTCCAAATCACTTGCATCAAACTCGGAGTCCAACAAGTCAGAGTTCTATTCAATGAAATTACATAAAACATCCATGGAGTATTTGCTTTTCTTTGGTCTCTCGCCATTTTAGAGGCTGTTTACTCTTCGCTACTCATGCACGCATAGGCATTTCAGGTTAAAACAACAAAGCTATGTAACTTTCCTTTTAGCAAAGAGAGTCAAACTAAAATGTAAAGGCGAGTTTTGTTGCAGTTTACAGCTGATTTACCGTCCTCTATCCCTGAATTTTGACAAAAGTCGACATTAGCCCTGAAAGAGTTAAAGTGCCTTTTGGGGACACTTTTTTATGAAAAAACATGCTGCCTAGCTGACTGCTGCTATCACCCTTCATGATTCTTTTGAGTTTTCCACTGATTCAATGATTGTATGTAGATATAGACACATTTGCGTTTCCACTTGTGATCCAATGGTGGTCTGTATGATTCATCACCAGTGCATTTGCAGTAGGTTTTGTAATGATTGTGTGATTGAGTGCGTGATGAGTGATTGTGACACATATTAATGCAAGTGTAAATGGATGTACCCTGTTTAGCTACAAACTCTCAGATATGTCTTGACTGCCTCTTTCATTCAGCTTTATACACATACTCAATGCCAATTGTAGTCCTGAAGCTGTTAGAAGCTTTTCTAACCCACTGCAATGTTCAAGAAAGAAATACTGATAAAGAGAAAAGATGCAGTCATGTCCATAAGTATTTAGACAGTGACACAATTTTAATAATTTTGTATCTGTATACTGCCACAATGGATTTGTAACAGAGCAATAAAGATATTCAAGTGGTTTCATTCAAGTGGTTAAACAAAAATATTGTATGAGCTGTTTAGAAATGATAGACTTTTTTATACACAGTTCCCCCTATTTTCAGGGGCTTAAAAGTATTTGGACAAACTAACATAATCATAAATATAATGATCATTTTCAACATTAGTTGAAAATCCTTTACACTCAGTGACTTCCTTAAGTCTGGAACCCATGATCATCTCCAAGTGCTGGGTTTCCACCCTACTGTTGCTTTGCCAAGCCTTTACTGTATCTCTGTTCTGTTGTTGCTTGTTTGTTGGACTTTCTACTTTCAGTTTTGTCTTCAGCAAGTGAAATGCATGTCCAGTTGGGATGAGGTAATTTGATTGGCCTTTGAATAATATTCAACTTCTTTGCTTTTGCAGTATGTTTTGACTCATTGTCCATGTGTGCTGTGAAGTGTTGTTCTATCAGTTTCACAGCATTTGGCTGAACCTAAGCAGATAGTATAGCCCTATACACTTCAGAATGCATCCTGTTACTTCTGCCAGCAGTAATATCATCAATAAACACCAGTGACTGACGTCCATTGGCAGCCATGCATGATTGTACCATAAAACTGCCTCCACCATGTTTCACAGATGATGTAGTATTGATCGGTTCATGGGCCATTTCTTCTCTTCTCCATACTCTTCTCTTTCCAACGTTCTGGTATATGTTGGTCTTAGTTTCCCTTGTTCAAAGAAAATTGTTCCAGAATTGCACAGGCTTTTAAAAGTCTAATCTGTCCTTCGTATGCTTGAGGTTTACCAGTGGTTTGCACCTTGTGGTAAACCCTCTGTCTTTTCTTACATGTAGTTTTCTCTTGATTGTACACCTTGGTAATGATAGTCTTCCTCCCAGAGATGTTCTTGGTTTTTGCTATACAGTATGTTGTGAAGGGTTTCTTTTTCATCAAAGTCAGAATTCTGCAATCATCCAGCACAGTTTTTTTCGGTGGTTTTCCAGGCCTTTTGGTGTTGCTGAGTTCACCAGTGCATTTCTTCTTTTTTAAGAATGTATCAAATTTTGATGAGTTTATTTTATTTTCTCAGCCTAAGGATGGACTGTTTTTACCTGCATGGACAGCTCTTTGGACCTCATATTGAGAGTTCACAGTGACATTTTCCAAATGCAAATTCCACACTTGGATTTAATTCCAGACAATTTACCTGCTTAATAGTTAATAAAATAATAAGGCTTGTCAGTAAAATGTTCAAATACTTTTTATGCCCTGGAAATGGGGGGATTATGCGGAAAAATGGCTGTCATTCCTAAACGGCTCATACATATTTTTGGTAAACCCCTTAAATGAAAGCCTATACTTCAATCACATAATTATTACTTATTTCAAATCCATATTGGTGGCATAGTGAGCCAAAATTATGAAAATTGTGTCACTGTCCAAATACTTTTGAGCCTGACTGTACTTTCAAAAGAGATATGAACAAATAATATATGATTGTGATGAGCACAGAGGGTCTTGTGTGTACATTGCTTGTAAAGAAAATTTGGAGGTAGTTGTTCCGTAATATCTTCTGGCCTGAATTGGGCATATAAGGTTTCATATTGGGTGAGTTTGAAACCCTCAAATCCATGCACATCATATTTTTGCAATTATCATTTTATTGAAATGAAACTACCAGAAAACAACCAATTTTAAAAAAACAGTCAACCCATAACACCCCAGCACCCTACTCACACCTGCCAAACCATAACCCAACTCACCCTTCACTAACCACGGGGCAGATTTGATGCCATCATTTTATTTTCCAAACATAGTCTTTTCCTTTGCTGCCATTCTTAAAGTGTTTTTTTTTTCCTAATGTAAATGCTTATGTGAAGGAAATCACAGGAAGAGACTTTGGATGTTACCCTAGAAGCCTACAACACTCCTGCACAGTAACAGCCAATGAGATTCAGTGTTTTCCACATGTCAATACTAGTGCAGATTTGGGTTTAGGCAGTTGCTTAGTTTATTAAAATCACGAGCAAAGCCATAGAAAATACACTATGTTATATATACTGCTCAAAAAATTAAAGAAACGCTTTTTTAATCAGAGTATCGCATCAAGTCAATGAAACTTCTAGGCTATTGATCTGGTCAGTTAAGTAGCAGAGGGGGTTGCTGATCAGTTTCAGCTGCTTTACTGTTAATGGAATTAACAACAGGTGCACTAGAGGGGCAACAATGAGACGACCCCCAAAACAGGAATGGTTTAATAGGTGGAGGCCACTGACATTTTTGCCTCCTCATCTTTTCTGACTGTTGTTTCACTAGTTTTGCATTTGGTTATGGTCAGGGTCACTACTGGTAGCATGAAGAGATATCTGGACCCTACAGAGATTGCACAGGTAGTCCAACTTCTCTAGGATGGCACATCAATACGTGCTATTGCCAGAAGGTTTGCTGTGTCTCCTAGCACAGTCTCAATGGCATGGTAGAGATTCCAGGAGACAGGCAGTTGCTCTAGGAGAGCTGGACAGGGTCATAAAAGGTCCTTAACCCATCAGCAGGACCGGTATCTGCTCCTTTGGGCAAGGAGGAACAGGATGAACACTGTCAGAGCCCTACAAAATGAACTCCAGCAGGCCACTAGTGTGAATGTCTCTAACCACACAATCAGAAACAGACTTCATGAGGGTGGCCTGAGGGCCCGACATCCTCTAGTGGGCCCTGTGCTCAATGCCTGGCACCATGGAGCTGGATTAGCATTTGCCATAGAATACTAGAATTGGCAGGTCCAACTCTGGTGCCCTGTGCTTTTCACAGATAAGAGTAGGTTCACCCTGAGCACATGTGACAGATGTGAAATAGTCTAGAGAAGCTGTGGAGAATGTTATACTGCCTGTAACATCGTTCAACATGACCAGTATGGTGGTGGGTCAGTGGTGGTCTGGGGAGGTATATCCATGGAGGGACACACAGACCTCTAAAGGCTAGACAACGGCACCTTGACTGCCATCAGGTATCGGGACGAAATCCTTGGACCCATTTTCAGACCCTGTGCTGGTGCAGTGGTTCAGGGGTTCCTCCTGATGCACTACAATGCCCGGCCTCATGTGATGAGAGTATGCAGACAGTCCCTGGAGGATGAATGACTGGCCCCCATGCTCTCCTGACCTAAATCCAATAGAAAACCTCTGGGACATTATGTTTCAGTACATTTGACACTGCCAGGTTGCACCTCAGACTGTCCAGGAACTCAGTGATGCCCTGGTCCAGATCCGGGAGGAGATCCCACTATCTGTCGTCTCATTAGGAGCATGCCCTGGACGTTGTCAGACATGCATACAAGCATTTGGGGGCCATACAAACTACTGAGTACAATTTGGAGTTGCTGCAATGAAATTTTAGCAAAATGGACTAGCCTACCACATTATTTTTTCACTCTGGTTTTTGGGGTGTCTTTGAATTTAGCCTTCTGTAGGTTGATAATTTTCCTTTCCATCAAACGAGGTGGCATCCTTTTGTTCTTAACACATTACCCAGTAAATATCAGCATAGATATCCAGCTTGATTTTTTTGTCCCATTTTGATTTGATAAGTGCTTCTTTAATTTTTTGAGCAGTTCATTATTAGTCTAAGCGACAAAAAAAAAAAAAAACATGTGAAACTGTAAAGTGTTACTGTAATCAGACCTTGGATTGTAGGGTAATATAGTGCACTCAATTGCTCCCAACAAGAGTTTCAAGACTTAACTGAACATCCATAAAACAATGTATCCTACCTAATGGTAAACATAACATTACCACAGATTTCAATAAATTGCTTCCAAGAACTTGACCATGTTTAGTTATAGGTCAGATTTACCAATATTTATGCTTTTGTTTTTTTTTCCTGTAGAATTTATCAAGCACTAAGGCAAATCAAAATGAAAGAAGAAATATTCTCAGGGCCAGGCAGGAGTGTAAACCAAAAAGGAACTCAACTAAAGTACCAAAAAACAAAATTCAAACCAAAAGTCATAGAAACAACAAGGTTTCTAAGTAGATGATGAATTCGATAAAACACACTGCAAGAATTCTTGATGCAAGGAATAGTTTTCTGCCATCCTATAAAATGTAGGCATGATGATGATACACTTTGGACTTCTGGCCAGCACATGGTAACAACAAGAAGGCTACATTAACAATAATATGACCACAGTCATTCAAAAATTACCAAATGGTGGCACCTACAATTGAAAGCAAAATACAACATGGTAGAGTGATGTCTCTTAAAATGAGAATAAGAAATAATAAAATAATCAAACTTAAAATATACGAAAAAAGTGTAGCAATGGAATCTTCTTGTTCTATTTCCTTAAATCATGACATTTTGAATGCAGTATATGGCCTTGAAATGCCTTTTGGTGTAAATGCACCAGAATCTTAAATTACCCTTCCTTATGTAAATTGTAGAGCAGACCCCAGCTGTGATTGAAGTGAATTGAGCTAGAAGGATGATGAGCCTTTATCCTAACAAACTAAAGGCAATGTCACATAATGTGACTTCTAGTAGTGGGGTATGTTAGATTTTTACAGCGCAGTCGTTACTCTTGTTACCCAACCATGCCAATTTATATGACTGAAAAACACAGCCAATGTCACATTTAGCAACTGAGTGCCGACTTTTCAGCACAGTTGTACTTCTGGATGAGCATTCATTGGTTGTCACCTCTCATGCACAGAGAATCAGCCCCTATGACTAAAGACAACTTTTATTGGCGAAAGTCTTGAGCTCATTGAATTGAGTCACAGGGCAATCTCATTATGTGACCAGCTCACAGGATTATGCCATCGACCGACTACGACTTGCTAAGATTTTGTAAATGAAGGCTATGGGTGAAAATCATTGGATAAGTCACATAATGTGACATGGGCATAATATATTCTTTTTGGGGCCGTTGGTGTGCAGGAGAACTAAGTACAAAACTAGGCTAGTTCTACATACCAACATATCCATATTGCGTTGCAGTAGAGGAAATAAGACCGGTCTGAACCTCCACTAGCTACAAAGATGACATAAGTTTTTTTTTTTTTCTTTGGGAACATTAAGATTCTTGACAGTTTGAAGAAGTCTCAATTTTAGGCTTTTTAATTACTTCCACAGATAAGAAAAATCAGATCTGGATGGTTGCTTCTGCTTTTGCTTATTGCTTCATTTAAGAGGAAACAATCACATGCAACTGAAAATGGAAAAAAAAAAAACATCAAGCAGTAGTGCTAGGATATAAACAAGCAAGAAGTTATTAAAATACAGAACAACCATCAAAGAGGGGAATCAGCTAAGCTCTTTGGATAAATGTTGCATTTGCCCAACCATGACAGAGCCAAATATGTACATGAAACCTCTTGCACAAGAAAGGAAGTAAAATAACTTAGAAATGAAAATCTCTTTATAAAAAGTAAATATTTAATAAACAATCCAAGAAGAAATATATAGAACACTCCCCTTGTTAAATATCAGTTCCTGCCTCATTTGTGATGTTGAGGATCTGGGGCCCAAACAGCACAAATTGGATTAAGTACTCACAAAAGAGATGGATGGATGGGCTTTGGTTCAGGTCCAGGCAATTCCCAAACAAGATGCAAATGGACAGCCGAACATGGCAAACTGTAAAACCTACCATCATGACAGATTACCTCAATTCTTCTACAACTAGTGCTGAGTTTTGGCTCTTGTTTGTATTATGGCAGAGAAAAATTACTGTCTTGAAATGAATTAATTCAGTTTTTGGAAAGTTTTTACAAATCATTTTCAGGTTCACCTAAACATAAGTTTAAACTTTCCACACAAAAATGTGCTTAATTTACATAGTGCCCATGCCCAGACTGAAATACTGCCAAATGGAAAAAATGGAAAAACATATCAAAATTAATTCAGCCATTATCTGGACATGCTACTTCCATTACGAGCTTTCAGAAATGTAATGCCATATGGGCAGCAATGGGTGTGATGAAGAAACCTACTCTGTATGTGATGGCCAAACTCACTTATACAAGTCCAATTAACCTAACTCTAGGGTATCTAAACAAAAGTTCTACAGATATGAGAAGAATATATAAACTCCTAGTCAGACACTAAGTGAGCACTGGTTCCTGGATTTTGAGGCAGCAACATAAACCCCTCTCCACATTATAGTCCAAAATTGTGGACTTCTTTTTATTTATTATATAAAAACTCATTTAAGAAAACATTACGTAAAGCTATTTACAGTTGGTAAACATACTTTTACTGATTTAGAAGTAAACATTTGGTAACCAATAGGGTATAAAAGGATTTTAGTTTTCCTGTTTACCTTTTCTCGTGGTTCCACATATACAGCTAATAATACCGAAATGCATCTGCTTGTTGAGCCCAGTGTTTGTAGCAAAACGTTAGTCTTAGTGGCAACGGCAACATCCAGCCCAGGGTGCCAGATCATGGCAGGATATTCTTTGCGAATTCCCCCTTTCTCATTTATGCTGGGCCAGTTAGCCAGAAAGCCTGTCTGTGGGCAGGGTAACAATTTTGCTTCAGTGACTCTCACCCTTTGGATCTGAACATCATGGAGAACAATAATGTAATGAGTAACTGTTAAAGCATGAAAACTGCATTTTGTTGAATTGAAACTTCAGAATATTCTCTGGGGATTAGACTCTTGTGAGACTGGAGATATCCTATAATCTTTTGTACCTTGAGCCTTTCTGGTTTTTCTAACACATTAAAAACACACCTTGTTGAAGCAGATGCTTTCTCGTTGAAATGCTTCAATGATTTATGAATAATAATAATTTTGGTGACTTGGAGATCCCAGTTTTAGACCTGATCGGAATGAATGAGAACCTATATGGGCAAGAACATCATGACAAATTAGGATCATGTTGTGTTGTTCCTGTATCACTTCAACTCTTTTCTCCCACGTTGTTGTGCTATTTTGAAATTTGTTGACTGACACTTGCAATAGTCTTTAAAATGACCTTTGACATTTTCTTACATATTTATTTTATATTTTTATTTTTATATGTATGTTTTGATTTATTTACTGGTGTATTCATGTTTTCTTTATGCAACTGTGATTCATATCTGTCTTTCAACTTTTGTCCTGTTACATATGAATGTATATGTCTCACATTGCAATTATGCATTGCTATTATTTTCTGTATTGCTAACTCCTTAGCATTTTCTTGGTGTGTTTTCTTCTAATTATTCTTCTGCTTATTCCTTACATTTTTCATATTTTTGACATTTTTTACTCTATAAGCAGTGAATCATTATTTTCATGACTTTTTGTAGTTCACGTGGGTGAGATAACCCGCAAAAATAAACTGAAGGAAAGTTCTTCAACAGGAATCCAAGCAGATTTCAAACACTGAATAAACCTGAAGGATATATACATTTTAAACACAGTAGATAATTGTACTTAAGGTTGTTATGTTTATGAAAAGTAAAACAAATGGTTTGTTGTTTTTCCCCCTGTTGTTTGTAGCATTCCACCTAAATACATTCCAGTGAGAAAGAGCTGAAATGAGCTTGTGTCCTGTTCATGGGTGATTTTACCATGCATCCACTGTTTCTTCATTCATAGACTTCAGATGTTCAAATTTCTTAAATTAATTGATAAAATCTCTCTATATATAAACTCCAACGTCTGTGTCTGAGAGACACGCATCAGGCAGAGGAGAAGAGGGGTGGGGCCCTCCTCACTCACGTACCAGCCTCAGGGCGTGTACCTCACCTCCGCTTAGCTAGCGAATGAGACAACTATACAACAGATTTAGATCAGGTTTTTTTTTCGATAATTTGCTTGAACATTCCGGTTGATTTTGCAACTTATCTCATTTCGCTAAAAGAATCACAGTTTGCTTGCAGGAGCGATCTAGAGGCTGTGGGCTGAGGGGAGGGGGAAGCGTGACGTCAGGAGTGGGGAGCTGGGTGGGGCCCTCCTCAATGTCCCGTTTCACTACTTTGCGGGTGGAGCCCGCTAGTAACTTATGAAAGTGATCTTATCACTTCTACTCTCATTTCCTTGTACCTCCTCATAAAGTGTATACCAGGATAATAAGTGATTCAAGAGTGACTTGCTAGAAGTGAGTATGAATGTGTGCTTCAGTTTGCTCTAAAATGGCCCCTTCAGGGATAGATCAGGACAGAAGTGACTGCATAGATAAACCCTTGATGCATATTTTTTGAAAATCTCTGTAGATGGGGCAAAAAGAAGCTGGCAAATATTACAGAGGGTGATCAGACTGACCCAAGTAACTACAGGCCAATAAGCTTAATGTACATCACAGGTAAATTCATGGAAGCTTCTGTTAAGGAAAAGATTGAGCACCACATGTCTAGAACAGGATTGTTAGCAAATGCTTAACATGGGTTCAGATAAAGAAGCTTGCATTACACTAATATGCTCTAATTGTATGAGGAAGCAAAACAAGCATATGACATGACAGGTACAAATAATAATATGTATGTTGATTTGCAAAAGGCTATTGATAATGTACCACATGAAAGGTTAGTGATCAGACTGAGACAAGGGGGAATTCAAGGTGCAGTCATTTGCTGAAGCAGAGAAAACAAAGGGTTACTGAGATGCTGACTGTTTCAGAATTAGGTGATGTTAATAATGGTAACCCTCAGGGATCAGTGCTGGGGTCACTGCTCTTTTTAATATACATAAGCAATCTGCACTGGAATATAATCAATGAGATGGTTAAGCTTGCAGATGATGTAAAATCTAAAGAATCAATACAGACGGACGTGGACAACAAACAGGCTTAGGAAGAGTTGTGGCAGATGAAGTTTAATGCAACTAAATGGAAAGTATGACAGGTAGGAAGTACAAATGTTAGATTTTAGTACATAGTAAGAGGTCTGAAGCTTGAAAGTACCCCCTTTGTGGAGGACCTAGGAGTCATATTGGACCTCATCAGTTTCTACATTTTGACAGTGTGCAGAAGTGACCAAGAAGTGTTAATAGGAGGTTAGGTTATATACAGTATCATGATGTATGGCATTAAAGTCAAAGCAGGTTATGTTTAAGTTGTATAATACACTAGTGAGTACTCATCTGGGAAACTGTGTATAGCTTAAGTCTCCATATTGCAAAAATATGTAACAGTGTGTAATAGAAAGTCAAGAGAAGAGTAACTAGGCTGATCTTAGGACTAAGAGGAACAAGCTATAATGACAGACTGAAGAAGCTGAAGCTTTTCAGTTTAAGCACATGGAGATTAAGAGGTGACATGATTGAAGTGTATAAAATTATGAAGGGAAAGGGTACAGCTGTTACTTTAAAATACATTCTTCAACAAGAACATGAGGACATGGTTGGAAACTTGTCAAGGTTAGATTTCTCAGAAATGTTGAAAAGTTTTTGTTTTTTTTTTCATGCAAAGAACAATAGACCATTGAATAAATTACCAAGTTGTGTGGTGGATAGTATAATAAGACTATAGGAACCTTCATTCTCAACTTGACGCTATTTTAGACAATCTAGGTGAATAGGATGGAGAAACCTGTTGAGCTAAAAGGGCCTTCCTCATCACAATTATTAGGTAGGACAAATGATGTATTAATTATTATTATTGTATATTTCCTCTCTAGCTGTGCATTCTACTTTATTTAGATCTGAAAATACGCGTTGGCCTGTATTGGTTTGCTGAGTTATGGAGTTAATCTCAAATATTGTAAGTTGCCTTAGATAAAGGTATCGGCCAAATAATAAGTAAAGTAATAATACGTTTATTGGGTTATTATTATCATGTTTAGAGTACATTGAAGTTGTAAATTGTATGTTCTGATCAACATATATCATGTGGTCACACTGGCATCATGATTTGTGAGTATAATAGAGTTACCTAGACACTTCTGTGGTCCTTAAATGAAAAATCTGGTAGCATATTAGCCAAATAGGAAGCGTATTTAGAATGGTTAAACCAACTACAGTTAATGTTGACCCAGATGTATTAATTTCTAATTATGACTGTCTATTGAGCAACCATACAGACTTTGGACAGAAACATTCAGTCTGCATATAGCCTTTACCTTTTCCTTTATTCAGTGATGTGAATTCTAATTTGATATTTAAGTATCTGAAAAGATTAATGAATAGATAGAGATTATGTAGAGAAAAGTCAAGCAAAATGACACCTTTCATTGGCTAACTAAAAAGATTACAATCTTGCCTGAAGAAGGGGCCGGAGTTGCCTCGAAAGCTTACATATTATAATCTTTTTAATTACCCAATAAAAGGTGTCATTTTGCTTGGCTTTTCTCTACATTCATAATGGTACAACACCCTAGTACTATGGTTATTATGAAAGAATACTCGTAAAATTAGACTTTGGCTGGTATCAACATCTCATACACTAAAAACTAAATTTCTCACCACAGTTCAGACTGGCTCATGTGATTATTTGCTTGACAAACTAACGAAGGAAAATAATACACCATAATAATATATTTAGAACATATTAATAATTTCTTATATGTCATGTAGGTCTCTGTTGTTAATGGCTTTGTCATTTTTTTCTTCATAGTTAAGATATTAAACAGACATAATAATACAAATATTTCTTTGCATTTATATAGTGCTTTTTTCACTACTCAAAGCGCTCAGCAATTGCAGGTTACGGGCTTTGCTTAAAGGCCCAACAGAGCAGAGTCCCTTTTGGGATTTACGGGATGCGAACCGGCAACCTTCCGATTGCCAGTGCAGATTCCTATATAATGCCACAACATTAATGTTTTTGCCTCTACAGACTCACTCAGGTACACCTTACTGCCAGTGCTGTGCTGTTTGTTTGGCTTTAGCAAGGACATACTCAGTTCAAGAGAACTCGTGGTTGTGATTTTTGTAACCATTTCTGGAGAAAGGAAGGCTGTCAGACAATGATTGCATTATTTCCCAATTCATGTTATTGCTGGTGTGTTATCATGGGGTTTTACTGTATTTGTGTTTTATTACTGAGTGCAAAGCATGTTTTCCAACAACTACCAGTTCTCTAAGTAAAGCACACTAATCTCAAAGCAAATTTTTGTTGTGAAAATGATGTTGACTCGTATGTGTGTCTTCTCAGCTAGTGTAATGAAATGATTACATTGCGTTTGATGTACTATAAATACAAACAACTAAATGGCAATGCTTGAATAACACACTTTATTCAACATGTCTATAGGTTGGTTCTTGCAGATGACAGAGTTGGGAGAGTGGGGCCAATATCTAGTCAGCCCCAGGGGCCCTTGGACTTGGGATCTGGCCCTTGGTTGTTGCTTTCTGTCTGAAGCAGGTATCAAAGTATAAGCTCCTCATGATCTTGCTTTAAAGATGTAACAGGTTTGAAAATAAATTGATGGATGCATGGACTGTAACACAGGCTCTATGCCATAAAGCCTCCTGTATGCAGAATCAAACTTTATAATCTGTGACATCTTTTGTATGAATTCAGGAATCAGATCTTGGGTGGCTATTAAAATTGCTGTGAGTGAAAGAGAATTTCGCAATCACAAACTCTCGGGGACTACAGGTTAAGAAGTGACTGAGAAGAAAAAAAAATGTGCGTTGATTCACATTTGAAAGCATACATCTCTGTGAAAAAAATAAAACTTCTTTCATCACCATGCAGGGGAGTTAAACTGTGTTCCTGTTCAAGTTCATCACATGCTCGTAGGTTTCTGGAAAATGATTCTGAATTAGTATTAGTATCCAGCTTGGCTTTATAATATACTGTTCAGTTTTGAAGGGCAAGAAAGATAAGCAAAGACTTACTTATAAAACTCTTTGTGCTTGGCCCTGGTAGGAAATATACTAAAATAAATCTTTATTAATTGATTAACTGAAAATCGGAAAGCTATATATTATTATTCCTGCTATCTATTGCTTTGTATATTGCTGATGATTATACCAGATGTTACCAGCAAGATAGAAAAGAACATCATTCCTAAAACACTACCACCAATTCCAGAAGCTGTGTTGCTTTCAGTCAAGACATTAAAGCTTAAATATTGTACTGATCAGGTATCGACAAAGTGTAATTATTCCCACCAATGGGTTCAACCCCTCTTCTGTCACATGGTTTGCTACCATCCTTGCGCAGGAGAATGCTCCAAAAAATGATGTTGGATCAGCTTGACAAATTATTTGTATTCAGCCTCTTGTAACCAGGCTGCTGTTTTTGGCATCTGCTCCACAGTCACATGTTTGATGTACGGCGAGTGTCTACGAAACAACAGCTATCCAAGAGAAATGTGCTCCCTGATACAAAATCAGCCTGAATCTATCAGCACTGAACACATAGCACAGAGATGCTGGCCCAAGTTATCCTTGTTTTTTTTCCCATAAGATTATCCTTTAGTGAATATTTTTTACCAAATAAAGTATTCAATTTTATCCCATAGATGTGGAGAGTGGATTGAGATCTGCAGGATGAATTCACTGTTATGTTCCTGGAACCTTCCTAGGAGTAGTGTAGACTTTTAGTAATATTCTAATTAAAAAATTCACATTCACAAATGATGCTGCTGCCAAAGGATGGACAGATAACCTGTGTCAATTAAACATTTTTCTACTAGATGAGTTAGTATGCTACTAAAACACACCCCACACCCCTCATTGTCAGTCTTCATTGTGGACTCCAGCCGAATGAATTCAGTGACATTTTGACATATTCTGGTTCTCCCTTCAGTGTGGACAAGCTTTAATTAGACCAGATGACATTGTAGTATTTATTTTTCCTTGATCAGAGTGGAATTTAGTTGTGTGATCAGAGCATTTGTAATAAAGCATTGCAATGACCTGGGGATGGGAGAGATAGAAGACTCTTAGCACTCTGACTACCATGGTAGTAGTTGGCCCTTAAAAGGGACTCCCATTTTGACTTCTCTGCAACACACTCAAGTGTTCTTGGCTACTGTACCCCAAGCCTACACATGCATGTCACCAGTCCTGCCTCATCATTTGGCACACTTTCCCCAACTCCAACAGCTGATTCAAATCCATGTTTCTACCCAATATTTGCATTCAGTCATGTGCATAGACCAATGGGCTTTATCAGTAGAAGAGCGAACTGTTATAAGTGCTTCTCTTAACTGCCTTCACCCCCCTTCCACGCTCTCAGGAGTTGCTTTTATGGCCAGCTTCTCCAGGTAGGTTTACCCCTTCTCACAATCCACGGCTACCTGAGAAACGTGATCCTCTTGGATTTCAGCCTTTCAATAAAAAATCTAAGTATCTCTCATTATTTTCTGATTGGGTGGCTTACCTATTTGCTTGTTTCAGATGACATCAGCACTCAGTCCCTAGTTTCCATTCTCAATATCTCTTCCTCCCTACCTATTGAACGTTTGCACAAACTCACCCTTGGTTCTACACTCTTGGTTTGGAAAGAGTCAGCCATTTAAAGTTGTGACAACACACACATTCCCATGCATTTCAGAGTAACTTTCATTTTACAGGACAAATTCATTTGTATAATACATTATGGCATCCATCTCTTCTTTGACCGCACAGTTTTTTTTCAAGGAAACTGACACCTACTCCCTGAAACCACTGCATAAATTGAAAGTGAGACCAACTATTATAGAGGTAAAGGTGCAATACTGCGGCAAAATGAAAGGTCTCAGATTGAATGAAGGTGAACCTTCATTCAGAATACAGCAGAGACGAGGACCTCCAAGGACAGATGTCACTTACCAATTATTAGCTATCGTGTTCTTCAGAAGCCTGGGAGAACAAGAAATACAAACCATAGAGAGGTGTGAAAGGCATGTCTGGACGAAGACGGCTCACACTGAAAAGAGACAAAGCAAACAATCACGTCACTTGTATTGTTTAGTGATCGAGCACAATTATGGGTGAATAATAAGCACTTTGCCTCCTGCATTTTTCAATGCGTACAATAGCCGCCCTTTGTCCATAAAATATGCTTTCTAAACCATTAAATGAATTACTGCAGCTTTGTGAGAAAGCATATGATGTTTACAAGAAAAGCATTAAACTTGTTATCCTTTATTTGTCCTTACATTTTAAGATCAGGCTGTCAAGGGAAGCAGCCGTTTTTCTTTAAAGATGAAGGCACATCTAAAGTTTAGTTATGGAGTTCTGTCAGAGGGGTTATAAACCTTGTAATACTAAAACACTCCAGCTGAATAACATAATGCTGTCATTTTGAAGTAGCTTTTTCATCTTCATCATTGTACAACCATCTAGGTTTGACATTTTCAAAATGTTTTTTAAAAACAAAATAACATAGCTTTTGGTTAGTTGCTTCACTAAATAAAGGCATTCAAAGAAGTTTGTGTTTTGTCATTTTAAAAGGCTATCCTGACAAACTGTCCTCAAAAGCTATGAAAGAGCAGCAAATAGAGAATTCTTTTTATTAGTGTGACACAACTAAAGTTGATGTGGGTTGTTAGTGAAACTACTGTGACAAACTAATTTCCTTGATTATTCCATTGTGTTATAACCCTCCTTCTTTCATCTGAGGGCTGCAACCACAGCTAAAACTGAAAACCTGAATATACCACAACTGATTATGTTTTACTAAGACTCGCCGTTTGATGCCATGACATTTAACTGTCCAGACTGCTGTAATCAAATTCAGAGTTGATTTGTTGAGCTACCAATACTCTCCAATACCAATACACCTCACTCACTGTGTCACATTAAACTGTCTTCCTCACCTCTTTAATTATACCATCCATCCATTTACTCCTTCCATTAATCCAGTTTCAGTTTTTGATGAACCAATGACAATTCCAGCAAAACTAGGAGAAATGCAGGAACCAAAGCCTCATGAGTTCATCAGTGGGCACACTCATTCTCATCGGACCATTTTAGTGTCAGTGGCTAACCAAAACTGTGTGTCACAAAATAAAGGAAGATACCTTAGCACTCAAAAGAACCCTACTTGGGCACACAGAAAAGATACAAACACCACAGAGGCGTAGCTAGAGTTTTCAGCGCCCGGGGACAACTGAAGATTTCGTGCCCCGTCCTGTTTGCCAAAATGCAATGGGGAAGGGAAAGAAAATTTTTTAAAATGTATTTAAAATAATAGTATTTTAAGAAAAAAAAATCATATTTTTTATTTTAAATAGTTTTAAATTTTTAAATATTTTAATTTTTTTAAGCACTTGTATGCGTATATTTTCAAGGTTTCGCTAAATGTATAAAGATAGAATGAAGTAAAATAATTAAGACAACAATAGTAGTTCGAAAATATAATTATTCTAAAATATTATTCAAATATAACATTGCAAAAACTTAAACATTACATTGGATATAATAATATAATAACCTGAAAATGAAGTTAGTATAAAGAAAAAAAAATAGTTTGATGTAGAATGGTGGGTGGCACGGTGGTGCAGTGGTAGCGCTGCTGCCTCGCAGTGAGGAGGCCTGGGTTCGCTTCCCAGGTCCTCCCTGCATGGAGTTTGCATGGTCTGTGTGGGTTTCCTCCCACAGTCCAAAAACATGCAGGTTAAGTGCATTGGCGATTCTAAATTGTCCCTAGTGTGTGTGTGTACACCCTGCAGTGGGCTGGCGCAGGGTTTGTTTCCTGCCTTGTGCCCTGGGATTGGCTCTAGCGGGTTGGATAATGGGTGGGTGATGTATAATGCTTTAAATATAATTATTAACTTCAAAGAGAAATTTCCCTAGCCTTTGCTGCTGCACATTTATCGATTAGTTCATCAAAATGTATGCTGTCGGTAACCTCCCGCTCCACACTCAGCAAAGCCAAGGCTGACAATCTTTCCTGTGCCATGGATGACATGGCACACAGAAATGGCGTTTGGAACAACTTAGACAATAATACACTAATACCTCATGTCAGTCGCGCGACCTGTTTAATAACATCAAAAATGTTTCTGGGTGGGAGTCAAGCATGTTAGAGTAGTGGAGGGGATAAATTATTGTCTGTTGGGTATATAGAACTAATACGTGCTTCGAAATCAGAAAGAGACAAAAAACATAGGAAAAAGATATCCTCATACTGATGGAGTGATGGACTGAGTAGGCAAATGTTTTTTATTTACTTTTTAGTGCATTTAAGAATGGAAAACATTTCATTCTAAAATTTCGTAACATCAATTTGGCGCCCCCTGGATGTTGCGCCCGGGGACAGATGTTCCCCCTTGCATCCCCCAGCTACACCACTGCTCATAACCACCACACTTTTTAACATAAACCGTAAGTTCATTCTGCATATCCTACAACAGGGCTATTCAAATCAGTTTGTGAGCAAGTCAAACTGAAAATCTAAAAGTTTTGCAGGCCATGTTTCTTGTTTCTTTCAATGACATGTTATTTTATTTACAATTAATGCAAAATCAAATTTTTATATTTTGGATTTCAGATAAGAAAAGGGTATCGAACCTCATGAGTTTTGATGTGTTTGTAAAAAAAGCAAAATGTCAGAAAATATTTGAAAAACACTTGATATGTTCAGTCGGGATGGACTCTGCTGCTGTGTCTGGCCAGGAGACTATTATAATGGCTGGTCAGCAAGGAAACTGTGATATTCCCCATTCATTCCAGGACATGGACAAGGAAGGATGCTGCAGCAGCAATTACATAGTGACTAGCATTCCAACGGCCCTGGGGGGACACCCTGGTTGAACCCAGAACTGTCCTTGTGTGGTTTTGTTTGGGGTTTGGGGCTCAGTGGTGTCCCCTACTGGCCACAGTCCTTTGTAGTTACCTCTGTTATCTGTTGATAACATAAATATGTTGTAGCTGCATTTACCTAAAATTACCAGAGTTCATCAGCTCTAGTTTGCAAATGGGATTCAGCAAAGGCTTGGAACGTTGAAATGATTCCACAGATAAAATATCTTCGTTTTAAAAACTTTAGTAAAAATTCCAAATAAAACAGTTCACACAAAAAAAGAGAAAATAGCAAAGAAAAGAAAAGTTCTTGTTAAGAAAAGTTCTGTTTAAAGCTTAAAATTCTTGTTTCATTTCTTATGCTTATCCCATTTCTATGCTGTAAATGGGCCTTTTAGTCTCTGCTAGCACTGGGACCTATTCTAAATTACAACTGACTCAATTAACACACTGTATCTTAGTTATAGCAAGAAAATTCTGTTATTAATTTACATGGGATAAAAGGCTATACTATTGTCTATGGCTATGACTAAGCAAACACTAATATGAATTTAACTTAACTTAAAGCATTAACTTTTGAAGACTGGCTCTTACATATGTTATTTAACTTTGATTTTGGACTTCAATGCCTTTAAGCATTTAAATAATATATATTGTAATTGATACCATAAATATGTTATTTAATTCTTTGATTTTGGAGTTCAATGCCTTTAAGCACTGCGGTGGGCTGGCGCCCTGCCCAGGGTTTGTTTCCTGCCTTGCGCCCTGTGTTGGCTGGGATTGGCTCCGGCGGACCCCCGTGACCCTATAGTTAGGATATAGTGGGTTGGGTAATGGATGGATGGATGCCTTTAAGCATTCAAATAATATCTATTAACCAGTAACGGAGCACTGCACGATAACGTAGTGAATACATTTGACTTATTGTTTTCATCCTCTTTCTCTGTATGTTTAGCATTCGTTTGCTCAGAGGTTGATGCGCTTGCTGCTTCCTGAGCAGCTCTTGTTTTCTCCACTCTAGCAGCCTGCTTCTTCTCTTCTTCTGTTGGCATCTTCTTGCATTAAAACTGAGTTTTTGTGTTGCAATTACTTAGTATGTTTTTCTTAATTTTTCACTTAAGCTGTAACTTAAGTGTTCAATCTGCCTTAAGAATTATGTAAGACATGAAGAGGTACGGGAAGTGACGGTGATAGTGGTAGCGATGAGAACGGCACCCGTATGCATGCGCCACATGGCTGCCCTGCTGCCCGCTGCTGAGAGTTGATTTTTCAATAAAATAAAATAAAAATAAAAAGAGTAATAAAAATCAACACCCCAGAAGCGGACAGTAGAGGTCACGTAGTACACTATATGTGTACTAAATTTCAGGTCAAAAGGTTTATGAGCTACAGGTGATTTAAAAAGAAGATACTGTAGGCAGCATGGGGGTGCAGTCATAGAGCTGCTCCCTCGCAGGATACTCTCTGTGTGGAGCTTACTGGTTCTCGCCGTATCCATGGGGAGTTTCCTCTATGTACTCCAGCTTTCTTCCACAGGTCAAATACATGCAAGTTAGGTGAATTAGCATTGTTAAATCAGCCAGTGTGTGTGTTTACCCTGTGATGGATTTGCACCCTTTCCAGGGATTGTTTCTGCTTTGTGCCTGATGGTTGCTGCAATAAAATCCAGCTTCCTCCTGGATGAGCAGGATTCAAAAATGGATGGATGGATTCAAATCCTGCAGGCCAGACAGTGCACTGTGTGTGTGAAGTTGGCATGTTTTTCAGTTGTCTGCATAGGTGCGCCACATAAGTCCAGCTTTCCTGCTACATACTTGTGGCTGAGGTTTTTTGATGATTCTAAGTGTGAGTGTGCCATTAACGGAGTCCTGTGAAGTAGCGACATACCATTCAGTGCTGCTGCCTGCCTTACACTCTTAAAATGAATTGAAAACACTGAGACAAAGGACAAATGGAGAAACGTTGGGAATTTGAGAACTTTGTTGGTTGAAAAGCTTAATGTTCTGAGCCCCAGAACTTGCTATTAACAGATCTGAGTCTTTCTAGCTTTGATCATCCATAACTGTATCCCAGAGGAAAAGAACTCAGGAAGCCATCAATCAACCAAAGATCATCTTTAACCACATTTAGAATAAAATGAGATACTTCATTTATGTTTTCACTATATCCAGTTTTTAAGTAGCAAATACACTAGCACCTTAAAAAAATCCTTTTTTGTATCTCCACTGTAAGTCAGTAAAGAAAAATTTATTTTTTGGTAACCTGTCATCACCTCTGAGTAATGCTACTATCTATTGTTCCACCAGTTTAACTGCTTAACAGAAACCAATTTTAATGACAATAAAATGAATGGCATCTATCCAGTTAAAAGTAAGTACAACCATTTCAGTTCAATTCAAGTCATTTTTATGTGGTGCACTTGAAAATGGGCACTGTACACATTTACTTAGATACCATTATTAATTGATATTACTAAAACAGAATGGCACATGCAATATGTAGTTGTACATAAATATGCTTCTATATGCAGACATTCTTTTTTTTATGGGCTGTAAAGTCACCCAAGTGTGTGAATGTGCCCTTCAATGAGGTGGCAGCTGATACTGCTGGGAGAGACTCTGAAAGGCCTTCATGCTAATTGGAAAAAAGAAAATTGAAATATTTATAGATGGATGGATGGATACATCTGAAAACTCCCAGTACTAGTAATGTAAGTAAATGGTCATTAATAAATGTAGCATATTAAGCTAAATTCAGGATAGTGGGTGAAATCTCCTATATCTACATCTCTGGAATCCAGGTCTTCATGATATGACACAGATGAACTGGCCATTCCATAGCTTCTTGGACATACCACAATGAACAAAGATACTGGGTAGATTTAGGAAATTGTGGCCAAATATGCGCTGAAGGTCTCACACTGTGCTTGTCTTTGGTGACATACCTTGTTATAGGGCACATACATTCATCACAGTAATGCCAAGATTATCTGCAGGGTGCTGAGAAGAGAAAGAAAATGAGAATGACTACAGGAATTAAGGTTACTACTGCAGTTTTTTAAAAAGCTCTTGTAATAAAACAGGCAGCAGACAGAAAAAGGTTTTGGAATGATTACTGCATAGATGTGAAAATACTTGTATGCAAGTAAAAAAATGAAAATACGTCTTCACAGATACAAAGACAGAACCGACTAACAGAATGAAACTTGGTGTATACATACAGTATAGTGCACTAGAGGAAGATGTGGAGGCAGGGAGGCCAGAACAAGAACTGATGTAGCAGGTACATGGGTTCTGGGTACCAAAAGTGACGTCATTAAAGGGTGCTGTAAGTGGCATCATCAGTGGGTGGATCAGTGGTGATGTCACTGAAAGGCGTGGTCTTCAGCTTTTCTGCGGAGGGACAAAAGGAGAAAGGATCAGATGACAGCGCCAACCCTTGGTCAGGCTAAGAAACAACACTATTTGAGCCTATAAACCATCTCCTATGTGCACACGTGTGACACATTATAAACAGCCAGACCACCTACAAGTAACTGAGCATTTTTATATTAAAAAAAAAAACAAAGAACTGGTTATTGACTTTCGTCAATAGACCCTCTATGTCCAGTCGCTATTCAGGGAGTGGATGTAGAGGTGGAAAATAAGTACTTGGGGGTCCACATCAATGACAAGTTGGACTGGTCTCATGACACACAGGCTATTTATAAGAAAGGGCAGAGCAGACTCCTTTTTCATAGGAGACTAAGTGGGAATGTGGGAAGTGAAATCCTTTACATCTTCTACAACTCTGTGATAGCCAGTGTGATTTTCTATGCTGTAGTGTGCTGGGTTGGTAACATCACTTCAAGAGAGGCCCACCGAATCAACAAGCTAATTAAAAGGGCAGGATCAGCTATGCGATGCACTTTGGACCCCCTGAAGGTCATAGCAAAGGACAGAATTCAAACAAAACTGAGTGCCATTATGAACAATGCTGCAAATCCTCTCACTGACACACAAACACTGAGGACTTTCAACCAACCATTAGTCAGCAGAAGTGTGTCAAGAAATGCTATTGGGAATCCTTTATGCATACCTCATTGTGATTGTGACAGTCAAGTCAGAAATTTTCTTTCTTTTTAGTCATTCTGGTGTTTATTTAAATGGAGTTTGTTATCTGTCATACTATAGGGGTTTGTTGTTTGTCATAACAAAATAATATATATATGTTTTAATTCCGCTTCCATAAAAAGCCAAATTTTCCACTGTAGACAAATAATGTTCTATATATCGATTTCATTCTCTAACCCACTTAATCCAGACCAGGTTCTAAGGAGGTCCCGGAGCCTATCCCAATTAAAATAGGGCTCAAGGCAGGAACAAACCCTGGATAGGACGACAGTACATTTCAGGGTGAACACACACACACTCAAACTAAACAGCCTCACACTAAACGTACACTAGGGTCAATTTAGCGTGGACAGTTGGATGAAACCTGAGCATCCATAGGAAACCCACACAGTCACAGAGAGAACATGCAAACGCTACACTCGGAGGACATGGTGAACCCTGGTCTCCTTAATGCAAACCAGTAGCACTATCACTTCACCGACATATCTATCTATCTATCTATCTATCTATCTATCTATCTATCTATCTATCTATCTATCTATCTATCTATCTA
>JANRMT010062804.1:19137551-19151029 GCA_026402145.1 Polypterus bichir lapradei | reverse complement strand
GATAGATAGATAGATAGATAGATAGATAGATAGATAGATAGATAGATGTTGGTGAAGTGATAGTGCTACTGGTTTGCATTAAGGAGATCAGGGTTCACCAGGTCCTCCGAGTGTAGCGTTTGCATGTTCTCTCTGTAACTGTGTGGGTTTTCTATGGATGCTCAGGTTTCCTTCGACTGTCCAATAACATGCATTTTAGGTGAAATGGTTATGCTAAATTGATCCTAGTGTGTGTTTAGTGTGAGGCTGTTTAGTTTGAGTGTGTGTGTGTTCACCCTGAAATGGACTGTCGTGTGAAAAAATAATTTAAAAAGAGAGAACTTCTGATTTGGATGTCACAGTTCCAATGAGACATTTTGCAGATGTATTGCTGTTGGTATAAAGAGGCCCCAGTAACATTTCTTGACACACTTCAGCTGAATAATTCATTGACTGAAAGTCCTCAGTATTACTGTGTCAGAGAGAGGATGTGCAGCATTGTTCATAACGTCTCTCAGTTTTTTTAAAATGTTCTCCTTCACAACTACCTCCAGGGGGTTCAGAGTGTGTCCCATATCTGAGGTTGCCCTTTTAATTAGCTTGTTGATTAGGTGGGCCTCTCTTGAAGTGATGTTACCAGCCCAATGCATCACAACACAGAAAATTACACTGGACATCACAGAGTTGTGGAAGATGTGAAGGAAGTCACTTCACACATTAAAGAAACACAATATCCTAAGGAAAAAGAGCCTGCTCAACCCTTTCTTATATAGATCCTCTGTGTTCCATGACCCAATCCAACCAAGGTCCCCCTGCTCAAGAAGGCACATGTACAGGCACGGATGTTCACTGGTAAACTTAAGACGAGCCTGCAGAAGTATCTGTAATCGATCAATTGATTGATTGTGGCACACAGTCAACATGTGGGAGACAGAATTCTGGCTGGGTTGTAGCAGATCAAATACTTATTTCTCTGAATGATATGCAAATAAATGTATAACTGTTATGTAATGTGTTTATTTCTGGATTTTTAGTTGATATCCTGTCTCTCTCCATTAAAATGAAATTACCATAACAGTTAGAGACTGTTCATTTCTTTGTAAGGGAGCAAACTTACAAATTCAGCAAGGGATCAAATACTTATTCCCCCCACTGTATCTTGCTGAATATGATCTTGGCAACCTTTTACATCATTAGAAAGAAACAAAACAGAAAATGTTGCTAGTGGTGTTATGGGATTTTTCAGGTATGGAAGACAGACATTTCCATTTAGTTCAACACAAGTTTCCATTTGAGAAGTGCTGAAAAGTTACATGTAGCATGTTGATTAGCACATGCAATTAAAATATCAATTTATTCTGTGCATGTGACAGTATTAACCCTAGAAAACTACAAACCCATAAACATTCTAAAATGCTTGTAAAAAAACTTAGCAACTCAACTGCTTCATGTCACGCTCCAAGTGCGTACTTAAAAGTTTCCTTTTTGTCCTCTCTATAGTTTTGGAATCGGGACATGTTGAAACACTCCATGATTCAACAGATGGATATAACATCTTCTCAGCTATGAGATCATCATGAGACAGATCATCGCTCCGTCATCTCACTTAATGCGGCCCCCCCCACTTGCCCAACCCTTGAGAAGACAGACATTCTTATCAGCTTAATTAAAACGGTCCACTACTTCTCATTCCCATTAAAGTCAGACGTGAATTTCAAATATGTAGGAGTCCAACTAAAATACCAGCCCAGCCTCACAAGAAATTCTATAACCGGGAACGTCAAAAAGATTTGTGAATGTCCCGACCGGAGAAGTGCATGGATCAGCTTCCTCCTCCCCATTTCTATTTGTTTTGCCGCCATTTCCTCCTCTAAACTAAAGAATTACAGGAAAAATCATTTCCTTTTTAACACGTTAGCATGTTCAGATGTGCTTATAGCATGTGAACTTGAAGAAAAGACAAAAAGCCTGAAGTGTGTATCAAAAGTTAAGTAGAGTATCTTAGATTTAAATTTTTTTGTTTCTTATGGCCAAAAGAATATTTTCCTTCTTAAAAGGTTAGTAGGCTTATATGTTCAATCATCTGGCAAACAACTGGGATCTTGTAAATATGCTAAAGTGTGAGTTGTTTGGCACCTCATGAGTAGGGGCCTGTTTTTTTAAAGCCCTCTTTACTTCAGGGGCCTGACTTTATATATAAGGAGCTATATGCAAAAAGTTTAAATTGAATTTGTATTCTGAGATGAAACCTTCTGATCGAGTGTGTTCTGTCTAACCTGAAATGTTTCCTGTCTGGTGCCAATTGCTTCTGTGATATACTTGGCTACATTTAGACTGCAGGGGTAAAACAAAAGTCCATTTTTTTATTTAAGATCTGACTCTTTCTTTTTGCTTACATTACTGTTCAACTTATATGAAATCACTAAATTCAAGTAGACAGAACTGACTGGGCCATTCTAATTCAATTCAATTTGAATATACTTGTATGGCATCACCTTTATGCAATAATACAACATAACGATCAATAGAAACAGCTAGGTGGCAAAACCCTGCTTTTGTTTTTTTTTTAATTCCTCTTTGCAGAAATAAGATGAATTTCCATAATTTGTATAGTGAACATCGCAGGCACTGCAGAAAAATCAGTAAATTACCAAGAGCATAATGTGGAAACCAGGGGCGCTCCAGCTGCCCCAACCCCTACACAGACAGCCAGACACACAAGTGCAGCAAACAACACTCTTTATTCCTGTGGGGAAGCACTTTTTCTACACTCCCCACAGCAGCACAAATAGGCAAAGCACCAAAGCATTGTCCTGTTCTTCTCTCTTTCTCCGTCTTCACTCCTGTCCCGGCAAGCTTCATCCACCTCCTCCCGACTCTGGCTCCTTGAATGGAGTGAGATGGCCCCTTTTATGTCGCTCCTGGGAGTGCTTCAGGTGGCTCATTAGTGTTACCTGGAATCCCTCCCAGGTATGATGGACATTCAATGTAAGGCTCTGCAGCTCCCCCTGGCAGCCCCCATAGAGCCCAACAGGACTGCACTGGACTCTAGCTCCCAGTGTGCCCTGTGGGAATCCATGGTGCCACAGTCGTGCCCTCTAGTGTCCCAGGGGAGGCAATGGCCGCAGATGATCTATCCCCAGGTCCTTCCATCCAACTGGCATCCCGGCTGGGTAATGGTCATGGCCACCCTTCACAGTAGAAATATTAAAAAAAAATTAAAAGTGTATTTCATAATGAAATTTGCCTATATTTTTCATACTGAAATAGGAAACAATTTACATTAAGAGAAATGTCAGTGAGTTCACACATTTTTCTAGCTCGCTTATTTCAGTTCAGGCACTTGGAAAGCCACAGTTTATCCTGAAAGCAACACAAAGACATTGATCTATAGATAATAGCATTTAGTTAAAGGATAAATTTGGTATTTTTCAGTTCAACTTATTTCTTCTCAATCATGGAATATATTAGTTTTCCACATGAATTTGCATTCTGAAGGGCACAATTTTTTTTTTATAAATTTATAAAAATAACTAGCCTTCTGTTGTACTTCATGATAGAGCTAAAGGGTACAATTATAAAGCAAAGCCTTAAAACTTACTGAATAAGTCAACTTTTCAAGCCAATAATGTTATTGAGTATTGATCTACGTCCACATCTTACAACACAGATATTCAACACACATGAAATTAAGACAAAGCCTGCCTTTGTACTGAATTTAACATTGACACCTGGACTTGTAACAACAAAGCAGATACAGAGCATGGTCAAGAGGCATTAGAGTAGGCCAAAAAAGGCATGCAGTTTATGTTTTGGTGACAGCAGTAGGAAAATACAGGAAGCTGCTATTCAACATGGAGGTAGGAATTCAAATTTTAATTTCACTTTCATTCATGCATTTACTATATCTATTCATTCAGTTTTCGAAACTGTCTTCTATTATTGCATTACAGCCATAGTGAGGAGCCAGGCAGTATCTGATAAGAACTGTCACTAGACATCACTGGGCCCGATCACACATCAATAATCACAGAAATAAGATTAATTTGCTTGCATATTTTTCTCTGTTTTATTTTAATATATTCATCAGATATAATTAACAACATTTAGGCATATTATTCTGTGGCTTTATAGAACTGGAATAACAAGAATCAGATGATGAATAAAAATTCAGGGGCATTGTTTTACCCAATTTTTATTAAATACAAATGATGAACAATAATCCTTAAACTACAAATCTGTACAAACTCGTAATGGGGTTCACTACACAAATGTTTTTTGTTTGTGTTTAACCTTCATATACTGTACAGCCAAATGAGCCTGATTGAATGAATGGCTTCCTCTTGTTTGTACTGTGTCTCATGTAGCTTGCTAATGTGAATTTCCTCCACTCATTCTGGCTTCCTCCTATACTTCAAAGGCTCATAGCCTAGTGGGTTGCTGTTTCAAAACTGTCCTGTTGTGTGTGACTGAACATGGCTGTTCTTGAATGTGTCCATTGTTATCAATTACTTAATGAACCAATGTAGTGGACTGAAGGCCTTTTCTTTGTGAGTTTCTGTCTCATCACCATTGCTTCCAGGTTATGCTCTTACAAACCAATTGAAGTGTATATGGAAAGTCGATGGATGTTGAAAGGGTCATCTGCACCCAAGATGATATACTGGAACACCGTAAAAAAAACTGAGGCCTTCCTGAATGATGTGCCCCTGACATTTAAATGATCTAGAAGATCATCTGAATTTTGGCTATTCAGGGACCCTCTTGATGCTGGGCTTTAATTAAAATTGGATTATACATCACAGTGCTGTTTGTGTTTTTTAACATAAAGCAGGTTTGACACACAATGCAAAAGGCTGTTATACTTCTCCAGGGATACAGGCTCAAATAGATCCTATTGCTGTCTGTGTAGAGTTGGTATACTGTATGTCTCCCATGTGTGTGCAGATTTTCTTTGGGTATTCCAGAAATAGATATGTAGATTCTAAACTGGTCTGATATGGTTGTAGGTGTGTGCTTGTATGAACCCTGTCATAGACTAGTGTAGTTTATTTTCTCCTTTGCACTTATTGCTTTCAGAATAAGGTCTTGCTTCCTATTACCATGTAAGGGAAGAGGAAAAGTTAGATAATGAATGAATGATGACAGTATTCAAATATTTTGTTCACTGGCTCTCTGTGATCCTCAACTGAATGATTCAGTTTTAAGCAATGGGTGGATCAATGGATGGATGACATGGCAGCAGCCACCTGAAGATTCTCTGAAAAACTGATTGTCATAGGCTCTGAGGCAGGAACATTTTACATGAGGGTTTAATGCTGGTAATTCACATACAATGCAGTGAGACTAGTAATTTATATTCATTTAGGCAATGCAAGACTGCAGATCATCATCATCATATCTTATCACGCCACTGCTGTATCCAGGTAAGCGTCATTAGCTTCTTACCACCCCTGGATGAGTGCAGTGGACTGTGTAGTGTAGCAATTGGTCTCTGTCTGGTAGGGCAGATTAACAGGGGCACCACAAGAAGGTTTGCTACATGCCCCCAAGACTGCAGATAAGAAGGCTCATTGATTGCTTGGCGACACCTCCAGGATTAGAGGATATAAATGAAAGAAAGAGGTGTTGAGGTTGTATAACACATGGGTGAGATCTTACTTGAAGGAATGTGTGGAACTGTGGTCACCACACTGTAGAAATGGGTTTAGAAAAAGGCAACAGGGCTGATATCTGAGTTAAAAGGGGTTTAATTACAAGGCATGCCTGAATGCGTGCAGACAGGAAAAGAGAAGCGTGAGGGGAGCGCTAATAAAAGTCATTAAATTCCAGAAGGGCATGAACAAGGTTAATTTGATTTTTTTTCTTCAGAACACAGGAAGCTTCATAAGGTATAAGGAGGAGAGGTCACAAAAGGGAGGGTTCAAGAGAGGATAGAACTGCAGGAATTGTTCCCGCTGAATCATAATTAACCTATGAGGACTTATTGTTGGAATGAATGTATGGGAGATTTAAAAGTATGGGTGAGACATTAGTTTTAGATTCTTAGAAAATGCTGCTTTTACCTGCTTTGTCCATTTAAAAGTGTGTCTTAATTATACAGAAATGTGTTTAGCAGGAAGTGTTTAGTGTATTCGAACAATTTTCATTAAGATTTAAGATTGAAGGTTTCTTTATTTGTCACAATACACAAGTGAAATATCAAAACTGGTTGACTACTGACAATATGCAAAACAGTAACAAGATAGGGAATCTACAGTACAGAAAACTAAGTAAGAATAAACAGAATAATTTTTAATTTTAAATATAAATAGCAATACACAATGTGTGAAAAACATTGGCAAAATGACATAATATTATCTCATTCATTACATTACGACATAATATACATACAACCATCATGCAAGGCAAAGTCATTATCTATCTATCTATCTATCTATCTATCTATCTATCTATCTATCTATCTATCTATCTATCTATCTATCTATGCATAACTGGTAAATTGTTCTATAGTTTGCAAACTCTGGAATGTAAACATGTAGATTCATGATGTATAGTTTTTCTATCTATACATGCTAATATATTCTGAACAAATGGCAAATTAAACCAGTAAGACATTCGGAAAGGCAGGATGTTCTACCTGACTGAGCCCTTGGTTGGAACAAATGTTAGCAGCCAGACTGCATTTACATCTCTGTACCTCATCTTTTGCAAGTTCTGTATCAAAAATAGCTGTTGTGTTACTCTAGAATCACTCACTTATATTGGGAATTGAGTGACAAGGTTAGTGCTGGGAATGCAATCAGGAGTTCAGTTTCTATTCAAAGAGACTGGAGTTACAATTGTCAGAAAAACTGACTTCTGCTTGAATCACCCCACACTTTTCAGGGCTCATCATCCATCCATAATGGTGGTGACTATCACTCATGTGCAGTTCAGTAGTTCCCCTGCTCTATTTCTCCTTCTGCATAGCACCACCAGCTGAACGCCCTTACGCTCTTAACTGCGAGCTGTCTCTCTGTTCAATAGTAACCGTATGGCACAAAAATACAGCTGTACTTCAGAAACATCCTCTTAAACAGCATTTCAATGAGAAACAAACACACTCTTACCCATTCCTTTTGTGGGATCAACTGCAGGCTTGTAGACTTACCACACAACATGCTTCTTGCATGAGGTTTAGAGCATTTAAAAGACCGAGCCCCAGCCAACCTAACGGCTCACTCTCCTGCCCTCTCTTCCTCAGACTGATCTGCTCCAGTTGCTGCTACAGAGCCATTGAATCCACTTGATGAGGAGGACTTTATGTTCTTTTGGACCGCCATGTTTGACAGCTGCAACCTGTGTGGCTTTCTGCTGTTGTTAATCCCCTTCTGAATAAGGTCTTATGTTTGTATCTGCCAGTTCAGCAATAAAGATTTTGTACCTTGGAAACCTGATCCCTTTTCCGGGCTCATGTATAACTCTAAGGTGGAGTGGCGGCTCTGAGATAGGGTTCAAATCCTGTAAATGCCAAAATTGACTCTACTTTGTTGGGCCCTTGAGCAAGGCCCTTAACCTGCAACTGCTCCATCCTGGGTATGACATTAACCTGCATCCAGCACTGCATGTAGGCCCTCCAACCTGCAGGGAAAAATCTGGGGGTTGGTGGCAGAGTTGGCACTCCAGCCAGCAGAGTGGTGGCTCTGAGGCTAGGGATCTGCACTGGCAACTGGAAGGTTGTCGGTTCAAATCCTGTAAATACTAATAGGGACTCTGCTCTGTTGGGCCCAAGAGTAGGGCCCTTAACCTGCAATTACTGAGCACTTTGAGTAGTGAGAAAAGCACTATATAAAAATCAAAGAAGTATTATTATAAAAAACCTCACACTGTTCCACTCCATCTGAGCTAGTGTGGTGCTGAAGTGTCACCTGTTGCATGGCTGCACTCAGGTCCTAATCTGGGATCCTGAGTTGATTTGTCACGTGGTGGGTGTGGCAATGCGCTTTATCAGTGCGTGCTTCTAACCTGTGTAACTTGACAATTTATATGTATATATCTTATATATAAACGTTTACGCATGGAAGTGTGTGTGTCTGTCCAACCTGGAAGTGAGAGATAGAGTCGGGGTAAGGGCTTCACCTCCAAGGAAACAACACAAGCAAGGCCAGCACATCAGCAAAAAGAAACCTCCGAAGAAAGACAAAGTCGCTTAGCCACTAAAATCGGCAAAATGGTATCCCTTTTACTTTTCCTCCCACCTCTAAAGCACAAGCAAGGGAAGCACGTCAGCAAAACAAATCTTCCTAGGAAAAAGATTCCCAGAGTAGTTCCTTTCAAGTACTTGACATCTCTACATTTCATTTTTTTTTTGACAATTTCAATAGTTTCTAGGGCCCTGGGCTATTCACAGCATGCGCTTACACGGCTAGTATATATATATATTGCATAGTTTACTGTCAAATAATGCAAAGAGTACACGACATGTGTTTCGCCCTCATTTGGGCTCATCAGGCATACACATCTACCGCTCCCCTCTCGGGGATCGAACCTCGGATGTCAGCGACGAAGCCCCTTTATGCTGCACCACGGCGTGTGGTTCATTTATATGACAGCCTGTAGGTCCGGAGTAATTACATTCATTGCATTCGTAGTCTGAGTCCTGACCTGAATTATGTGGGTGGTTACCTACCAGGTAACGCTTGTGGTTGGTCTACCATTCGGCAAACAATGTTGTGGGGCATGTCCTCATTGACAAGTCTTATGGCTCCTCATGAGTTTTGGTCATGGACTATGCAACCTTTTGCTCAATTTCATTACCTGGAAGAGTCCGTTACCAGGGAGGAGGAGCCCTTGATGATTTTGGTTGCTCTGGTCCTACACCGCTTAGTGAAAATGACCTGCAGAGAAGGGAGAGCAGATCTTATGGTGTGCTATGCTACTCACACCACCCTTTGTAAGGCTTTGCAGTCTTGGGCAGAGCAGTTATCAAACTAGGATGTGATGTTCAGTATTAAGATGCTTTCTACAGTGCCTGTGTATAAAGTTTATAAGATTGCTGGGTAAACCCTAAATTTTCCCAGTTGCCTTAGATGATACAGAGCTTGGATAGGCAATGTCCATGTCAGGTTCTCAGAAAAATGAACTCTGAAATATCTGAAGCTGCTCACCCTTCCCACTCTGGTCCTATTGATATGGACTGGTGAAACATGACATACAGTTAAACCCATTTAAAAAGCAGTGGTAATAACCTTAAGGGAGATGAAGTAATTGTGTGAAAATTCTCTATTCTTAATGTAACCTGCTATTATAAGTATCTACAGACATCCTTATGTGAACCTGTGAAGTGTCATTATACTTCAGTCTATGCAGTTTATTGTATATTTTCCCCTTGATAGATCTTAATCAACTGTGTCATACATTGTGAAACCAACTTAATCCAAATCTGGACAAATCAGTTTAACACATAAAGTATACAGGACCCTTTAAGCAGTTAATCATAATTAATGGACAGTTATAACTTCTTTAAACAGCTTGTTATCTTTAAAGCGACAAAAAAGAACACAGTTTATCTTACACTGCCAGTTGTGAAAGGCCTTGTCTTGACCACAGACATAGCTCATTTTTTCTTGACTGCATGATAATGAGAAAGCTCTACATTTTTGTGTCACTTTCTGTATCAATGTTTTCATTCAGTCTATTCACTTTAAAGACTTTCTGCTGTAGCTGCATAGCTGATCCAGTCACTCATAAGTCAGAGTTGTTTTTCTACTATTTAAGGGATCCATATTACACTTAGTTTTCTCTCTTTTTCCCTAGTGATTTCACGTCAGGGCTTGAGTCTCAATTGATGCCATCTAATGGGTGCCCAAGCAAGAGCACCATGAACTGTCAGATGAACTGCAGGCTGCCTACCTGCTTGCATAACATGTCATAACCAAAGAAAACTAACTGGAATCAGTCTTTCATTCACAGCCGTCTTCATACCAAACTACTGTACTAGTGTAATTAGATTTTTTTCTTTACCGTTTTCTGTAATTCTAAAGGACAGATAGAGTTTCCAAAGGAAATGTTAGTTTAAGTTTAAAAACTATTTAAGATTTAAATTTCTTGTGTAATTTTAAATCACCATCTGATCAATTGCTTAAGACATTTTATAGGTTTATTGTCACATGTACTGAATTTAGACCAATGTAGTTAGTTTCTTACAAGAATACTTTTTTCCTTCAGGGAGGGATGCAATGTCATTCACAGTTGAGCTATTTATCAATACTAATTTCTTATTTTTTAAAAAAACACAAGTGGTCAGACTAACATTTTAACATTTTTAAGGATCTGTTAGTAGTAGCTCTACCAAAACTCTTATATTTTATTTTAGGTATCAGAAACAAAAATAAGCCTTCATTCCAGAATAGTCAGCCTTAAAGTAAACAGGCAATGAGAATTCAGAAACCAAATATCAAAAACAAACAAAAATTTAAATCATAGTTCCCAGAGTTGCGTTTGCATAGTTGCAGGAGAATGCTGTCTAAAACTATGATGACTGCATGCTTACAATTGCCTAAATTGCTGTCACGTCGGCAGCTCCAGGTCACACGTGTGTCAATGGCAATGAAACCACTGAGTACACATCACTAAAGTCATCAAGTTACAATGAGTAAAAATTAAAAACTTTAACATAATGTTAATGATGCTCTAGTGCCCAGGCATTCCGGTTGTTTGACAGTAGGAGGGAACGGGAGGAGGCCCCTGGGATGGCAGAGAGAGCTAATGTGCTGGAGGGAAGATCAAGGAGCAGCTGTGTAGCTGAGTAATGCTTGGAGAGTTTGCATGTTGTGGACAGGTCAAGGAGGTTTTGGAACCATAAGAAGCTACATACTCGAGTACAGTCATCACGTATGCATGTGAGGGGGACAAAGTGAGGTGAGCCATGACTTTAACATTTTGGTGGCACTCCCAAAAACCCCTTTCAGCAGAAAATCTTTCTCTTTCTTAGGCATTCATTGTCTGTACACTTGTTTTAGAAGGTGCTGAATAATCTCATTCAGTGTGGTGTCAGTTTCTGTTATTTTCATGCTCATTACTACTGGTGTCAGCAGTGGGAAAAACAGACAAAAGGATCCAAAATGAAATGCTGGTATCACCCAGGAGAAAGCCCACAACTCATCAACAAACTCATGGATGTAGTTTTCCACTGATCAGAGCCTGCAAGTCTCAATCCTCCTCTCCACTTAATATCGGCCCCAGAAGATTGCCACGTCAAACTTATTTTATTTCTCTGTTAATAAGATTGTGTGTTCTTAAGGATGAGGAATTAAACCGAGGCAGTGTATCAGGTGGCAAACCAAAGCACTTGCAGTTTGATTAACCTTTTAGTGGTCAATGCAGCTACCTGGTACATTAAGCACTTTTATACAGGCCAGGGTCAGCTACCTAGGAGTAACAGTTAACTTGCCAGACAGGACATTTTCTACAGCATCTGCAAAGTTCCTTTCAGGGGTCAGGCAACCCCACTGGAAAGGGAGGAGGGAGGGCATACTGTATTTAAATAAGAGTTCAGTGACTACCAGGCTGTCTAAAATTCCACAGTAGGAGGGAGCAACAGAAGTCTGTGTGAAAAGACACGTAGAATGATGGAGGAAACTAAGATGAGCCATGGGGAGGAGTGGAGGGTGGAACAATAAGTACGCCTGTTGGCTGAGGGGCTGAACTGCACATTCTTTGTGGTGTCTGTGTCTCTCCTATCTTGATGTTCATTACAATATATTATATTATGTTAGAGCAATACGGTGGCACAGTGGGTTCAGTGAGTTTGATTTCTGGTCCTGATACTGTATGTGTGGGTGTCTTTTCTGTGGGTTTTTCTGTGGGCACTCCAGCATTCTTGCATGCAAAAGACATGTAGATTAGGCTAACTGGAAACTCGAAATGGGTATGTGAATGACTATGCGTGTGTGAGCATGCTTGGCAAAAGACTGGACTCTTGTTCAGGGTTTGCTCCTGCTTTAATTCTAGTGATGCAGGGATAAACTAAATTTTTACCTGATACAGAGTGAGTTCAGAAATGTAATGGATGATGTGCAGTCTTGGGAGTATGAAACAGCTGAGGCCATTTCCTATCTTGTGTTTAACACTTCCAGGATAGGTTGAGCTCTCTGCAAACCCGTACTGGAGGACATGGCTTCAGAAAATGGATAGTTCAATGGATGAATAAATAGATGGATGAACTGAAGGAAAAATAAAGACATTACCACTTTACTCTAATTCCAAAAAGAACAATCAGATTATATATATTTATTAATCATACTTTGTATATATCCATCTATTTATTCATTCTGTTACCCATAACACTTAGAGCATCTGAAACCTTTTGTGAGCCCCAAACTGAAACACAAGTCCATCATATGGTTCATCCATGCACACAATCATTTTCACTTATATTGTAGGGTTGCCAGTTAACAAAGCACAAAATACAAATGTCTTCAGGTAGGCACAATATACTGTATGATGAAAACTCATGCAGACATGGGAAAAACATACAACCTCCACAGAGACTTTGACCAGACTGGAAAATTGAAGGCAGGTCTGTGTGGATGTGGAATGGCAGCACTAACACCCAGAACTCTATGCAGTTTTCTCTTGCTATCTGTTTATCACCTGTACTCATCTTTGTGAAAATAAAAGTCGCAAATGCTTATGTAATCTGAAAAATTAATTTGGAAGCATTAATACCCTTTATATATAATACCCTTAATATATAGAGTATATTATATTATGTGTTCTCTGTATACATATGGTGAATTATGTTACAGGCAGCTAAACGTTCTCCATGGCTTCTCCAGACCCTTTCACATCTGTCACATGTGCTCAGGGTGAACCTGCTCTCATCTGTGAAAAGCACAGGGTGCCAGTGATGGACCTGCCAATTCTGGTATTCTATGGCAAATGCCAATCAAGCTCCACGGTGCTGGGCAGTGAGCACAGGGCCCACTAGAGGACGTCGGGCCCTCAGGCTGCCCTCAATAAGTCTGTTTCTGATTTTCTGATCGTAGACATTCACACCAGTGGCCTGCTGGAGGTCATTTTGTAGGGCTCTGTCAGTGCTCCTCCTGTTCCTCCTTGCCCAAAGGAGTAGATACCAGTCCTGGTGACGGGTTAAGGACCTTCTAGAGTAACTGCATGTCTCTTGGAATCTCCTCCATGCCCTTGAGACTGTACTGGGAGACACAGCAAACCTTCTGGCAATAGCACGTATTGATGTGCCATCCTAGAGAAGTTGGACTACCTGTGCAATCTCTGTAGGGTCCAGGTATCTCCTCATGCTACCAGTAGTGATATTGACCATAGCCAAATGCAAAACTAGTGAAAAAACAGTCAGAAAAGATGAGGAGGGAAAAAAATCAGTGGCCTCCACCTGTTAAACCATTCCTGTTTTGGGGGTTGTCCCATTGTTGCCCCTCTAGTGCACCTGTTATTAATTTCATTAACACCAAAGCAGCTGAAACTGATTAACAACCCCC
>JANRMT010062804.1:19100449-19131844 GCA_026402145.1 Polypterus bichir lapradei | reverse complement strand
TATCTATCTATCTATCTATCTATCTATCTATCTATCTATCTATCTATGATCCCTCTCTGCTAGTCTCCACGTGGGTTTTCGCTGTGTAAATATCAGTTCACTTTCACACAAAGACGGTCAGGTTAAGCACCTCAGTGTGCACTGCTGCACAATGGTTTAGTGCACTGTAAAAAATGAAATCTAAGCTAAGTGAAAAGTATTTAGAGGTAAATTATGATATTAAATCTAGTTTTCCTTATTGTAAGAAGTATTGACTTATCCAAAAATTTGTAATTATGATTATTTAGCTTACTTTACGAAATCTGGTCAAGTATTTTTTGCTTACCCCTTTGGCAGATTTGTTTCCTAAATACAAGTAAAACAACCCCCATTTAAAATTTTATTCTCTAGTTTTTGCATATGCATTTTTTGCCGTGTGCTGCTGGCTTACAACTATTGGTACCTGGTTTCAAAACCCTAGCCTAACTCCTGTCTGTGTAGGTTTGCATTTTGTCTCTGGGTTCATGTGGGAATTTCTCTAGGAATTTCATATTCCCCCAATACATAAAGCTGTGCATGTTCAGTTAATTTAATGCCTTTGCCTCCTAACTGCATTGAACTAGGTTTAATTTTTGGACAGGCCATTCTCTGTCATTAGTTTGTATTTTATCTGTTTCCACATGGGTTTCCTCGTGGTGTTTTCCCATTTACTCAACATCTCAATAAGGTGTATGTTACAGTAGGTTACCTGGTGACACCTAGTGTCTGGAGGTGAGACATGTGATGGACTGACTTCTTGTCCAGGGTTTGTTGTTACTTTGCACTTTATACTTACAGGATTTGCTGTTGCTCGCCACAAAAGTGCACTGGAAAAAATTGGCCCATTAGGTGGATGATTTCACTTAATTTTATTCTATCAGGTTCTGGGACAATATATTTTTTTTTCCAAAGAACTTCAGTGGAATAAAAATGTTTGTTATCGTATGTATTGATTAGGGAGCCCTCATTCTTTGGGCAACTCTAAGGAAGTCAATTCTTTTAACAATACTTCCACTATTGAAGTAAATATGTATGAAATTTTATTATGTTTACTGTATGTACTTGCAACAAACTTATACATTCATTTACATTCATTATTTAAGGTGTCATACATTCACATATGAAATTAACAGCTACTAAAACTTATTCACCTTCTTGCTGCTGTTTTATTTCTTTGCTGCATTAAACAGGCTGACAAATCAATATGTTAATACCGTGCCTAACTAATGTTAACTGTACAAATTTACTCAAGATAAAGTCTGGTAACTGGTAACCCTTTAGTTAATTTATCCACTATAAGTAACCATTAGCAGCATATGAACATTGAATTACAGTATTTAAAGAAACAGTGCTTGTTGGCAACTGGAACAATATAAAAATATATATTTTGTCTGTTCTGTTCTCTGAACAGCCTCTGTGTCTTCTGGGACTTGATGTAACTAAGGAAAAAAAGAAGCTTCCACGGAATATTTCACAATAATTTTTCTAGATGTTAATTGGTGTCAAAATTAAGTGCCCATTAAATCCATATAAACAGATTTCATTTATCCAAACCAAATTGCTTAATTTTATTCATGCAAAATAAACAAAAACAAAAAAAAAATACAACTTAAGCAAGTATTCTAGTGTTCTTCCACAGACTTAGCACCTATTCTCACCACCACAGTCTAGTGTACCATTCATAAAACTAATACCCTTTTTGAAAAGATTCCAAGCAACTTGAACTCATCCACTAAGAATAGCAGCTGACCACTTACCCAAAGGAAGCAAGCAACCCTTTCCTTAAAGGTGACCATAACTTTAGATTTGGAGGTGCAAATTCTCCTTCCATCCAAATCACACTCGGCTGCAAACTGCCAGAGATCACAGTCAGCTGAACAGCATCATCTGCAAATAGCAGCAATGCAACATTTACATTCCCAGACTAAGTACCCTTCAAACATTGCCTGTGCTTTGATATCCTGTCCGTAAAAGTGACGAATTGAAGAAAAGACCAGACGCACCATTGGCTGAGTCCAATACCCACACTGATCAGTCTCGACTTAACACTGAGTTGTGAGCACAACCTCTCACTTCACAAATATAGGAAATAAAAGGCCACACAAATCCATACTCTTGAAACACTTATGACAAGTGAAAAGATGAAGAGATGATCCAGGGTTCCACAGCACCAACAGAGCCTGAGGCTCAGCTGTTGGACACATTCTCCATTCCTGATACCCATCAAGCACTTTTCACGAGAGGCAGAGGAGTGTGGTTACTTAGTAACTGTTACACACCCCCTTGGCACTCTTTTCAAAAATGGAAATCACCACCCCAGGGCTGTGATGTAACTTTAAAGAATCCCTGTGTTTTCATCTTTCAAACCATCACTCACAACCTGTGTTTTCATAATTCCATTTGGGTCTTGTCCACTCTTGCCTTTTCTGCTATAGAACTGTTTAATGAAGTCAGCTACAGAGATAGACCCCAGCCCCACCCAGTGTTTCCAGCTCTGCCTTTGTCTTATGCATGGTGAACCTTCTAAGCAACTTTTTCAGACTCAGTTCCACTTGTGTGAGTTATCCAGTCACTAGATGCTCATTGACGAAAACCATTCACAGCCCTGGCTACCAGAGTGGGTCTCAGTAAGAATGTTCCAGGCTGTGCCCTCTTTGACTTAATTATAACATTCATAAGGGCCTAGCATGGACTTTTTCTTTGTCTGGCGGAGCCATTTGGACCAATCTGCCATGGATAATCCTAACAGAAGTACATACCTGAAGACAACACAGTTCTAAGGATCAGGAGCAATACCACATAAATGACAGACAAGAGAGGGATCATTAAGGCACACAAGCCTACTCACCAAGCCAAATATCACTGACTCACTCATCACAAAATCTCCCGAACCATGAAGACTTGGGACATGAAATTTGGAATGTAGGTTACCCTTGGCCCATAGTTGCTTGCTAACAAAATGGTTTTAAAAATTTGTGGTCCAAGCACAAAATTTCTTAGAATGTTTAGACCCGTTTGTATGTCTGTCCACTTTTCATAAAAGGACTACTTAAAAGATTTAGATTAGGTTTTTTTCTATAATTTTCATGAACATTCCGTTGATTTTGCGACTTTCTTATCACGCTAAGTACCATAGTTCGCTTGCGGTACCGATTTATTAGCGGGAATCCGAGAGAGACTCTTCGGGCTGCAGGGAGGGGGGAGGGGCCCTCCTCACCTATGCGTCTGCCTCTGGGCGTAACCTTAACTCTGCTTAGTTAGTGAATGAGAGAACTACTTAATGGATTTAGATCTTTTTTTCTATAATTTGCTTGAACATTCTGGTTAATTTTGCGACTTCTCTCATCACACTATGAATCATAGTTCGCTTGCAGGAGCGATATATTCACGTTAATCTGAGACAGAGGCTCTGGGCCGAGGGGAGGGGTAATAGTGACATCAGGAGTAGAGAGCTGGGCTGGGCCCTCCTCACTGTCCTGTTTCACTACTCCGAGAGCGAAGCCACGGGGGATGGCTAGTCTATATATATAAAAGCCAAATACCACTGACTCACTCATCACAAAATCTCCCAAACCAAGAGGACTTGGGACTTGAAAATTTGAAATGTAGGTTACCCTTGGCCCATAGGTGCTTGCTAAGAAACGGTTTTAAAAATTTCGTGGTCCAAGCGCGTTCTGTCTGTATGTCTGTCCTCTTTTCATGAGAGAATTACTTAACAGATTTAAATCTGGTCGTTTTCCGGTTGATTTTGCAGCTTCTCTCATTGCAGTACCATAGTTCGCTTGCGGTACCTATGTATTTATGCAAATCCAAGAGAGTGGCTTTGGGCCGAGAGCAGGGGGGCGAGCCTTCCTCATTCACTCGCCAGCCATTGTTCGAGTTGGTCTACATCTCTATATGTTTTGGAGCATACCTTGCCTCCACTTAGCTAGTGATACCTGTTTGTTCAACAGACATTATCATCTACAGATTTGTTAAGGAGTAACGTTTGACGTTTTTGAGAGAGATATCAGAGCTCCATGTGTTTTAGAGGGTAGCTGCTGATTGCCAGAGATATCATTGCCATGTGCGTTTCTCCCCATGTGGGGAACACTCTCCCGTCAGAGCTGAACACGATCAGATATAGTGCCAACGTCTATTGATTTTTAAAGATTATCCTGTTTCATTACTATGTGGGTGCAGCCACGGGGTACAGCTAGTTGATAAATATGTATAAAAACTTAACAGTTGCTTTAAAGGGATACTTAAACTAAAAGCTTAACCAAAGTCTCTCTGTTTTTAAACATAAGAAGCTCAATGTTACTTTTTGTAACTTGGAAACTCAGATTATACACATTCAGGACATTTGATAACTTGAGATAGTACTGGCTGAAAAAGGCACAATAAAAGGTAAAGATTGGTTGTACAAATGACTTAAGAAGGATAAGTGGGGATGTCTGATTTGATGCTGTAATTATTACAATATTACAGTATAATCCGCAGGTCACTAACTACAAAAATGACTGAATTGTCATTTATCATCTGAGAGCTGCCTTTAGGTTCTCTTACTGATTAATGTAACACTTCATAGAGTATTTAAATGCAACTGCATTTAACAATGTTAAAGGATTAAGGAAATGATATACCCGCTCAGTAAATGATTAGGAACACTTTGCACACCTGCTTAAACATTCAATTATCTAACCATCCAATCATATAGCAACAGTGCAATTCATAAAATCATGCAGATACAGATCAGTAGCTTCAGTTAAGGACAACATTAAGCACCAGAATGGGGAAAAACGTTCATCTCAGTGATTTCAACCACAGCATGATTGTTGGTGCCAGACGGGCTGGTTTGAGTGTTTCTGTAACTGCTGATATCCAGGGATTTTTACCCACAACAGTCTAAATAATTTACTCAGAGTGGTGTGAAAAAAATAAAGAATTCAGTGAGCAGAAGTTCTGCAGACGGAAACGTCTTGTTGATGAGGAAGGTCAGAAGAGAATTGCCAGACTGATTCAAGCTGACAGAAAAGGGTGACCACAAAGGGGTGCCCAGGAGACCCAAACCACAGACACAGTAATAATCCACATAATATTTGAATACATTAATGGCCTTTTATTCTCTTCAAGCACTTGTTCCCAAACCTCTTCCAGGAATCAGCCACAGTAACCATACAAATTAATAAAACAATAAATCTTTCTTCGTCCGTCATCTGACTCTCTGAAGTGAGGCAGCAGACTCCTTTTATGTCAGACCCAGGAATGCTTCCGGTGCCATGCCATGTCTTCTGGGAAGCACTTCTGGGCCATAGAAAAAGTAGGGTGGTCGTTCACCGACAGCGCCCTCTGTTGATCTCAAGGAACCCCAACAGCACTGCACTTCTGGACTCCAAGTCCCAAGCACCCCTGGGGGGTCTCAATTGGATTACCATATGAGGACCACTGCTACCTATTGTGGGGGGATGTAACCAATACCATTCCTCTGCTTTTCCGAGTTCATCCATTTTTTCATTCTGACTGAGTACAATTTTATTTCTTTGTCCCGCCAGTCACTTTGTGTTATCACGCTGGCCTCCCGTCTGGTTAATGGCATGTCCTCTGCTCTGGCCAGGATGCCCGTTCTCCTCCTACAAAGGCTACTGTAACCCTGATAACAACTCTGTACAACAGTTGTGAGCAAAAACGCCTCTTAGAATGCACAACACAACAGCAGAAGACCATTTTGGGTTCAATTCTTGTCAACCAAGAAAAGAAAGCTTAAGGCTGCAGTGGGCATAGGCTCACCAAAACCGGACAGCTGGAAAAATGTAGACTGGTCTGAGTCAAACAGATGGTGGGGGGGCAGAATTTGGTGCCAACAGCATGAATCGATGCAACCAACCTGCCTTGTGTTGACTGGATTGGTGGCAGTGGTGTAGTAGTATGGGGAATGTTTTCTTTGAGCCCATTAATACCAATCAGTCATTGCTTGAATCCCATGACCTATTTAAGTTTTGTTACTGACCATACATATCTCTTCATGGCCACAATTAACCACTCTGCTATACTGTTCTGGCAGCAATCGACATAAGGCAGGAGCTAACCTTGGCTGACATGTCTGCTCCCCATACTCACATCCACACTCATTTCCAATTTAAAGTCACTAATTAGCCTGACCGGATTACCTTGAGAAAATAAAAGCAGAACATTCATACTTCAGTTGTACTGTGAATAGGATGACAGTTAATCCAATTTCAGTGGAACTATGATGCAGCAGCACTAATCATTAAGATAAAAGAAAAAGATTTTATTAATCTTTATTAATTCACTAAATGGGAGAGGAGGTGCTATGCTTTTGTGGTGGTAACACTGCTTACTGGAATGTTCTTTTAAAGATAGTCTTCATAATAAAGACAAGTTGTTGACCAATTCAGTTGCATTCACACCATGGCATCTTTTCTAATATTTTCTATAAAGCCTCACAAATGGACCTGAAGACATCTGGTCAGCCAACTTCCACCTTACTGTGTAAAGTCACGTCCCTCTTTTGTTTTTGTCATCCCCTGACTCTTATGCTAACTGCACAAATAAGAGGGAGGATTTGCGCATCTGCTTTCCTGGATGACTTCTGCCACTCCGGTGCCCTTCTTTTGTCTCTGGCATCCTTTTGTTCCTGTGTTCATTGTTTCAAAGCTGTGACAGACTTTAAAACAAAGTACTGCCGAATTCTTTTGTTTGCCACTTACAGAAAGTGACGAAAGCCTGGACAGCACACTTTTGGCTTTCAGTTTTCTTTTTTCTTCTCAGCTAAGTATATTGAAGGAACTCCATGGGGGGTGGCAGACACGATCGCCTTCCCTGCATGTTCTTGGCATTTTGCTGGTTGTTTCTTATAACCTTACAGACAATGTCATCCCTGTGAAATTGATAAGCAGTTGAAGTGGTTCAGTTCCCAGGCGTCTCAATGCCTGCGCAGGTATTTAATGTTCTCCCCTTATCTTTGTGGCCATCCACAGTTAATATGGTTTTCTTCTCACATGTCAGCTTTGCAATAGACTTGCTGGAGGATCTAAATAAGCCAGGAATGAGTGTGTCGATTTATGAACTGCATTGCCTTAAGGTGCTGGAATCGATTTTAGTTCCTTCAGATATTATAATGAAACAAGCAGACCACAAAAACTGAAAAATGAATGGATCAATAATTAATAAATTGCAGAAAGCAGTCAAAACAAATTGTAAATATTAAGGTTAAGAAATGATAAATGATTATGAGGAGAATGCAGAAAATGAGAAAAAGGATACAAATCCAAATAATCTTATTTCTTACAGCACCTTTGTATTGTGAACACCATTCTTAGACTCTGCACAGTTTTTCAAGTTTATCTTTGGATAAGTAGAAATGTACAAAATTCACTCAAGCTCCATACGCGCAAAGCATAGAATTATTCAACTTAAAATTATATATCGAGCACTTCTCTCTCATTTAAAATTGACCAAAATGTTTCCAGGGCAAGATCCAACCTACGAACCCTGCAGTAAAGCTCCGCCTCTCTGGTTCAGAGGTTTTGGGCCTGCACCAAATTAACATCATTTTGGACCAAAATCTTTAAATGCCTTTCAGGTAGCTTGGATGTCACAATATCTCCTAACTCATTAGCAGCTGTGTTTGGTGTACTTCCAGATGGGCTTAAAATGGAGAAGGACAAACAAACTGTGATTGCCTTTACTACACTATTGGAATGTACAATTATTTTGCTCAACTGGAAGAATCCTAACTCTCCTATTTTAAGTCAGTGGGTAACTGGCGTTATATACTATTTGAAACTGGAAAAAATCAAATTATCACTCAGAGGATCTGTACAAAACTTTTTCAAAACCTGGCAGAATCTAATCAATAATATTTTAGAATAAGCATTTAAATTGAGGAAGCAGGTTCTCTCCCCTCTTTTACTCCATTTATCTTAATTCATGTATTATTTTATCTATTCATTTGTCTTTACTAGCATAAAGTCTTACATTGCTGGCCTAGCTCTCTTTCTCAGGGGTGGGAGTTGATTTGTTTCAAAACTTTTTTCTTTTTTTTCTTTTTGTAAAACTTGAGTTATGTGTATGGAATGTTATTTGATTTTAATAAATTCAATAAAATAAAATAAAAAAAAAAGTGTATCTTTTTTAATTAGGCCAAAGACAGGCTTCCCCACAGTTGATCTGAAGGTGAGAAGAATACAATACAATACAATGCAACACAGTTTATTTTTGTATAGCCCAAAATCACACAAGAAGTGTCGCAATGGGCTTTAACAGGCCCTGCCTCTTGACAGCCCCCCAGCCTTGACTCTCTAAGAAGACAAAGAAAAAACTCCCAAAAAAACCCTTGTAGGGAAAAAATGGAAGAAATCTTGGGAAATGCAGTTCAAAGAGAGAGCCCTTTTCAGGTAGGTTGGGCGTGCAGTGGGTGTCAAAAGAAGGGGGTCAATACAATACAACACACAGAACAGAACAAATCCTTAATATAGCATAAAAATAAAAATTTTAGAAGTACGGAGCAGAATTTAACAGTAGATGATATCACATAATAAGATTTGGATTTGTTTAGAGTCCTGGAGACTTCAGCCATCAAGCTGCCTCTCCCATTTGGCCATTCCACAGCTAAAACATTGCTGGGCCAGCCAATCCGATGAAAGGACCCCTCTACCCCACAATTCCTGCGATCCTCCATCAGGGATGACTTTACCTTAGGCAGGCAAAATAACTTGGCAGGTGGGCCGTGGCACCAAGTGCCACATTTGAGTACCAAGAAGAGAAACAGAATAGGTGAAGGTTAGTATCAAATTATAACTATCATGTTACTTATGTTATAGTGCTAATGGCTAACAACAGAGATGCAGTCTGTACAGTTAATCAGCAGCTCTGCTCAGGATATGCTAAACTGAAGTTGTGAGTCTTCATCCGGGATTTAAAAGCTGAGACTGATGGGGCATCTCTTATAGTAGCAGGCAGATCAAAATAACATCTTTCTGGCTCAGAGACTTAACCATTAGGCTACACCATTTGCCGGCTAGGACAATAAAATAATTTTGAGTCTCCATTTTTGAAGGTTGGCTGGTGCTGCTCAGAAACCACTGGTGAATAACTCCATGTTTTAAAACCTGCCTTTGATCCATAAAAGTCAAAATTCAGAACTAAAAGAGGACCCCTCTAAAGAGGAGCTGCAAGTGACAGTGTGTTAACTGCTCCTGTGGTGACCAGCTCATCCTGCCATCTGAAGCAGTTTTAACTCCTTTAAAAAGCAGGCCACTTTTTAAAAAGCTTTAACTCTGGAGTAAATGGTCAATCTGTTTTCAAGCAGATGAAGGTACTGAGTGCTCAAGGGTAAAGAGTTTTTAAAGAATTTACAACTTTTCTACATTTTATGACAAATAGAATATATAATTATTTTAGTTAATTGGTGACAGTGACACATTGATCAGCTAATCAGCCTGCATAGGTTTAGTGTTCAGTCTCAGCCCAACTACTGTAAAGCTAACAGATCCTGCTAATGTGTGATTGCATTGTTTTTTTGTTTTTTTTTAGAATGATCTGGATTTCATCCCAAAGGTATGCATGTTGTAACTGATAACTGTAACTCAGATGCATTCAATGCAAGTAGAGAGGGCCATTTTACATTACAAAACTGAATAAAGGATGTCTGTTTACTAAACACACTGTGTGCATTAGTGTGCTGCACTAGAACGGCACCTCGATTGGCCCCATATGCTGTTAGGATAGGGTCTCTCATGACCTGTACTGGACCAAGTGGCAGAAAAAGTTTAGTGAACCAAGAGACTTTCCATGGTAGTGCTTTGTAAAAAAAAAAATTGTAAAATAGATTGCTTATTGGGTCCAGCAGAATTTCTACCATTCACACAAGAAAAAAAAGTGTTTAGTCCCTGTTTTGAAGGAAAAAAAGAACACACTGGAAGTGTGCATATCGCAACTAGGATAAGATTGTTGCTGGGTAAGGTTAGGCTGAGGCATGGAAGGTTAGCAGCAGCAGTTTTCTGGTGGACAAAACATAGTAATGTACATGATGGTGCATTTCATTTAGAAAATATGCATTATATCACATGAAAAAAAAAGAAAAAACATACCGCACTTTTCCATGGAGGCTTTAAGAGAATCAACCTGGCGGGTGTGCAACTGATTATAAGCATTAGGTATCTGCAGAAAAGAACACAGATAAACAAAGAAGTAAGAGCGAATTTTTAGAGAGAAATATTCCTTGCTTTCCACAAAAAAAAAACAACTTAGGAATTTGAACTTTATTGTCAGATAACATAGTTGCTAGGAATTTTTGGTGTTACATCCATGCACATAACAAGGTTAATGCAATTAAATAGCACAATATACAATACATAACACCATCACAACATTGTATATAGTAGTAGTGAAAAATATAATGCACAAAATACAAATATCTCTCTATTATACAGCATAAAAAAATCCTGGGACGTGATAAGGCATTTTAGGAAGATTTTTTTCAAGTCCTTGGCCATGAGATTTTTTAAAGTCGTGCCCACCTCTCAACCATTACATGGTAATCTCACCTCCTATTTGTGTGAGTTTTTTGACAGACACAGTTTCTGCTCTCTCAGCTCTTATAAATTTTAACGTTTTCCTCACTTTAAGTTCCCAATTAAAGAAGACGTATTATGTCCAAATCTTATTGAAGAATTTTATCATGAAGGGTTATCAACAGAAAAAATGAGTACACGGGCAATCCTAGCACCGAGAAACAATGAAGTCAAAAAAATTAATGGCAAAAATGATAATTGGTTACACAGCAAATTGGTTAAATGCGTATCAATAGACTATTCTGAAACAGTTGGTGGTGATCATTCGGAAGATGAAAACATCAACTTATAATATCTCAAAGAAAAACTACAGCCGTTAACACCATCCTGTCTTCCACCAGAATTACTGTAGAAAGAAGGATATAACCAAGAAAGGTAATGTAGCACATCTTCTGTGGATAACATTACACAACAAAGGAGATTTTGATATGCCATTCGTATTAAAACTTTAACAGTTTCCCGTTAGAATAGCTTTTGCAAAGACAATTAACCAATCTCATAGCCAAACATTCAAAAAAGTCAGTCAGTCATTGTCCAACCTGCTATATCCTAACACAGCGTCACGGGGGTCTCCTGGAGCCTATCCCAGCCAACACAAGGCAAAAGGCAGGAACAAATCCCAGACAGGGCACACACACCAAGCACACACTAGGGGCAATTTAGGATCGCCAATGCAGCTAACTTGCATGTCTTTGGACTTTGGGAGGAAACCGGAGCACCTGGAGGAAACTCACACAGACTTGGGGAGAACATGCAAACTCCACGCAGGGAGGACCCGGGAAGCAAACCCGGGTCTCCTTACTGCGAGGCAGCAGTGATACCACTGCACCACCGTGCCGGCCTTCGAAAAAGTTATTTTATTTAATAGAGAGAAAGAAACGAAATTCAATCACAGGCAGTTATACCTTATGTTGTCACAATGAAAGTCCAAACACAGAATTAAAATTCAACGCGATATTGACTAAAAATTAATTCAAAAAATTGTTTTTACTGAAGTTTTACAGTAAAAGTTTAAGTTTAAAAAGTATTTGTGTGTTAATTTCAAAGCCAAGCAAAACAAAATCGTATTACACAACGAGTAACTCTAACGCAACACGAAACATAATTTACTTTCAAATTATTACGTTTTACTCTTTTTTAATATAGTTAACTATTCGCTGTAATGTAAAATAGTTCTATTATGCATATGTAACAATTCCCTTTAAAATAAAAATCTTTTTACATTTTACAACCGCCAAGCGACAGTACCGCAAAGAGGCTAGTGTGTAGCGAGCGAAGTGAGCAGGGGGCAAAGCCCCCTAATATAAAACAATAAAGTAAAGCAGAATTACACTCTCACCCAGTAATATATCAAGTAAGTTCTGATACATCCTTATTAAATAAACACAAAATAAACATTATATACAATATATTGGATGGAGGAGTTCAAAAAAAGACAGAGATGAATCAGAGATTGTGTTGAATCATAGTAACTGCAGCAGGAAAGACACTTTTAGTGTCTAGTAGTTCTTGCCTTTAGGTGACTGGGAATGTTTCCTTGATAGTAATTACCCCGGTGAAGGTAGTCTGATTATTTTTCCTCCACTTTTCCTGACACAGGATGTATATATGACCTCAATGAAGTTTGGTTTCAGACCTGCAAACCTTTTTGCTGTCTGAATAACATGCTGCAGGTTTTGTTTCAAGTGAGCAGACTGTTATGGAGAAAGTAAGGATGCTTTCAATACCAGCCCTGTAAAACTGCATCAGCACTGATTACAACAGGTACACTTTTTTAGTTGAGCTGTGGAGACAGTTCAGACTGTGAGTGATTGTTGTGCCAAGAAATTTAAATAATTCCACCCTGTTGACAATGAAAGCATTTAGAGTTAGGGATAGGAGGTGAAACGTGTCTCCTAAAATCCACAACCATTTTTACTGTTTTCAGGGAATTTAAGTTAAGGTTATGGAGGATGCACCAACTGGCCAGCGGATCTACTTCCCTCTAATATGGCACCTCATCCCTATCTGTGACCAGGCCAATCAAGATGGGTCCATCAGTAAACTTCACCTGTTTATCAGACAAGTCACTAGCGGTGCAGTCATTTGGTGTAGAAAGAAAAAGGACAGGAGAAAGAACACAACTCTAAGGGACAGGGGCCCTAACTCATATTCACCTGTCTTCAGTCTGATATCTGCTCCTTATAAAGTCAGAGATCCAGAGACATGTGGCATAGTGCACATCCATACTGAGAAGCTTGCCATGGAGAAGATCTGATATGATTGTGTTAAATGAAATCCAAAAATAAGATTCTAGCATAAGCAGATGAGATGTCAAAATGCTGCAAAGTATAGAGAAGAGTCATGTTTACTGCATCCTCAACTGAGCTGTAGACACGGTAAGTAAACCATAGTGGGTCATGGAGATAATCTGGGACAGATTTGAGATGCAGAATAACTGGGTGTTCAGATATCTTCATTATTACAAAGGTCAGTGTCACTGGTCTGTAATAATACGGGAAATATTTTGCTCCTTATGCACAGGAGTATGCATTCGTTGAAACAGGCAGGGTATTTGCATTGACCCAAAGACTGAACGAAAATTTCCATAAATACAGACATTGACTGATAATAAGAATGTCTTAGTATGTTCAGAAATGCAGAGAGGGGGTCATTGCAATTGGTCTCTAAGAAATATAAACGCCAAAAAACTCCTTAGTGAGTTTCACATTTTGCAATTGTGAAATCACCTGCAAAAACAATTTTAGTTTCACTTTTGACAAATCAGTAGCAGATCCAGTTCCAAAGTGCTTTACTCTACATGCCACTTAATTTATCCAGGCAAGTTAAGTACCACTGCTAAACAAGTTAATTTGTTGCTGTTTTCCATCACACTCTTTTTTGTGATCTATATTTTTTGGGGAGATGGGATGAAATAAAACAAATGCCAATATAAGCAGATAGCTTAAAGTAGTTAAAAGAAATGAAGTAAGAAAACATTGCTATCTCCTTAACCTGCAAGTGCTAAGCGTTTCAGAAAGAGGTGAGTAGCTACTGCCATCATTTAACAAAGAGATCAGACAGGAGTGGTGCTGAACAGAGTGGCTTTATACAGAAAGTACAAAAAGACAGGCTTAAAGAAAATGCATTTTCTCAGTCGCTTGTTTTAGGATATCCAGCTACTATATATACACCATCTCAACCACACATTACCATTTCTTAATGCTGGCACTCGAAGACCTATTGATTTTAAGGGCTGAACATTTGTGGAGAGTTAATCTGCAATGGGTTGATTTCCGTTGTTTGAAGGAAGTTAGGCATTCTTCAGCATTAGGCCAGAGTCCAGTTTTGTAGTGATGGTGCCTAGAAAAACAACTTCTGCTGAATACTGGTGAGAGAGGGAAGAACCAAAGATCCAGGAAAAGAAAGACGTGAGGAGAAAAGTGAAGTTAGTGACAAGAATTAAAAAGCAAGATCTGACTGCAATGGACCAATAAGAGGACTCAAAAGGAGGAGGGGGGCTCAGAAGGACATCTCCAAAGTGTGTGGACCATTTATTTAGAAGCATTCTGTTGACTAAACATTGTTTATGACCTGTAAAGATTACACAAGTAAAGAGTGCCCTGGAATCAAATATACAACTCTACCAGTAGGTGGATCCATTAGAGAAAAGTTTGCAAAGTTTATTAAGTTTATTAAGTGATTTCTGAGAAAGGAGAAGACAATCTATGCAGCCTGATAAAATAAAACCAAAACTGTAACAAAGTAGAAGCAACTTTATTTCCTCTTGGGGGTTAATAAATAACATTAGTTTAAATTACATTATTCTGCATATCCATTCATCCATCTATTCATTTTCTTTTACCTGAAAGAGTTACAAGAAGTTTGAGAAATGAATAAAGCCCAAAAGTATTCCCAGGAAAGATGCCAGCCCATTGCAGGTCACATTGCGCCAAAGTAGAGTCACCAATAAACCTGCCTTTGGACTGTGGAAGAAACTTGGAATCCTTGAAAGAAACATATTATTACCCTGGGACACAATGTAAACTCCTTGTGGGAAACTGAAGTTGCCCTCTAGGAAAGCACTATAATGTGACAATACCACCCAAGTGTAACCCACTCCGTGGGTGTATTTAGGAGTCATTTTCTGTCAGTCAAGTTCCTGGAAGGTGCACTGAGCTGTGACACCAACCTCATCTTGAACTCAGGTCTTCCATAACACTTGCAGTTCCTCTTTCGCCTTAGGGCATGCTAAGCTAAAGAAAAGTTGCTCATGTTCAGGAAGCAATTAATGGCATTTTTACGCATCAGATTACTTGTCTACTACTGGTAGCTTGTACTCTATGACTCATTAGCTGAATGAACTGCCTACAGACATTTTAGTTGCACTGTTATGACTTTAAGAAAGTTTACAGGTTTACCAGGTCATTGTTGTCATGTTTACAGAGTACAGTGAAATTCTTACCTGCATGTGCTAATTACTGTAACATGCAACACCATGCCACTCTTTGGCGCCATGATTAGTCAGCATATGTACTTTACCTCCAACCATTTGTATTCCTTACCTGAAATCACTGCCCTACCTCCGCTCTGATTGTATATGAAAGCAAAAGACAATTTTAAAGTCATGTTGATGAGGTAAACATACAAGGAGGGGACCCAAAAATTCCTTTAATTGTTAAAAAAAAAAAAACTTTATTACAAAACTTTCAGAAATTCCCTTTTAGTCACCTTCAAAATACTCTCTTTGAGATGCAATAGGCTTGTCCCAGTGCTCCTCTCATTCCTGTTAACATTTCCTATACTTGTGTTTGATTACCAAGTCTAGAGCATCCAGCATGTTTCCTGTGTTTCACACATGGTAGCAAATCTTCTTCTCTTCAATCTCAATTGTGAATAAGATATAGTAATAACAATATTGTTATGAATCAAAAACGTTTTTACTAGCAATTCAGTGTGTGCAGGTGAGCTGTCTTGGTATAAAATGAAGTTTTATATTTGCCACTGCCTTGGACAGTCTTTTCCTGGTGCTTTCCCTAGACATCTCAAAACTTCAGTGTAATGCCATCGATTAAAAGTCTATTCATTGGGAACAAACTCTTTATGAACAAGTCCATCAATGTCGAAAAAACGCAATCATCATTGTCACTTGAAAGTCTGTCATGGTGGCTTGGAGAAAAAGAAATCGCTGATGTAGTCTGTACAATTGTACTTGGTGGACTGCACAATTGTACTTGGTGGACTGATTAATCACACTTGTAGGCACATGATGCCTAGCGGCATATTCAATACCTATACCCTATCATTCTTAAAAATAAAGGCGCCAGAGTGGTTCTTCAGAGAAATGCCATAGAGGAACCATCCACGTGAAGGTTCCTGAAAAAAGTCTATTTAGATCTGTAACAGGATGCATACAGTAAATAACCATGAGCAGATGGTAACAGATTTATGAAATACCAATAGCTTGAGCTTTTAAAATGACTTTTTTTCTGTATGCATACAGTATGTAACACAGGCTAAGTCCAGGTTTTCCTAAATTTTTTAGTGTCCTGCTATGCAGCCTACCATATATTAAGAAATTTCACAAAACACAAAGAATTAACTTCATGAGAAAAGGACACTTCCCAGAATTAGATGGTGCTTTATCAAGCCATGGACTTATGTGGAACTGCATAAACCAGTAAAGAACCAGCATTTTTAAGAGTGTACTTCTGTGCTATTGATCGATTCCAGGAGTTTGTGCCCACACCACCTTGTATGTCATCAATTCTGAGTATATTTTTTTGGACACGTCTTTAAATTTCTTTATAAACATATTTGCATCTGTTACTCATTTGTGCTCCACCAGCTGCATCTAATGCACAAATGTGTTGTACACTTCTATCCCTGCCTCTACAAACAACACCTAAATACACGGAGTAGTCTGGTGGAGGGGGTACTGTCAGGTCACAGTTTACTGGCCTCAACAAACCTGCCAGGTTTCTTCACTTCCATGGTAGCAATCTTTTTTATTTCTCATTGGCTACACACTGGAGAGTAAATGGGGACGAAGAACAGTATACAGATGAGGTATGTGTTTTTAGAGTTTGGATATGGACCTCTAAAGGGTGCAAACAAGCAGAAGAAAAAAAAAACAATTTAACGAAGGAAAACCAGATCATTACATGGACTGTAGCCTTCAAAAGCAAAGAGTGGACTGAGCTGGAAATACTATCAAAGGATAATTAACCCAAGAGAAAAATAAGTGGAAATAACTTTAATTTCAGAGTGCTGAGACATGCCAGTTAGGTGGAATAGCAATACTAAATTGGCCCTAGTTTGTGTGGTTGGGATGTGTGTGTGTTTGCCCTCCGATGGACTGGCACCCTGTCCAGGGTTTGTTCCTGCCTTGTGCACTGTGCTAGCTGGGATAATAATAATAATAATACATTTTATTTATACAAGGCGCCTTTCAGAGAACTCAAGGACACTGAACAAACAATAAATAAATAAATAAAAGACACAATTATAAACAACTTAAAATATCAGAAAATCTAAAAATTAAAACCTAACAAAACCACTATAATCAGGAGGAAGAAGAAAAAGCCATTTTAAACAAATGTGTTTTAAGTTTGCATTTGAAAGATGAATATGATTTGATATTTCGGAGATCCGCAGGTAATGAGTTCCAGTGCTTGGGAGCAGAACGGCTGAAAGCTCTGCTCCCCATGATGGTTAGACGGGTGGGAGGAACGGTCAGATGGGTGGAGGAAGTGGATCTAAGGCTACGGGATGGAATGGCAACATGTAGAAGGTCAGAGAGATATGGAGGTGTGAGGTTATGGATGGCCTTAAATGTTAGTAGCAGAATCTTAAAATCAATACGAAACTTGATCGGGAGCCAGTGAAGCTGCTGCAAGACCGGAGTAATATGGTGAAAAGATGGGATTCCAGTGATGATACGTGCTGCAGAATTCTGGACTAACTGAAGCTTATGAAGAGATTTATTAGGGAGACCAAAGAGGAGTGAATTGCAGTAGTCCAGCCGAGAAGTGACAAGACTATGAACAAGAATGGCAGTGGTATGAGGAGTGAGGGAGGGGCGAATGCGATTAATATTACGTAAGTGGAAGTAAGCAGACCAGGTGATGTTATTAATCTGACATTGGAAGGATAGAGTACTGTCAAGGATGACACCCAGACTCTTGACCTGAGATGATGGGGAAACAACAGAGTTATCAATAATAAAAGAAAGATTATTGGTTTTGGATAATGATGATTTTGAACCAATGAGGAGAACCTCAGTTTTGTCACTGTTTAATTTAAGAAAATTTGAAGAGAACCAGGATTTAATTTCAGAAATGCAGTCAATAAGTGAGGGTGGTGGAAAAGAGGAGGTGGGTTTACCAGCCAGGTAGAGCTGGGTGTCATCAGCATAACAGTGAAAATTAATGTTATATTTGCGAAAAATATTGCCAAGGGGAAGAAGGTAAATAATAAAAAGAAGAGGCCCCAGGACAGAGCCTTGGGGCACACCAGAAGTAACAGCAGTGGGTTGGGATGTGAAGGTTTTAAGCTGTATGAACTGAGTGCGGATAGGCTCCAGCACCCACCGTGGCCCTGTTCTGATTTAGAAAATAACTGACTAAATAAGTAACAGTAGCCAGTTTAACATATGGGTTCTGTTGAACCTCAAGTGCTGACATGAGCAGAAGTAATGAAGGTATATTACCGTTGCTGTCACTCGATGATTATGAATGAAACAGAGTGCATCAGGCTGAAGCACACATGGTCCAACTCTTCAAAATTCTTAAAGTTATTAGTAAGATCATTTGAAAGTTCTTCACTAAACAGTGTGCCACATAATCAAGGACATAGCAGAAATTAAGTGGAAGTAGACCCAGAACAGAAGCCAGGATGCAGACACAATTGAAAGTATGCAAATGTCGCTTGATGAACTTTGTGTCTGTGGGATAGCAGATGGATCATAAAGAGTGTCACAAAAACAGACACAAGAGTCATAAAAAGGTTTGGGGCAGCCACCTGTATATAATATTTCCTGGCTGCAAAAGAATAAATTGTTCACACTGATGTGCTCAGTATACAGTCCAAAACAGAACTGATGAGTTAGGGTAAATATGGTGGTTTTAAAGGCCAGCAAGGGAAGTGAGATCATTCAGGGTGGAAGCGGAAGGGTCGTCAAAAAGGGCCAGAACCAGAAGGCTCTTCATTCATAGGTTCCACACCGGAAGTGACGTCCTCAGAAGGGCCAGGCGGGATTTCCCATGAACGGTCTTCAGGAAGGTGAGAAAAAAGGTCAGTACACATTCTGCCACCCCCTGGTCTCATTTGAAATTACTTTCATTTAGACCCTTTAGCTGCCTCCCATGCACACGTGTGTGACAAGAGTTACAAAATGCTTTGCATGTTTGTATTTAGTTGGTTTTCTATTGTATATTAAGATGACCTGGGAATTCCTACACACACTCGGCCACTGTGAACATAGCAAAAACATAATACAGTACATGTAAACATCTGGAAAAATGTGCAGTTGTCTACAACAATACAACATACCTCAGTGCAGTAATTTTAGTAGTATTTAGTATTGTTACTGTTTTCTGATAAGGTCCAGAAGCAGAGCTCATACTTATATGTGGTACTCGCTGCATCAGCCAGTAATGCACAGTAAAAACAAAAAATCTTCTTATATAATACACTACCGTGGCTGTTCATTTGTCTGTCCAGGATTTTAAATCACCTATAGCTCGCAAACAGTTTCACCTATTGACTTGACATTTGATACACATATACTATGTGATGTCTACTATCCGCTTTCGGGGTGATGATTATTATTACTCTTTTTATTTTTATTTTATTTTATTGTAGAATCAACTCTCAGCAGCGCGCAACAGGGCGGCTGTGAGGCGCATGCGTATGGGCGCCGTTCTCATTCCTACCACCTTCGCTGATCATTCTTGAGGCAGATTGAAGACTTAAGTGCCAGCTTAAGTAAAAAATCTAAAGAAAACGTACTAAGTAATTGCAACACAAAAACTAACTTAATCAGTTTTAATGCAAAAAGTTGTCGACGAAAGAAGAGAAGCAGCGGGCCGCTAGGGTGGAGAAAAGAAGAGCTGCTCAGGAAGCGGCAAGCGTATCAACCTCTGAGCAAACGAATGCTAAACAGAGACAGTGAAAGAGTATGCAGGCCCAAGTCAAGTGTATTCACTGCACATTATCGTGCAGTACGCCGTTACTGGTAATTAATAATTGGTATGCTAGTGTGATTTATGCTTAAATAGTTATGCAGAAAAATATGTAATTTCTACTCTATATTTACAGATTAACACCTAGATTTAGCTTGCTTAAATATAGTACACACACATAAAATTGCTTTAGTTTGTATGTGAGATGCTATGTGAGCCTTTTTTAAATCTAACAATTTTTAATATCTAAATGTTGTCTTGTTGGAAGTTATTAAGCCATCCAGACAACTGCATTCTTTTTTTACAACATCATTCCTTCAAGGGAGTCGTAACGTTCAGCAGGTCAGCAGGTTGTTTAATCTGAGTGATCCGCTCTTATGTTATGATGTCACAAGTCACATAACATATGCATCATGGACCTAGCATCCTAGCGAATAGAAACACAAAATAGTGGCACCAATGCAATCTAGGAAAAAAAAATGACAGTGTCCAGGAAAAATCAAACGCACAAAAACGGTGCTGCAATGACAACACAGCAGCTTCGAAAATACGATCTGTAGAAAAATATAATATGTATAACAATATAAAAAATGAAAATAAAAATGAATTCTACTTTTATAAAAATACTTTTTGGAAACAAAAGCAAACATTAAAAGCAAATTAATTATGCACACCTGACAAATCCAAATATACAGTATCTTGCCAACTGGGCTCTGCAGTATTTAAAGTCCTATTTTGGCTAAGCACTTTGAAATAAGCAGCTACCCAAGTATTTAGGCTTTCTACATATTATCAGCTTTTCATTTTTTTTCATTAAACATTTAATTAAAAAGTTAGATATTACAACAAAATGTCAAACACGTAATTTTTTTTAATTTACTGAGCATGATCCATTTGTTTAATAAATGCTGAGTCTGGTTTAGCTGTCAAGGGAACCCAAAATAAATGAAGGAACCTAATGATCAGGGACTCTTTCCCTGACTGAAAGATTTTATTCTTCAGAAAATGGCTCAAGTGGATGCCTCAAACAGGGATGAGACATTTTTGAGACATAAAAATACAGGCAGCCATATGATTGTCAAAGGTATTTTGACAAAAATACTATTTGGATAGCATTGGTGCAGAATTTCACTAAAACATTTAAAAGTTTAACTTTAACTGTAGTTAATAAACATTTTGAATAATGGGTGGAATTCTTTCAATTTTATTACAGAAGTGGTTGAGATGCTGAACATTCTTAAGCAGTAAGTATTTGAGCAGTAAAAACGTAGGGGATTTTAAAGACTGTTAGAGCCCTGGAAGAAAATCCCCTGGACTCTTTTTTCCAGTCAGTATGTATTGCCTTTATGTCACCATGTTTGAAATCTCCCTCTGCTTACTGGATTGTTTGACTTTATGGTATTTGTTCAATTGAAACTCAAGCAAGGATTGCTTTATCTTTTCCCCATTTTTCATGATAATTTCATTGTTCTCATTGTGATTTTTTTTTTTTTAATTTTGAGAGAAAGCTATTACTTTGACAAGTACAGCTCTACTTTGCCTCTATTTCAGTTTTTTGCATTGTCTGGGGCTCCTGGGTATTGTATAAGGTCTTCTAATAAGCTAAAACGGCAATGAAAAACTTTTGGTGGTATTTCTGTTGCTTGTGTTAGGGGGTGTTATGTCCTCCTCCTCATCATGGGCAGGTTGTTGTAAGGCTGCTGTGCGGTGCTGGAGAAGGTGGATGTTGATTCAGCTGGTATAAAAAATAAAAATAAAGCAAAGCAAGTGGGAAAAGAGATAAAGTATTGCTTGTTCTACAAAGATATTCCTTAATTGACTGTACTCATTTGTTGGTACTCCTAGAAAAGATCATAAATAATTGGATTAGTGCAATTTTTCAAACAAGCTGTTTTCTTTAATTAGTATCATTCATGTCAACAATTGTGCAATCAGTCATTCAGCCTGTTTAAATGGAGAAAAGCAGTCTCTCTGCTGTTTGGTATCATTGTGTGTCTCACATTAAACATGGACAGAGAAAGCAAAGGAGAGAGTTGTGTGAAGAGATCAGAAAGAAAATTAAAGGCAAAGGCAAGCAGATGTTTCTGTGACAAACATTGCAAATATTATTCATACGTTTAATGTCCATAGATCTGTAGCCAACCTAACCAGACGTGGCTGCAAGAGGAAAATCGACCCCATAATGCATAGAAATATACTGAGAATTTTAGACAAAAAGCCAAGGACAACTTCCGAGATACAAGCTGAACTCCAAGGTCAAGGTCCATCAGTATCTGATCACACCATCTGTTGCTTTTGAGTAACAGTGGGCTCAATAGAAGAAGACTGTTTCTGAAAGAGAAACATAAAAAAGCCAGACTGGAATTTGCTAAAATGAGTATGGATAAGCAACAATGCTTCTGGAAGAATGTCTTTTAGACAGATGAGACAAAACTAAAGCATTTTGGCAGGTCACATCAGCTCTATGTCCACAGATGAAAGAATGAAGCTTTGAAAGAAAAGACCACCATACATGGGGCATGAGCATGGGGTTCATTAACACTAGAATCCCTGAAGTTTGCGAAAATATTCGTAATGTTGGACCACCTTAATTTTACTCACAACTCCTTATCACTGCATTAATTGCACATCAATATCACCTTGTAAATGTATTAATTGGCTGCAGGTAGGCAGCCTGCTCACCCATCTACCACAGAGGCAGCTGAAGTCAGACACATAATTCTCACAGCTGTTTATCTGGTAGTGAGGTATCTGGAATTGTGTAGGAAAATACTATATTGTTATTTGAAATGCGTACATTTCACGTGTGTTGTGTCTACAACGATCTATGTAAACACCTAACTAAAATGAGAGTGGTTCACAGAGAGTGAGATACGTAACCAAGCATGTGTTGCTCTTTGACAGGACCAATCACGGGCTCCATCAAAAGTATTAATGCCAGTTCGAGATAATAATGATATTGAATCATATTTTTTTATCTTTGAGCATACCGCCAGCTGACACCATTGGGAGTGGAGTAGGCCGACATACTGTGACCACGTTTGAAGGGTGAGGCGCAGTGGACTTACTACAACCTCAACGAACAGGCCATGTCCAATTATGACATACTGAAAGCCGAGGTGTTGAAAAGATATAGCATCCACCTTAGACCAGCAGGGAAGGCTCCTAGGCATTCGCTTGGGAACCGAGAAAACACTTGAGGTAATCAAGCTCCAAATCTGTTGGCTGGGGATTAATGAGGAGGTCCGTCTCTTTTGTACTTCTGGCACAGAATGCCAATTGCAGCAGATTCCTAGAAAGGACCACACTCCTCTAATCCCCATTCTCCTGTATGATATTCCCTTTGAGCGCATAGGAGTTGATATTGTTGGGCCTCTTGAACCTTCAGTTAGAGCTTATAAGTATATTTTAGTTTTGTAGATTATGCTACCCATTATCCAGAAGCTATCCCACTGTGAAGAGTCACTTCAAAAATGATCTCACGGGATTTGGTAGGGGCCTATGAATGAATCGGCATACTCAAAGAAATCTTAACAGACCAGGGGATGCCTTTTGCCTTCGAGATGCTCTGGGAAGTTGCCTGATCACTCTAAATCAAACAGTTAAAGACCTCAGCAAAGTATCCTCAAACTGATGGTCTAGTGGAGTGGTTCAATCAGACCCTCAAACAAATGCTACGCAAGGTGGTCAGTGAGGATGGGAGAAATTGGGATCAGTTACTTCCACTCATATTATTTGTCTATTGAGAAGTTCCACAAGCCTCTACAGACTTCTCCCTTTTTGAATTACTTCTGGTTCCTGTACCTCTGGACCCATCCCTTCCTGGCCATTCATCATATAAACTTCCATTAAACCTATTGAACTCAGTTCTGTTTTGAACTTGGTCTGTGAAGGCAATTATTTTCATCCTGATGTTCAAATATACGGGGTGACTACTCCAAACCTTTATCTGTGCTTGTTGTGTTTATTTTACAATATATATGCATGTATATCCACCTTAATAAAATGATAAATGCCTGAATGTCTGTCTGTGTGTCTGTTCAGTTGTTATGTCTCTGTCATTCCAAAATGGTACATCATAAACATGTTTAGTAATTAATGCATTGTGTTTGTCATTCCAATAATTTATATATATTCCCTAAAATATTTTTATATATTTGTGTATATCCCAATTTTTAATTTTTTTTTGTCTTTTGCTTCTGCATAGAGATAAAATAAATGCAAGACACAAAGTTACTTCTGTTGATTGGTGGTATTCCTATTCCATAAGAGTCAAGTGTACAGTGTAAAGTGTAAAAAGTAAAAACACTAATAGATGTAGTAACAGTGATGTTCAGTAGTAGTAGTAGTAGTAGCAGTAATAATAATAATAATAATAATAATTTTCAAGAAATTATAAATCATCTCAGTCAAGACTTGTTAGTTTACTTTCGGGGATAAATCCAGCTGACAGCTAATAAACACAAAAGAAAACGTGCCTTGTTTAAACTGTGTGCGCACACACATACACTTTTATGAAAACATAATTAATAAATAAAGGATATCTTCCTAACAAAAGTAACAAAAATATGATGTCTTTATTAAGAATATAAGAGGTATGACACATGAAAGGTAACCATTAATTGCAGATGGTATGCTAGTTCATATCTGTCTGCTTTTTTAAATACCTAAAACTGACGTGAATGGACAGTATGCCTCTTTGCTTCTGAATGTCTTAGTCCTTGTGTGAGCTTTTTGGTAAGCTGTAATTATGATATTATAGCAATCACGGAAACCTGGCTAAATAACAAAGATGGGGATGAGTGTAACATAGGAAGGATAGGATTTTTAGGAAGGATAGATAGAACAGAAAAGGAGGTGGGGTTGCTGTTTATGCAAAACAGAATTTAAATTTAAGAGCTCTTCAGTTGGACGATGAGCCCCATCTTAGTGAGGACATGTGGCTTCACCTGGAAAATATTAGGGAAACAGGTCTTATTTTAGGAGTGTGTTATAGACCACCCAATTCAGACAGCAATTTCAACACACATCTTTTTAGTAATATCAAAAAGTTTACAGGGAGATATTATAGTCATGGGGGACTGTAATTATCCAAATATTAACTGGGATAACCTTGCAGATGGAGGAGTACAAGAGCAGGAGTTTTTAGAAGTAATCAGTGACTGTTTTTTAACACAGCATGTTAAAGCACCAACACGGGGAGAAGCCTGTCTGGATTTAGTATTTTGTAATAATCAGGATAGAATTGATGGTGTAGAGGTGATTGAACCACTAGGGTCAAGTGACCATAATGTAATACAATTCTCAGTATTTTGTAAGAGTGCAGAAGCAAAGACTAAAATTGTTAAGATGAACTTTGGTAGGGCTAATTTTGAGCAGATGCGACAAAGTCTAAGTAGGATACACTGGGATAAGCTTTTAAGTGTGGAGGCAGTCTAGGAGCAGTGGAACAGGTTTAATAATGTTTTACATGTAATGCAGGACAGATACATACCTAAATTTGGAATTAATAGGAAACTAAAAAAAACTCCACGGGGGATTAATACAGATTTAAAAAAAGAAGTTACAAAAGAAAAAACTGCTTTATAAGGCATATAAGACTAATGACTGCAAAGTAAATTGCATGAGAACATAAGGGCACCCATTAAGAAGGATATCAGGGAAGCTAAAAGACAGTTGGAGTGGAATATAGCAGATAGGGCGAAAGAACACCCTAAGAGATTTGTTCAGTATTTTAGTAGTAAAAGAACAGTCAAGGAGGAGGTCAAGTGTATCTGGAATAGTAAAGGGGCATTAAAAGATACAGACAATGAAACAGCGGATGCCCTAAACTTACATTTTTCTGAGGTTTTTACAAATGAGCAAGTGGATAACCTCCCAGCGGTAAATGCGACAACTAAGGAGGTACTGAGGGATTTGGAAATTGTAGAGGGAGAAGTGCTGCTCAGATTAAATAAGCTGAAATGAAACAAATCACCAGGACCAGATAATATTTACCCTCGAGTTCTTAAGGAGGCTAGTGAGTACATATATAAACCCTTGACACATATTTTTAGGAAGTCACTGCTCACTGGAGAGATTCCGAAAGGACTGGAAAATGGCAAATATCATCCCATTATATAAAAAGGGTGACAGGGCAGATCCAAGCAACTATAGGCCAGTAAGCTTAACATGCATCACAGAAAAATTAATGGAAGGGATTATTAAGGATAAGATTGAGCAACAAATGGTAAGGACAGGAGTTATTCTGAATAGTCAACATGGGTTCAGAAGAGGGAGGTCGTGTTTTACTAACATGCTGGAATTCTATGAGGAGGCAACAAAAGGATACGATCAAAGTGGAGCATATCATATTATTTATCTGGACTTTAAGAAAGCATTTGATAAGGTGCCTCATGAGAGGTTGAGCATCAAATTAAAAGAAGTGGGAGTTCAGGGTGATGTTTTTAGATGGGTGCAGAATTGGCTCAGACACAGGAAGCAGAGGGTGATGGTGCGAGGAACCTCATCAGAACTGGCCGATGTTAAGAGTGGTGTTCCACAGGGGTCAGTACTAAGGCCGCTGATATGTGTAATATATATAAATGATTTAGATAGGAATATAAGTAACAAGCTGGTAAGTTTGCAGATGATCCAAAGATAGGTGGATTAGCAGATAATTTGGAATCCGTTATATCATTACAGAAGGACTTGGATAGCATACAGGCTTGGGTAGATTTGTGGCAGATGAAATTTAATGTCAGTAAATGTAAAGTATTACACATAGGAAGTAAAAATGTTAGGTTTGAATACACAATGGGCGGTCGGAAAATCGAGAGTACACCTTATGAGAAGGATTTAGGAGTCATAGTAGACTCTAAGCTATCGACTTCCTGACAGTGTTCAGAAGCCATTAAGAAGGCTAACAGAATGTTAGGTTATATAGCACGATTTGTAGAGTACAAGTCTAAGGAGGTTATGCTCAACCTTTATAATGCACTTGTGAGGCCTCATCTTGAGTCCTGTGTGCAGTTTTGGTCTCCAGGCTACAAAAAGGACATAGCAGCTCTAGAAAAGTTCCAGAGAAGAGCGACTAGGCTGGTTCCAGGGCTACAGGGGTTGAATTATGACAAAAGATTAAAAGAGCTGAGCCTATACAGTTTAAGCAAAAGAAGATTAAGAGGTGACATGATTGAAGTGTTTAAAATTATGAAGGGAATTACTACAGTGGATTGAGACTGTTATTTTAAAATGAGTTCATCAAGAACACGGGGACACAGTTAGAAACTTGTTAAGGGTAAATTTCGCACAAACACTAGGAAGTTTTTCTTTACATAAAGAATGATAGATACTTGGAATAAGCTACCAAGTAGTGTGGTAGACAGTAAGACGTTAGGGACTTTCAAAACTCGACTTGATGTTTTCTTGGAAGAAATAAGTGGATAGGACTGGCGAGCTTTGTTGGGCTGAATGGCCTGTTCTCATCTAGAGTGTTCTAATGTTCTGTAGTATATACAGCACAAGCAGAGACGGCCATCATTTGTGCATTTGGAGTGAGCAAATAACTTTCAGACTTTAAAACGGCATTACCTGAGAAGTGTCCTCCACTTGAAAAATCCAAAGAATTTCTTGCAGCCTTTTTGAAATACAGGTCAATTTGTCTTATATTATTTGTGGGGAGATACAGGCTTTAGTCTAGTGGATATTAGCCAAATTGCACTCTCCTGAAACACCAGACCTATAAGCCAAGAAATCAATGCACATAGTGTAAGACACTTGCATGAAATCAGCGATGTGGAGATTTATACAGCAGCATCTACCTGCACACAGTAGAATTGCATACTGTTTATGATTAAATCACAAAGAGCCTAGAAAGAGACACGGAAAAGGCAGTGGTGTAAGTAATAAGGACAGAACCTTGTGACTGGCAGGCTTACTAATCACTTGAATTAATTCTTAGCCTTGAAGGCAAATAGTTCAGCTGGATTATCTGATTTATGGCTAGAGATGAATAATGTGGATAAACATCAGGCAATAAACATGTTTTCCAATCTGACTTTCTAATGTTATGCCGAGCCAAAGTGGACCAGACAAAGAAGTAAAACATCAGGAAAGGAATGAATAAAAATCCTAGTAGATAACGAAGAAGGTTTGAGACCAAAGGTCAAAATTAAACCAGACATCAATGCCAGAAGTAATTCAAAGTCAAAGTCAAAAGGTGGAATGCAACATTCCAAATACCAAACAGTTAAGTCACATGCAAGGATGGTTTCTGTCCCTAAGTTATCTGCAGTCTCGGATGTTAACTTCACCAGGTGTAGGTGTGACGTCAGGCAGCATGGCCTCGCAAGACAAGCCCCTACCAGCCAGCAGAATATCTAGGAAATGGTTCTTTGCAAAACAAGACGTTAAATAAAACAAACATCAAAATCAAAGCTATAAAGAAACTTACTAACCCAAAATGTTCCTTGGTAACTCAAACAAAAAACAAACCATAAATAAAACTCAGATAAAATTAATCCAAAGGAAAACATTATGTAATGAACCCTATCAGTTTCAGCTAAGTGTCTTACGATAGGGTTTGCTACAAGAATTGAGCAGCAAGAAACTCCTTTAAAACTATGAGAGTCCTGCATATTGTAAAACTTTAAATGCAATTAAAAACCAATTTGCTTTAAATAAATGGTTTAAAAACGTTTTTGTTTTTCTTTAAATAACCCTTGGGACCCTAAGGGATAGTTTTATAGCTAACATTTTGAGTAGGATGTGGTTTAAAGTAGCTTTATTAAATTGAAACATCCTGTTTACATGCAATAATCAGACACTCCAACCAACAGCTAATCACAAAAAGACCTGGAATGGTTCGACTAAAAATGACATATGAGTGGAGCTTGGACAGTACAGATAGAGCATTTTTTAAAATGTATACCCTCCAGTATCTCCAGCCTTCTCTGTGTAGTAAACATGCTTTTTGTGTCTTCTTTCTGTTTCTTTGTATAACTAAGCATTTCACAGGGAAAACAGCATTATGAAAAGCAAGCTGCTCCTGGCTTGGCATAGCACTCCAGGATTAGGAGAGATGAGGTTCTTCACCTCTGGTGAAAACCCTTTTTTAAGAAAAAAGGCAACTCTGGGGACTAAGGGGGTGAGCGGTAAAGCAAAGCATTTTACAAAAGCAGAGAATAATGTGAGCGCAACTTTAAAGTTAAAGATACTGTACAGCCACCCATTCTCAGGGCTTTGGCAGCTACTCATTGGCTCAATATCCGAGGGGAGAGTGCGGTCAGCCAGTGACCATCAGCCTACCTATTGAAAACTACTCATCCAGCTGCTAATGCCAAACAGCCTTGGGCAGGAAGAAAGAACACAGTCAGGGTCCTGTATTCCTCAGGCCAAGCATGTCTCAATCACACGTCTTAACAGGCCAGCGTGCGTACAGGCATATGCTAATTGTCGCCATTGTGCCCAGCCAATGGCCCTCAAGATGAGCCCAGGGCAGGCCATGGCTATTTTGTGCGAGCCACAGTGAGAGTGAGTGTGATTTAGCTCCTCTAATGCTAGCTGATGGGGGGCCCCCCGACCAAACAAAGGCTTCATTGTGTGCCAAGATTCAAAGCTCGCTGTGGTCCATCCATTATTGCATAGCGCCACACAGACAACCAGTTAAAGCCTGACCAACATCATTAAAATCAACTCCATGAATGGTAAGAAAAGGCAGCTGAGAGAAAGAGGAAAAAAAAATAAAAGTTCTTTTTAATTAAACAAACAGTTTCTTGGTACAATGTACAGGATAAAGCAGTGGTGAAACTCATTACATACTTCTTTTAAGCCAGTTTTACCCAAAAGGAAGATTTCTTTCTTGTTTTAAAAAAATAATTAGGATTCCTTTTTTATAATAACATTCCTGAGGCTGAGGATGTCCTCACATTTTTGCTCTCTCTGTTCTTGTCGCCTTGTGAGATGCAATGGAACTTCTGCCACCCGCATCCTGTAGCTGCAGTTCCTGCTGCACTTCACTGGGTATGGGAGGGGACAATTATTAGGGACTGATTTTTTTTTTTAATTCCATTGGATTTGAACTTTATTATGTATGCACACATGGGGCCTAGTGTTTAAATTCCAGCCTGATTATTGTTTGTGCAGAGTTTGCTTGTTCTTGTCACATGAATAAGGATTTTCTTCAGGTTACTTCTCACATCCCAAAGATGTCTGATGATTGTCAAATGGTTCAGTGTGAAAGAGGGAGGATGAGCACTTCATGGAACTGGCTGTCTGACCTGTACCTGTTACTGGCCACGTGGAGTAAAAAAGACAAAGAAAATGAATGACATTTACATATATTTACATGTTTGTCATACAGAACCTTCTTACTAGGAGGCATTTAACAGGGACAAAGATCCTATTAGGATGGCATTGCACAGGGGAACTTAGTCCCACTAGGACACATTTTAATCAGAAAATTCATCTTGCAGTTTGAGTTCACTTCTTTTTGACAGTTTTGGAAGAGAGGGTTCACTAGGTACAGTACGAAACTGTCACCGTGAGTGGTCCCCTGAATGTAAAAACGCAGACGGTGCTATACAAAGAAAGAGGCATTTTACAGATTTTCATGAAGTCGGCACTCCTCGTCTAGGCTGCTAGGTGCAATTACACAGTTCAAGAATGAAAGAACTAATAGGCCTTAGGGATGTATAAACAGGGGATGCTAAAGGGAAGCTAGAGGAGTTTTGAGATGGTAAGTGACTTGATATAAACTGCCAGATAAATTCATCTGGTAGTTTCAGTGTGCTTCTCCATACCAGTGTGGAAAGAGGGCCCACTATGTACATTATGATGCTGTCACCAAGAGTGGTCACCTGAATGTGAAAAAGCAGAGGATGCTATACAATAAGTGAGGATATTTAGGATTTCATGAATCAGTGTACCTTGCCTTGTCTGCTAGGAGCCATTACATAGTCCAAGAATGAAAAAACAAATTGGAGATGCAGGCGGGGCAGATCTTCTATGAAAGTTATTAAGCTTAAGCTTCAGGTATCCCTAATCCCAGATGGGCCCTAGAAGCAACTTTAATTTTCATAACTCGTAAACAATAAGGCATAGGAAATTTTTATTCACACCAGTGACTTTGATATGTGAGATAATCCAGTGCAGCAATTTTTTAAATCAAAATCTGAGATATAGTGGTTACATTTAAAAAAAAAAAGCTGTGGTGTCCTGTTGTGGAACACCCTCATTGAAGAAGATAACAGTGGTTACCCAGACGTCATTGCTGGTTGCAAAGGAGCCCGCATAACAGTTCATGCTCCAGGGCCCAGAAAATGTAAGATGCAGGTACATTAGGATCTGCTAGAGGGAAGTCAGGAGGCCATTCCTCAGTTTGAGTCTTGAGTTGGGAAGTGAGTGGAAATAAACTTCCAGACAAAGCCATCTAGAATTCTGGGCACTCTTCTTTATGCCAATGTGGGAACATATTCAATAAATTTGTGCAAAAACAAGCAAAAAAAAAGTAGAATTTGTTTATTTAGCCATCTGAAAAATCTTTGGAAATTATTTAATTTATTTAATTAATTCCAAAATAAATGAATTATTCTCTCTCATGTGGTGGCTGACAATAATAATAATAATAATAATAATAATAATAATAATAATAATAATAA
>JANRMT010062804.1:19089416-19100439 GCA_026402145.1 Polypterus bichir lapradei | reverse complement strand
ATAATAATAATAATAATAATAATAATAATAATAATAATAATAATAATTTTAGACATTGTCTTTTAAAATCTTGTTCACAATTAAAAATAAAATACTGGATATACTTGCAGATAAGTTCTCCCGCAGAATAGGCAGGTGTTGATTTTACCATATAATTTCCGGTATTTTATAATGTTGGTCGTATACAGTAAGTCGATGCGGAAACTCACGTTATTGGTCCAAGAGATTGTGATATGCTAATGCCCACCTGAGAGGGTAACCACGGAGCACACTGCCTCTTTTTTTCTATGTATTGCGCCTACGTGACCACACGGTAATACCCGAACAATTCCGAAGCGACATTTGCACTGTTTTGTGTTTTTTTCTATCTCACACTCTCAAACACCTTTATTGTAAGAGCATCCCTTATCTTTGATGGAGCATTTGATCAGAAGAAAATATGAAGCTGATTTTAAATTAAATGTCATTGAAGTAGTGAAAAACAAAATGGTAACTGTGCTGCTGCAACAAGCTTCGATGCGTCTGATGAAACTGATGCAAGATTGGAGGAGGCAAGAAGATATAAATAACAAAAATGAAGCATCTCATTTTTGAACGGGCGCATAAGTTGGGGTCTGATTTTATGATCGGGTTTCAAGACCTGACTTATACGTGAGTATGTATGGTAAGTGTTCACTCATTATATCGGTGGTTTTGTTCATCAAGTAACAGAAAATAAGAATCCTACATAAAAGACCATGTCCTTTCAAAACTGATTTTTAAAATAAGCTGAGCTTTTTTAAAACATATTAGAAAATGTACACATGGCATAACATTCAGGTGCATTTGTGGAGTTAGTTAACTGATTTGAAAGTTGGAGCATTTTACATATATTTAATTTTTCTTTCAGTGTCACTTATCTTTTTTTTTGTAACAATGAGTCATATTGAAATGTAATACTGATATGAGAAAGCAACAACATGCACGAATAAACAGCACTTTACAATATCGTGTAGTTAAAAATGTTGCCCAAATAGGCCTGTGGTGGCTCATTAGCTTCACAGAGAGCAACTTCTAGTAGAAGTGATTTAAAATTGGCATTGATTGATGGCCTGTTGTCAGTGCCACTGCTAGGTTATTTTGCGCCTTAACCGAAATTTTTTAGTGCGCCAACCGACTGTTTGGTAGCTAACCCAAGCGGCTGGGATTTTTTCCCTAGTTCTGTATTCCCCATAAAATAACCGGCACTTGATAACCAGAGCACAGAAATTAAACAGACCTACCAAAGGCAGATAATTACACTGTTAAAAATACAAAGACATTCTGAAACCTTGGTCAAATGCCTTTAGATTATGAAACTCTCAATCCATGCAGAACATCAACTGGTATAGAGCCAAATTCTGAATACCATTCTGAATACTAAAAAGGTCAGGTTGCAAATAAACAAAAAACTGTTGTCATATGCATGTAGGTGGTTGTGCATTTTTTATTCAACTGCCAACATCCCTTCCTCGCTAATTTCCAGCCTGATACGTCTAATTTCCAGGTCTCCCTCTGTGTAAAACTGGCTAAACCACATAATTGTTGGAATACGTCTTTAGAGGGGGCATCAAAGTTAGTGAGAATTTGTTTGGTTCTTGGAAAACTAAGTACAACAAATTCCAAATTTTAAAATGTCTTCCTGTGCTACTAAATTCTTTGATCTTTATAAAGTAAACCATGTGCTAACTGAAAACATTTTTACAAGTATTTATTTGATAATGTCAGGTCATTTTCCTAATCCAGACTTGGGTTGTCGGAGCCCATCCCAGCCAGCATAGGGCACAAGGCAGATACAAACCCTGGACAGGGGACCAGTCCATCTCTGCTCAAACACACACACACACACACACGCACACACATACACACTCATCCATACTCTCTAGGGTAAATTTAGCATCACCAAGTCACCTTATCAGCATTTCTTTGGACAGCATGAGGAAACCCATACACAGGGACAACATGCAAACTCCATACATGGAGGACCCGGGACACAAACCCTTTGCCACCATATTTGAATATGTGAATATGATATTAGAACAATCACTCAAACTATATATTTCAAAGATACAACTAAATTAAGCAAAATTTTTTTAAGATGAGTATAAAAAATTAGCAATATGTGAGATTCTTCAGAAAGCAGCAAAGAATTGCTAAAACAAAGGAAGTTTGGGCAACAGAGCTGAAATTACAATTTAAGAACAATATTAATGAATGCCTGCCATGTCTGATAAAAGTCCTTTGTAAAATACATTTAATCTGCTCTCACTTTACATCACATGCCAAAGCCAACATACAGTGTGAGGTGCGATTACGCCATTTGATCACCTAATCAATAACTAATGTTATATTGGTCCCGAGAGCGATATAAATGGATGGAGACTTCTGAGAAAATAAAAATACTAGTCTTTTAGGGTAGCAGTCTGAAGATGAGTACAGGTATATGCCTGAAAGATACTCATACCTGTGTGCACCTCTCACTTGTTAACTCTAATGCTGGGTGAATTTTGGGAAGGCTAATATGGGAGATGAATTTGACCCACAATTCTAAATTGTAAATCATCCTGCTATATACAACATTTTTATATTATTCAAACAGTTCTTTTATAAATAACACCTTCTGTAATACGACTCTATACAGATTTTGCTCATTGTGTAATACTTCAGATTTTGTCTCATCTGTTATTAATGTACACCTACAAACATAATCCTGAAGTAAATGAAAGATATGATAATGATATTAACAGTGGCATTGCTATGATAATGATATTAACAGTGGCATTGCACACCCTCTTAAAAATGTCTTAAAATTGCATTGGTATTATGGTTTGGCCAGGGCTCTGCCCATGGTTTCCTCTCTCTGGTCTTTTTTTTTTAATCTTTACCATGACTGATTTTGTTCAGAAAACAGGCTTAGTTTAAACCATGATGACAATTGAGTTATTATGAATTAAAAAGATGAATTCAAAGTGCACCAGCCTTAACCAATACATAGTTAATGGGGCTGCTTCATTATATACTGTGGAACGAGCCCCGGACACAGACAGGCGGACATGTTTCAAAGCACCACCACACGTTTATTTAAACAATGTTTACAATTAATAAAGTGCACACAACCCAAAAACTCCCAAAAACACCTCCTTGTCTCTCCTCTCGAGCTCTGTCCTTCTCCTCACCCGACTCCAGCCATTGTGTGAAGGGAGGCGGCCCCTTTTATGCTCCCCTGAATGTGCTTCAGGTGTGTCCCGGCAATCTTCCACTGACACGCCCCAGTGTGGCGGAAGTGTCAGCTGCATCCCCGGAAGCACTCCCGGTGTCCCTGCTTCTCTTCCCCCAGCACTTCCGGGTGTGGTGGAAGTGCTGAGGTCCAGGGCTCCAAAGGCATAGGGGCGCCCCCTGGCAGTGACCATGGGCCCCTACAGGGTTGAGCTTCAAAGCTCTGTACCCGTGGCCCCCCAAAGGAACCAGGGCAGTCACCCCTACATGGTCTGGGGACCAACTCCGGTCCTCCTGGGTGTCCTGGCCGGGTCGCCCCCCCAGCCATCTCCGACAATACGTACAGTAGGAGAGCAATACCACTAACCATTGTCATCTTGTTACCTCTAAATCCTGGGCAGCCCTTGCTGCTTCTCTTAACACTAAGTTTGTTTTCTTGATGGTTTCTTCTGTTATGCAAAAGTGAAGCTTCTAGTCCTTGTAATGTATGTTTTGCTAAATTAAATTTGGGGTTATGAGTTCAACTTGCTTCTCTGGCTGAATCTACTTTAGTAGATTCTTAATTTGTGTCAGGATTAGAGAGTCCTGTGGCCATGATCCTTGAGAAGTCAAGCAATAATTTAGCTTTCATTGTTTACAGTTATTCTAATTTTGTAAGTTACTCTTGTAATGATTTTTTTTTTTGCTTCTGAAATTGTGTCTATTGTGTCATTTGTGCACCCTTTTCCTTGTTTCTGTTTTGTTAATTATTTGTTCTTTTTTTTGGTAAATTTGATTCCGTTACCTTAAATGGTGCAGAAGTGGTTTTGGTCAAATATATGGATATCTTTAAAGGGGGTTTCTGTGTTTAGGGTAGTCACAAGGTTTCAGCTTGTCACAGGCTGGAATGGACCCTGGTAATAATACTATGAGATGTTAGACAGAGACCACTGTTTTTCAATATGTTCTAGCCAAACACCTCAGTTACAGATACCAATAAGAAAAAATACTTTCAGAGATTACAGCTAAAGGGAATTTGGCATCAGACTAGAAGTGGAAATATGTGGGCTGCTTGATGTCACGAGTAAAAGAACTTTATATATAAAGCATTAGTACTGTGTTGTAGGCACTAGGTAGACAGAATGGGTTTCTGTGAGGCAAAATTTGTTTTTTCTTATGTTTATCTCATCAGCCTTCAAAATCAGAGTGCATTCACTTATTTACCAGCATAAGACTGCTTGCTGGTGTTTACCCTATTGTGCAGCTATACCAAGACCCTAAAATTACTCAAAAGAGGGTTAAGTAAATGGAAAGATGGATGAAGGAAAACCAGGGGCACAGAAACACATATAGGGACTTCTGTGGTTTCAAGTGAAACATTTAAACTGCTATACTATACTAACTGGACTGATAAGAAGGTAAAAACTAGGTCCTAATTTTAGTTTAAGGATATTTCTTCTAGTAAAATGGCTACTGCAGCCTAAAACATTGGTCCTTGATTTCATTCCTGCAGGTTCATTGTGGCGACAGATTTTTGTTCCAACCAGCTTTGCAATCAGTGACCTGTTTTACATCTAATTAGCCACTTTTATCTCTCCTTTTCTTCTGCATTTAGAAAACACAGTAGTGTTAGATCTGCATCTGCTTAAAGAAATCAGGAAATATTTGTATTTTTCTATTGATTTAAATGCTTAACATTTTTGTCATTTTCCTATTATTCACATTTCTTTTCTGTGGAGTGTACTTCCATAATTGAATCATAATAATAACTATGAAAGGTGAACAGAGAAGACACCAAGCAAAATGCCACTGAATAGTGAAAGGTTGGAACTACTTCATTGTCAGACCTACTAGCGTACTCACTAGTAACAGTGATGATAAAAAAAATTTGAAAACAAACACTGAAAAAAACAAACACAGTCCAATAAAAACTTAACAATCCAGTTTGTAACCTGCAGAGGGTGCGCCCACACCCCAGACACAACCAAACCACACAGTCACAGGGTTAAGGAAAGATGTTTCATTTATACAAAATACCTTTGAGAGGTTTTTATTGCCTGGTAAATCTCTTACAGTTCCATGTGTTTCCTTGTCCTCCTCCTCCCGATTCTGACTGCTGGATGAGGCAGGGTGGTTGCTTTTCAACACAAACCCTGGAGTACTTCTGGTGCAATGACTTCCAGGTCAGGTGGAAATTCTTCCTAACAGGGTAGCTGACTCCTAGCAGCTCCCCTTAGCAGCACCCAAGAACCCCAACAGGGTCAACCTGGAGAACTACAACTCTCATACAGCCCTGCGGGTGTCCAAACAGGAGCCATACCAGAGGGACACTGCCACCTGATGCTCTGGGGGAACACAAAACCTTGGCGGGCAGTCGCCCTCTATCCTTTCCTCATAAAGGTCTCCCGACCAGGAAAGGTACCACTAACCAACAAGGTTGGGATGCCTGTACATCCATATCCTTCTTTTATCATGGCTTCCTGGCCAGGTAAAGAACCATCCATCCCAGCCAGGGTGCCAGTCAACCCGTGTCTTCTATGACAAGTTTTATAATTTCTGGAAAGACACCAAAATTTAGAACCTGGGAAAGAACGGCTTGCTTATCTAAAACTATCCAAAGTACAAAGCACTGCACAGGTATATTTGTGTAATGGCTTAAGTTTTTAAAGTAAATATTTATGTGTTTTTTAAATGTTGACCATTTTGTCATTGCTGACTGAAATACTAGTTTCTCATCTGTCATCTACACCAGGGGCTCTCAAACCCAGTCCTTGGGACCTACTGTGGCTGCAGGTTTTTGTTCCAACCATCTTCTAGGCTAATTAAGTGAACTGTTATTTCCCAGATTCTGTGTTTAGGGACCAATATAGAAATTAGAAACCTAAGTTTGGCAAAAAATAAAAAAATGTACTAAACAGTTATATGGGGAATATTGTATTTTTTTCTTTTTAACAATATTTTCTTCTTGATTTTCATTCTATGTTTCCATATCCTCTAAATGTTTAATTAATCCATTATTTAGTAACTAGTGTGTCTGATGCTAAAGTAGTTGCAGCCTTTCACAATTCAGTGTCATTTGTCTGGGGATCTGCTCTGCTTGTTTTCAATTGTCATTATTAAGATACAAGGGAGCAAACTGCACAGAGAAAGGGCACAATATGGAATCAACAAAACAGAGTTAAGCATTTAAATCTATAGCAAACATAGAAATATTTCTGAATTTCTTAAAAATGTAGAAATCAAGCTCCTGTGCTTTTCTGAATCTATACTAATAAAAGGCAAAGCCCTCACTGACTGACTGACTCACTCACTCACTCACTCATCACTAATTCTCCAACTTCCCGTGTAGGTGGAAGGCTGAAATTTGGCAGGCTCATTCCTTACAGCGTACTTACAAAAGTTAGGTTTCATTTCGAAATTCTATGCGTAACGGTCGTAACTGGAACCTGCTTTCATCCATATACTGTATACGGTCATAGCCTGCAGCTCGGTCGCCGTGTGAGGCGGAGTTGCGTCTTGCATCATCACGCCTCCCACGTAATTGAGTGCCTGCCCATATAAGGTAAATATTCGCAGGTGAAGGACTGTGCTTAGCATATTCATAAGTGCAGCTACTGTGGAAACCCTCACTCAGCGAAAGTGCCAGAGAAACTTTTAAGTGCCGGGTCTGAGCTAAAATTAAATAAAGCCGTGGACATCGCAAGATCACACGAGATATTCGCGAGATACAAGTTTAATGAGAAGACGCAGGGTATAAAGCCTCAATGCTAAAGACCTGGCGAAGTCATGGAGAACATGGAAGGACAAGTTCACATTATACACAGAACTTGTAATGCCAGAGGCAGGGGAAAACACTAAGGTCATATTATTCCGTTATCTTATTGGAGAGAGCGGCAGAGAATTGTGTCAGGCGCTGACCAGTGATGTAAGACCTGATGAGTTAACCATGAGCTTGAGTGTTGGGCCGTCAGGGCCTGCAAGGCCTTCTCTGCTGGCCTAAAAAAATATCTGAATCACAAACTGATGTTAATTATATTTTGTCCATGAATACTCATTAAATAATTTCAAATAGTCTGTCCGCTTCCTTTCATAGCTTTTCCGATGGTTGTGCTGCTTCCAGACATGTATTTTCGTATTAAAGCATTTAACCAATCACATTTCAGCCATCATTTGTTGCCAGGCAGAGAGGCCTTCACAATCCATTCTGCAGGCCCTCTAACACAGAATAAATGTCGATTAAACTGTTGCTTCAATCAATCAGATTTTGAGTTGGTGTCAGTAGGGCCCTCTAGCAGGCGTACGGCAACGTCACCGTATTCAGACCCATTGATTGGATAGAAGCCGAGATGATGAACTCTACGAGGCCACTGAACGCACAGCAGGCGCTCCGAGCGCAAGATCCTCGCACACACTACCGCCAACTCCATGGCAGGATTCTGGACAATATTATTTGCCAGACACAGACTAGATTTCAAGACCACGAAAAACTGATGTTTGTCACGCTCCTCGACCCCCACAAGTTTCGAGAATACAAGAAAAATTTCCTGCATGCAGCCTTCTCCAGTTTAACACAGAGCCACTGAGCACTTTTTGATCTGTCTCGGCTAAAAACAGAACTGACTGTAATGTATGCCATGGATAATTTTGCAGGAAAATTTCCCACTGATCTCCTTGACTTCCTTCATCAGAAAAATCTGAATGAGAGCATGGGGCAGCTGTACACATTGGTATATTTGGCGGTGACCATTCCCGTGTCCACTGCTTCTGTCGAGCGGACATTTTCAGCCCTAAAGCGAATTAAAACTTATGCCAGAAATACGACAGGGCAGGTTCAACTTTCAGCATTAGCTTCGATGGCGATAGAAAGGGACTTTTTGATGGAACTGAAGCGCACAGATAATCTGTACGACAATGTAATTGAACTGTTTTTGAGGAAAGAGAGGAGGATGGATTTTGTTTACAAATAATCCGAATTTTTGGTGAGTAAAATGTTGCGATTTTACTAAATAATATTGCAAGTTTATGAGTTATTATTGATGTTTTTTATGTGTGTCGCGGCTGTAGCTGCAGTAGAAAGGAACTTGTTCACCCCTGGTTTGTCTATTCAATAAAGGCATTTATTGTGGCTATAAGAGTTATCTATCTGCGATGCAGCAGCTCTTTATACTGTATTTCTGCATATTAAGATGGTTTTTATAACCATAAATTAGGTTTTGAGGGGCGGGTTGATTCAGACGGAGCACTACTGAAGGCCTAAGTGTGAAATGCATGGTCCGCCACTGGACCAAATGATACGTAAATTTAATGAACATTACAACCCAAAAATAAACGAAACTCAAGAGAGGTTCAGATTGTACTTCTCCCAGTACGTCTCTCTAAATCCTCCGTGCGGGAACATTACCATAAGGCTTAACAATCTTATTGTTACACCTTCTACGTGCACCCAACCGTCCTTATTACGAAGTCTTCCTTGCTTTACCGCTGGCTGCTTCTTTCCATTCACCTTCCTAGCTCTTTATTTCTTTATTTAAACAGTTTTCCTTCTCACTTTTCCTCTCCTTCGCTGTCTTCTCCCTTTTCGCTCAAAATACGCGCCTCCTTGCCTTTTTACAGTCAGCTCCCCTTACGTCACACCATGGTACGTTTAGCACAAGTTAATACCGGGAATGCCTGTTAAACATCTTAGATTCATGAGTAGCGATTTACGTAGTGAAAACTTTGATGAATGAAACCTGTTATCTTTACAACAATTGACAAACACGGAATGTAACTTCAAAACAACACGTCCTCCAAATACAAACCTGATTGAAAGAAATAATGATAATCAAATCCTTGATGACAGCAACACTCATAACAGTGACAAAACAATTACATTGACAATCAGGTTATGTTATTTTTAAAATGTTTCCTTTTCTTTTTCATAACTTCTTTAACACACTACTTCTCCGCTGCGAAGCGCAGGTATTTTGCTAGTGTAGAATAAGAGAAGAGAAAAAAAATACCAGCAAATTAAATGAGATCAGTGTTTTCAGTTGTTGTCACTGATTATGAATCTGGTTGAAACAAAAATCTGAAAACACTGTGGGCCCCCAGGACTGACTTTGAGAACCCCTGATCTACACTACCTTTTTCAAAACTATCATGTTTTCTACTCTCATGAGCCAAGAATGTGCTGTTTTTTTGAATGATTGGATTCCACAATTGTTGTAACTCCTTGCTGGTGTTGTGATCTGGGGAGTCACGGAAACACACTTTCCAAAGTTGCCCACTAGTGGGAATAACACCGTCAAATACCCCATTACCCAAAGGGCCGAGACAAAACCTTATAAAAATAAATGGTTTATTTTAGCAAAAAGGCTGTGCAAGCCAAAAGGCTCCAAAAAGCACAAAGAAATTGCCCAAAAAACAAGGCAATACACAGCAAACAAAGTCACTATACAGAATCTAAAAGCTTGGTTAAAAAAAGAGCAGAGGTTCAAAAAACCAATAAATACAGTAACAAAATTAAATCTAAAGACAAAGTTGAAAAACAAAGCACAGGGCCAAAAATCCAGACAACAATAGCAATAGCATCCAAAACTCCCAAAAACTCTCCACTCCCTAGCACATTCAATGAACTGCCAGGAACTATGGGAGGCTCTCCCTTAAATGGGTTAGAGGGCCATTCATGGTGGTGACTGGCAAGCGACCCCACCGCCCTGGGAGTCAACTACAAAACACAAGGGACATTACCTAGGCCATGCCCCTTTCCCAACACACACACAGGAAAAGGTGCATTATAAGTAAAAGAAACATTAATTCAAATAAATAATACAAAGTTAAACAATACAGATATGAAACACAACTCTGAACACCAGCCAGAGGAAAATGCAGGCTGAAACATGACAGTTGGCTGTAACAATACATGCTGCTTATTTGTAATTTCTGGTTTAGTGTAGTTTCATGAACAGAATAGATAGTTTAATCCCACATTAATAAACGGGATAACTTGTTGAATAATTGAATCCATAGCCCATGGAAAGCATCTACGGTAAGGAGGAATTGGGAGGGGATTGGCGTTCAGAGACATCACTGCAGGTCTCTGTATTATTACAGGAGACGGCACCAGTGGTGGTAGTTGATGATGTTATAAAGATATTTCAAAGTCAAATTAATACAAATCACAATGCTGTATTTGGCTTTAAAGCCTACAATTATAATTACCTCATCTTAAAACTATCTACCATCAAGAAACGGTAAAAGTTTAATTTCTTCTCTTCCTACCATACTTTGAACAGCACCTTGGCATTTCATTCTTTTTCATCATGGTTTCTCTCTATCATACTTAGTAATAATATGCAGATGTCTAATAGATTGGGCTTTTTCAAAAAACGTGAGGTTTTGCTTTGATAAACAATTTAGTATCTTCAGTTTATTCCAGAGTTATTGTTGTGTATACAGTGCAAATTCAATGAAATTCTTCTCTGCACATTTGACCAACACAGAGCAGGCTGCTTGGCGGTCCTTGCCTGACAGTCTGAATCTTGCTCTGTTGATTATGCATACTATATCCATCTATTTCCCACTTATAATATAGCATCAAAAAATAATAGGTTATAGTGTGTGACAAGTTTCCTTTCTCATACAGTTGTGCAAAACTGATGTTTAACTTCATTTAACGTTTTAAAAGTTTTTGGGGAACTGAAATTATTCCTTAAGGGGTTGGGCAACACCATACACTTTCAATGACCCAGATATTTCACTGAAAAGGGTCCAGATTATTTATTCTTAACTTTTTTTGAGTCACGGACCCCTTTAAGAATCTGATGAA
>JANRMT010062804.1:19064211-19089406 GCA_026402145.1 Polypterus bichir lapradei | reverse complement strand
ATTCTTAACTTTTTTTGAGTCACGGACCCCTTTAAGAATCTGATGAAAGCTATGGACCCCCTTTCCCAGAAATATTCACATAAACAAAACTTTGTATGCAATGAATGTAATGTACTTTATTTATTGAGATTTGATTGTCTCATACAAATATTACATACACAAAGAATTATTAAACTTTAAAGTAAACAATCTAAAAAAAAACACTCCTTTTTATGCAAAAAGTAATGAGCACTCAGTATAATTATGAAATACAATCCTTTTGTGCAAATTAAAACAGATCTACTACTACTACATTTTCTACTACCATTACTACTATTACTACTACATCTATTCTCTCATTATCTACTTTATTTAAATGAAAAGGTTGTTCTTGTTTTCCTTGAATAAGAAAATGAAACTGTGAAGTGGTCTTTGATAAGGTGACACGCATATCATCTTTGACACCCAATGTATTTTGTACTTTTTGTTTTGATAGAAACAAGTGCAGAAAACTCTGATTCACAAAGGAATGTAGTAGCTGTATAGCTCTATACCGGACTGTATAGTGAATATAAATGTTAATTTTTTATCTGACCCTCACGGACTGCCTGAAATAACCACCACAAGGGGGTCCATGGACCTCAAGTTAAGAACCCACGAGTCTAGATGAAAATAAACAGGCAAAAACTGTCTTTTGGAAATTCAACATGGCATAACAAAACCCACAATGAGTCAAAATGACTCATTCTTTGACAAAAGCTGGAATCCATCAACACAAAAATTGTTATCCAGATTAGTATAGAAAAAAATGCTGCATCTGTGGTCTTAGATGAGACCCCACTTTGGCCGGTATGTACAGTATATATAACTGTCACTGGGAGTTCTTATAAATGTTTAATTGAAAGTGGCCCAGCTGCTGTGATGCAACAAACTGTGAAAGAGCAGATAAAACTTCCAACAAACATGGAGACTTGCCCTTAAAAGTGGACTCCTGATTTTTCAGGAGCCTAAATGTAATAGCAATGCTAAGACGATCTGTTTCATTTGACCTCTGTCTCTGGCACACACACAAACACACGCCTCTAATGAACACTCTAAGACTTGAACAATAGTGTTCCAGATGGCAGAATATGTATACTATTATTACTATTTTCTGTTTAATTGTAACCAATAATTTTTGTAGTCATGCCTTGCACTGTGCCTATGGATTTAATGTAACAAAGGTCAAATACCTTCTAAATGAAAGAAAAAAGTCCTAAGGGGTAAGAGAAGTTGTTCAGCTGCTCCACACATGAATAATTCATGTTGGCTGCATGCGAGTGTGGGCTGCAGCCGGCCAGGCACCTGTCCACTACAAATCAAGGCCTGCTCAGATATATTCATGAGCTCGGCTGACACATGTTAGAGACGGAAGGCCGGCGATGCAGAAGCATCTATTGAAATGCACAGCTGCACAGCCACCTACAAACGGGGGGTCAGGCGTGCTTTGCGCGGAAGTGCGACGTTGGTTTTAGTCTGAAAAGCCCAGCTTCTAACGTCACCTGTCCCTGCTTTGGGACTGCCATGTGTTGCACCATTGTTCTAAGATTCTTTACCACTTTTAACAATTTAGCCATTTTTTGCATGTAGTATTTTGCAAATGAGTTTTATTAAGGGTATAAAACACATTGCAGTTTACATGTTCTGTAGAATGTGAGGTAAAAATCCTCTCACGCAATTCTCCTCAAAGTGACTAATCTAATTTTCTAAAATGTTCTTTTTAAAAATCAGAGGGACTTATATAATGTAATTCGCTCTAAAAGTGCAGGGTTATTCTGAGTGACAAGTGAGAAAATCGGAGACATTCTACATGATGGATCTCTTGGTTTCTGGTTACCCCTTTCTTTCTCTGGCCACACTTCCCTACACCTCCTGTATTTGTGAAATGTGACCAAATGGCCAGGTTGCAGTGGCACACACTCCACATTCAAACAACTTTATTTATTTATTTAGGCTCTCATTTCATGACACATTTATTTATTTATGCTCACATTTCACAGTACTTTTATTTATTTATGCATTTATTTATTTATTTAATTTTGTCCGAAATATTCCTCCATAGTTTTGGACACCGACTACACCTTGCAATTGGTAAGTACACGTCAGCTTAATTAAATATAATAGCATTGGGATGTTATCAAATTGGGCATATCTGGCATTTACTATATTCTGGCTCCACTAAATTTGTTCATAAAGCACCTTTATAAATGTTACAATATGCTTGATATTACAGTGTTACAATGTAAAGTTCACATTACAATGTAACAGAACACTACATAATTAAAGTAAAAATCATTGTGTTGTAAAAATGTGTTGTTAATCTGATATTATTTAAGAAATATAAGAGGCTCATTAATTTTGGTACTGTTAAAGCTTCAGGTATAAATAAAATATTGTCAATAATAATAAAAAAATTAATAATTTTGTGTGTTTCAGAAAATGGATTGAAAGATCAACGTGTGACACGTGCAGTGAGGGTGTGCAAAAACATAGTCAGTGCTTTTTCCTGTAGCTGGAAAAAAAAGAAGGCATTAATGAAGGTGCAACAAGAACTGAACCTGCCACAACACAAGCTAAAAACCGCATGCGTTACCAGATGGGGATCGATGCAAATGATGATTGCAAGAGCCCTCGAACAAAGGAAAGCTATTACACAGGTCCTTTCTGAAGACAAAAAATCCAGGCACCTTGTTCCATCGTGGGCTGACCTGGATGTCTTAGAGGCTGTCAGCAAGGCTCTTTCCCCCTTGATGGAGTTCACAGATGCCCTATCAGGGAAAGAGTATGTGACCATTTCATTTGTAAAGCCTGTATTGCACATCCTCAATTCACGAGTGCTTGCTGAGGAGGAAGATGATGTGGAGCTGACTAAAACTATCAAAACCAGCATCCTCAGGTACCTTAAGGAGAAGTACTCAGATCCTATCACAGAAGAGCTACTGGACACAGCCAGTTTTGTTGATCCCAGATTTAAAGCTACCTACATTTCTGCTCACAATGTCCCCACCATTCAGGAGAAAGTGAAAACAGAGATGGAGAAGATGTCAGAAGCTGAAGTCTGCAGAGAAAGTCACATTACAGAGACTGCAGAACCAACAACTTCATCAGCAGTAGCAAAAAAGCAAAAGAGGTCATTAGGAAGCTTTTTTAAAGGGAGTGAGGCAACACCTTCAGCAAGTTCAGCTACACCCACTCTGTCACTTCTGCAATCGCTAGAAGCAGAGATGAGCAGCTATTTGGTTTCCCCCATGCTGGATAGTGAGGCAAATCCACTGGACTGGTGGAGGAAGCATCATGTACACTTTCCCACTCTAAGTAAGGTGGCAAAAAAGTATCTCTGCATACCAGCTACTAGCTCCCCATTAGAGCGGGTTTTCAGTTCGAGCGGAAACATTGTTACATGCCTCAGGTCCTGCCTGAACCCTGAAAAGGTTAACATGCTCGTGTTTCTTAGTAAGAACTTAGAGTAAATTCATGTTCATATAGTGACATGACAAGATCGCGAAGATCACCTCATGCAACAGTGTTTAGAGAGTTCTATTTTCATTACAACAATCTGTTGTTTACATTGATACATTGCACATTAAAATATTTGTTTATAGAAGATGCAAGAAATGCACTGTTTAAAATATTATTTACAGGATATATAAGAGTTATTTTATTTAGAAGAGATACTGCTTATTTTCTACTTTTAATAAGAAAAACACTGAAAATAATTTATTTTGTTTCCAAAAGTGCAAGTTATTTATTTTTACTTTTTTTATAAGAACAAAGTGACTGTTCGTTTTAGGCAATGTGTGCTTTAATTTCAGTTGTTCAACATTGATGTTCAATAAATAATCACAGATAGTAGATAGTGTGTTTCCTTCAATTATTTTAAAATCAAGTAATGCACCCTTCATGCAAAAATCTCTCACTTGTAATATGTGAGTATATTTACTGTACAAAGCTTGTCAGTGAACTATGAGGGCAAAAAAATAAAAAAAATAGATAAAATAATCGTTCATTAATCGTAATCGAGTTAAAATGTTCAATTAATCGAGATTTTGATTTTAGGCCAAATCGCCCAGCCCTAAAAACAAGTAATATTCTTTTATTAATATGCAACACCCTATCACTTGCTGAACACAGTGATCTCATGCTCGTTACCAAATTGAGCATTGTATATCTCTAATTGTACTGTCCTTGATAGGATGGGCATCACAGGTTGGTTCTTGCTTGAAAAGGCCATGAGCAGAAATACAAAAATAAAAACAAAAAATGAATGCTTGTATTCATTGTTTTTTTTTGTAGTGTTTTGGACTGAAATCATCAAGGGAGACCCCCAACTGTTTGATGAAACATTTCCATTAGTAGCTGAAAATATTATGCTGCATTAAATGGCGTGGTGTTCGTGCACTGCATGGTTTAAAGTATGAGCAACTCTCTTTTTAGCATCTCTATTCATCAAGTCACCCAGGGGCCAGTGGGGGTCTTAATCCAGCTTTTGTTACTGCAATGGGTGAATTTAACTCTAGTGACGCCACTGCAAAGACATACTGTTAAATGATGTTTTTTTTCCATTTTTTTCCATTCTACATATCCGCCAAACTTATCCTAGCAACTTACTAGAGAGAATACATGAGATACTCATTTCTTCAGCTTGTGCTACATAGCCATCAGCTTCTCTCTCCCATCCTATTTTACAATAGTTTATCTGATTTTGGAAACAAATGACTTCATCTAGTCACCCCACCTTTGACAAACTGATATGAGACTGTATGGAACATTGTCCGTTTTAGGTTTGACATGGAAGTCTGTCAAAGTGATTTTCCATTGCCAGGCTGGGGGCCGTCTGCTCTCTAGAGATTCTTAGAATATTATTGAAATGATGTGAGGCTTGTTTAGCGTACTGAAAGGAAATCAGCATGGAGCCTTCAAGAGTGATAGCTCAGGGATGGAGGAAATCTGCTCACTTTCAGGAAAATGTAGTGCAATGACACACACCTCTGAAGCTGGCACTGACGAGAGGGAGAAAACACAATGAAAAGTGTGTGACTTCTTTTTGTAATAATTAAAAAAACAGAAAATGGGTTAAGAAAGGATATCCAATTAAAGAACTGCCAGTTTATTCAAGAAAAACTGAAATAAAAACACAATGAAATTGTTCTTTATAGAGTACTTGTAACAGAGGACACTTTTAGTAGTACTGAAAAGAAGATTCTTTAATCAGAATTGACTTATTTAGATTCACAGGTTCATCCATTAATTTGGATGATCCCCAGCTTTAAGGCTTAAACTGGTACTCTCCCCTTAATTTGATGAAAATAATAAATTCTATATATATTTACCTAGTCCCAGATTCTGAAAATGGAAGACTACAGTCGTAAAGACTTTAAAAGACTGTAAATATTTTTACAGTGCCACATGCCCAGTCTAACAGCATCTATGATGCCCCATGGGTTCATATTGGGTAATACTGTATTTCAGCCAGGGTCCTCCCCCAACTGGGGTACATATGACACTTTTATGCCTGTTGTCTTCATTTTAACTTTAACAGTGTTGTTCATTCAGCTTCTTTATATCAATGCATCTTCTTTTATGTTCTATGAGTCTTGTGGGTAGTTCCCCAGGAGGCAGGGCCACCTACCCATCGCTGCAAGGAACTGCCCTTAGTCCTATAAAGGCAGAAGAAAACCAAAGTACCATGTGGTTCATTGAATTCATTGGCATTGGTGCCATTTGTGGCCTCTGTGCTCTGTTATTTTTACCTTTCTTTGCATTATGTATAAGGACATTGATTACTACAGGATTGCCTACTTCAGGTAACTCCTTTTGCCTTTTGTGCTCTTTGGAACATTTCGGTTTTTCAGAGCACTTTTGTGAAAATAAATTGTTTTATTTTTTTAAGACTCAATATTTGCCCCGTTGTGACTTCCCATTCCTCAGTGCCCCTAAATGTGGGCATTTGTGGGACTATTGTGCTTAGGAGTTCCCTAGTTCATAACAGTGTAATATATGCCACATTAATGTTTATGTCATTTTACTTTAAATATGAACAATACCAGTTTTAAAGAGGATTCTAAAATGGACTGGAAACCTGTACAATGAGGTTAAGAAAGTCAGGCAAAATCATTTTGTCTTTCCCTGCTTTTTGGCTGTGTTTGTTCAATAAGAAATAAATCGGGATAAAACATGAAAATGCTCAGAGAACCTGCTGCTGTGTGTTGTGAAAAATACATATATTCAATGTTTAATATTTTTTGAGGTTATTTTTTGCAGTGACAACTTTACTGCGGGTGCAGCCAAATTTTTGATGATTGCTATACTGGTCGTCAAAACGTTGCCTAAAAAAGATGGGGTAATTACATCTCAGTATCCAAAATAAATAAATCAAAACTATATAAATACAAAGTAAACAATGCTTGATATTTCAAAATCTTTTCAGATACTTTTTGACTACAGATAAGTATTAATGTGCTTTTCATTCATTTAGACTTTGTTCATCACTTTTGTTTTGACACACAGCCATTTTGACTTCCTGATTTTGACCTCAGTTAGCCTCCTGACTAGTTTTGTTTTGACCCGATTTCCCGATCATTAAAATCCTTAATATAAAATCACATGTTCAACATGTTAACATGTTGTCATGTTCCAGAACACTGTGCCTTCAAAAGAAAAATTCATTTTTAAGATAATTCACCTGGTTCATGTAAGTAAGTAAAGTTTATTTATAAAGCACCTTTTGCAGACATGAAATCACAAAGTGCTGTACAATAAGACAAAAAACACAAAAAGATGAAACTAGGCAAGACAAATTAATAACAATACGACTCTAAGCAAAAGCCTGGCTAAACAAGAAAGTTTTTAACTTTTTCCACACAGTCCACACAGTCAGAAATACAAAGATGAAGAGGGAGATTGTACCAAATCTTTGGTGCATATGATTGAAAGGCTCTAGCCTCCCTTGTTTTTAATCTCATACGTGGAACGTCTAACAGATTTTGAGCCTGAGATCTAAGTCTGCGAGAGGCCAGCAAGTTTGAGAAGGAGATTGGATGAATAGACTTGAGCTTGTTTTTGAATGCATTATTAACAAATATCAGAATTTTAAAAGCATCCATCCATCCTCTTCCACTTATCCGAGATCGGGACGCGGGGGTAGCAGCTTGAGCAGAGATACCCAGACTTCTCTCTCCTCGGCCACTTCTTCTAGCTCATCTGGGGGAATCCCGAGGCATTCCCAGGCCAGCCACGAGACATAGTCCCTCCAGAGTGTCCTGGGTCTTACCCGGGGCCTCCTCCCGGTTGGACGTGCCTGGAACACCTCACCAGGGAGGCGTCCAGGAGGCATTCTGATCAGATGCCCGAGCCACCTCATCTGACTCTCGATGTGGAGGAGCAACGGCTCTACTCTGAGCCCCTCTTGGATGAATGAGCTTCTCACCTTATCTTTAAGGGAAAGCCCAGACACCCTGCGGAGGAAACTCATTTCCGCAGCTTGTATTCACGATCTCATTCTTTCGGTCACTACCCATAGCTCATGACCATAGCTGAAGGGAGGAACATAGATCGACTGGTAAATTGAGAGCTTTGCCTTACGGCTCAGCTCCTTTTTCACCACAACAGACCAATGCAGAGCTTGCATCACTGCGGGCTTGTTCACGAGTGAGCGAAGAATTTTAAAACAAATCCTAAAATTCACCAGAATCCATTGTAAAGAGTATAAAATTGGTGTAATATGATCTCTCTTTCTTGGACGCATTATCAACCTGGCCACTGCATTTTGTATAGCCTGAAAACGCGAAAGGGATGATTTGTCTAAGCAAGTAAACAATGCATTACAATAATCTAAGCGTGAGGGAACAAATGCATGAACTTTTTTTTCCAGCTCTGATGATGAAATTATTGAACCCAGTTTTGAAATTTTCCTCAAATGAAAGTAACTGGAACAAGAAATGCAAATTAAACCTCAAGAGGAATCAGCTATAACTTCAAGGTTTCGAACACTGGATTTAGCACTCATGCAGAAAGATGCAAGCACCTGATTAATCTTAGGATAAGTGTCAGTGGAAGCCTTAATCATTGTTAGAGAGCCACTCATTAATATGTGAAACACAATCAACTAGCATAGACAACTTATTGAGCTGGTGTGGTGTCATGTGTTCATTTGTTTTTCAAAGACACAAAAAAGAGTGCCATCAGGTTTTGACTGCCACCGTTTTGGACATCTTTTGGGAAATAATGCCCAAAAGAAAAGGAAAGAAATGACAAGAAGATAAAAAAGATAGGAGTCCAATTGTTAAACAGGGAGCGGTTAGAATACCAATGAAGACAGAGAACTGTGAATCAAAGCCAGAAACACAAAAGCAGAAATCAAATACAAGAACAAAGGTCCTAGCACCTTTTAGCTTCCTCTACACTAAGGAGAAAAGTAAGAAAAGATAAGTGGGCCATAAATCTTGAATTCTAAATACAATAAATTACCATCTCATGTAGGCAGTATATGATTACATAATAACTCGTCTAACCTCCACGTTACAGGCCTTAAAAAATATATACCAATGGTAAACAAGATGATCATGGACCTGTTAATAAGGAAAAAGTTGTTGGCACATAAAACAAAATACAACATGGCAACTTTTTTAATAATATGAAAATCAAATCTAAAAATAAAAAAGTATATCTTAGGTAGCCAAAAACCCAGATGATATATGACAGACACAACCATCTGGTAACTATAAAAAAAATGCCTACTAATTTTCTTCAAGGCCTGATAAGTAGTCTGAGAGGGAGCAAGTGCTTACTCATTTAGTCTGCTCCTTGAGAAAGAACAATAGAGGCACAACAAACAGAATAAATGCAAATAAACAACTTTTATTAGCTTAGTGAACACTTTTATCCAAAGCGACATGCAAAAGAGGTCAATACAATCGAGCAAATCTCCATATGGGGGATTGTTTGGAAAAAACTGTTATGGGAAAAGGTTACAAAATTGATCACCGGAAGTGAAAACCTCAGAACAAAATACAAGTTAGTTACAGCTCCCTTACTAACATAGACAGAAATTCACCAAACAAGTGAGACTTCACATGCTTTTTAAACACATTGAGAAAGTTATGAATGGAGGTGGGCAGCTCATTCCACTAGCTAAGAGATACACATGAAAAGCTTGAATTGAGATTTAATGCTATACAGAGGTGGCATCAACAGATGCCGTTCATAGACAGACCTGAGTGGTTGAGAAGAAGCATAGGACCTCACAAGTGTCTCCATATGTATAGGTGCTGACCCATTGACTACTCTGTAGGCAGGCATCAAGGTCAGGTCAGGTTAGGGAGCATGCACTGGTACAGTGCGTTGCCGCACCCACCACACAATGAAACAGCTCGGAATCTTTTTTGGCAAAACCCTAGGAAGACACGCGGTCCAGTCCCACCCTCTGGAAAACACCCTCTGTCTGTTATATAGGTGTCCCCGTGACCTAGTCCGGCAGTCAAACCAGCGGTACCCAAGGATTCTCTGAAGAGACATAGTATGGAAGGAGTCCAGTCTTAGTCTCAGGTCAATGGATAGGGTCCATGTCTTGCAACCATATAGCAAGACCACCAGAACTCTAAAGACTTGGACCTTTGTACTTTTGCATAGATATTAGGAGTGCCACACACCTCTTTCCAGCGACCTCATGAACCCCCATGCTCTCCCAATTCATCTACTGACTTCATAGGAAGAGTCACCAGAGACATGAATGTCACTTCCAAGGTAAGTAAACCTCTCAATAAGGTGGACACTCTCTCCGCAGACAGACACTGCTGATGGCTGTGCCCAAGAGGTCATTAAAGGCCTGGATCTTGGTTTTTATACAAGACACTTGCAAGCCCAGACCCTCAGACTCCTCACTCAGTCTCTCGAGAGCCCTGATCAGAACCTTCATTGACTCCGTGAAAATCATAGCATCGTCAGCAAAGTCAAAATCAGTGAATCTTTCTTCGCCAACAGATGCCCCACAGCTGCTGGATCCCACAACTTTTCCCAAAACCCAGTTCATGCAAGCATTGAACAGAGTGGAAGCAAAACACACCTCTGACGAATCCTAGAATCAACTGGGAAAAATGCAGAGGTTCTGCCTCCACTCTGCACAGCACTCACAGTACCAGTGATCTGAACTTAATATGTTCCTCTACAGGAAGCCAATTTATTTATCTGAAAAGAGGAGTGACATGTGCCCACCTCAGCTGGTTGAATACCAGTTGTATTGCTGCATTTTGAGTCATCTGCATGACACATGCCATTGCTAATGCCAGCAGAGAATGGCAGCAGCCCAGACGTGACATGACCGAAGCTTGACCCAGGAGTTTTGCTACATACTCTGTCAGACATGATCTGATCTTGTGGATACTGTATAAAGTAAATCTGCATAGTGTTAATAGAGTTACAAAGCTAAACTATTGTTGGAAAAGTAACAACAACAAAAAAAGAAATAGCGAAAAATAATAAGAGAATCGGTCTGGTGACCTTGGAGGAAGAAGAGACATACTCCATGACTCAAAGTGAGGATGAAGACTAGGGACACACTAGTAAGCAACTTGCTAAGCATTACATTCCACCATAGCAGCAGCTTTTAGTTATTTCATGTTGGTTAGATTTTATCTGTAGTTTGAAATCAAAGGAAACACAGAGTAAAACTACTTGATTGGCCACAATAGTGTTAGATTGTTTCTTATCTGATTCATTCTCTGTTTGTAGTTATAACTTCTGTGTTTTGCTCTCCCATTAGACTTTGAACTCATGCGTTTCTTTATGTCTTGTCTTTCTCATGATCACTGTTGACGTTTACTTGCTCAGCCTTTCTTCTGTTTTCCCTTTTATTAATCAGCTGCCCTCCACATTATTATAGTCTTCATGTCTTTGGGTGTTCATTTGGTTTTGTTTTTGGTGCCGGAAAGAAATTGTTTCTGCAGCTGCATTAATGGTATTTACACAGTGACTTTATCACACCTAAGAAAACGGGATATGTTCTGGGTATACTATGACCTGGACACTACTTTGTGTGCCTTGATATGAAAAATAAATGTCTTGCCTACGTGTCATGCTTTTTGTGCTTATGTTATTCACTACATATCAGGACATTCCAGGTGCAACCTGCAAATATTTCCTTTCTGTTTCCCAAGAGAAACAAGTTAAGGGCAAATGTTCAAAAGTAATTCAGTTTAGCAAGATGTACTTTTGAAAAAATAGTTTTTTTGCAACTTAAACTTGGAAAGCATTGATAATCTAAGGAAAATTAAGTAACCAGTCATCTACAGTGATGCTATATTTAATAACCCTTCTCCACTGCATCTCTGAGATTATTTTTAGTGGCAGAAGTTAAGCAATTAAGCACTATAAAAAGTAGTGGTCAAAAAAAAATGTTCATAGCAGTGCTTTTTGCATAATACAAATTGCAGATCTCTTATCAAGGGAATCAGGAAGGTCAAAGATCAAAATCAGGAACTGCCAGAATAGCATCTGTTGTAATGCAGCCATTTAGTTTGTTGACTGCTCAGAGAAAATGATCAGGAGAGTCAGCATGCTAGCACAACACAGAATCAAGAACACCACTTAAATTGGATAGGAACAAGGCCTCAAACAGAGATTTTTCCACTTAGGTTTAGGGGTAGTTGACAGCACAAACACTAAAAATAATCAACACACTATTGCAGAGTGCTCAATAATTGTGGGTAATAAACATATACATCATAATCACCTTGAAGGTGGCTAGATCAATAGCAACATGGCAACAACTGCTAACTTATTGAGAGAGAATGAAGGCTTAGTAGAGAATTGGTGCTTTACAACCAAAAGCCAAAATAAAAGAGTAACAAAAACTATAAACTATTTCTTGGGAGTTTATGCTCAGCCCAGAGATATGTACACTCATAATAGTTAAGATTTGGGTTTGTTTAAAATGATTTTCATTCTCCTTGTGCTCTGTTTACTAACATTTCACATCTGAATATAGGTGTTTGTAGTTGTAGAATACATTTTTAACATAACTTTTTCTGACTGGAAATCATTTTCTAAAGTTATATAATTTATTAAGTTTTCCTCCAACACCAGTTTTGTTTTTATGAGCTTTGCCATTTTGAGAATCAGTTCTTATAGCGTTGCTATAACCCTTGGAGATGCGTGGCTGATATATTACAGCAGACACAAGATGGGCACTATGCACTTAAGAGTTTGCAGATAATCATAAATAATTTTCTTCATGATGCGTTAGACCCATTTTCTGGCTTTGACCTTGGAAATGATGGAGCTGCAGGTGTGACAGTCATAGCCAGGGACAGAGGTTTGTGGAAGAAATTTTGAAAGCCGTCCCCCATTCTGACTTCTAAAGGGGTGCCTCCACCATTGAAGGAAAATGTTTATGAAAGCTTTGGAAGGGGTAGTATGCTCTTTAGGATTTAGACACAGTTTTTGAAAGAGTGACAGGAAGCAAAGCTGGAAAGAAAAGAAAAGATAATGATCGGATGGATGTATGGAGTGGCAAAGATTGAGAAGAGGATGAATGTTATGAGAAAGACTTGGTGTGTAGGTAATAGATGTTGTTTTGGGGGGAATCAAACTAAGGATGTTGACAATTGAAACGAAAGGCAGAGAATGATTAGGTGAAGAGGTGCACCAAAATCGAGGTGGAGCGATGCCAACAAAGTGATGTTTGGAGGTTGTGTCAGATGGCCAGGATGGCCAGGATCATAGAGAGTAGAGGAAGTCAACCATAGAGAGTCAACCATCCTTTTTGAGTAAACTCTAAAAATAGCTATTAAACCAGTAATAATGATCAAGGGCTACAGCAAATTTTAATAGTGTCGGGCACAAGGCAAGACATCAATTGTCAATACACTAGTCTACCACAGGGCCAATTTAGAGTCACCTCAGAGAAAAACCAACAGAGATATGGAATTATATGCAAACTCTACACAGCCAATGACCAGATTCTCCCAGTTCGTGAATCAGTAGTGCTGACCACAACACCTCCTTGTCCTACTGAAAATACATAATCCAAATTTCTATCTATGCTGATAAATGGCTCAGGAAGTATTCCACACCTTCATTACCCGCTGCACAGTCTTGGCTTTAGAATGTTTAGCTTTAACAGAAATTACATTTTGTTTTCTAAGCCTTGATCCTGCAATCTTCTGTCAAGTACAAAGTATAGGGTGTGATATCAAATTTGAGTTTTTGTTGAGGAAATTGTTTGCTCCTCCTATATTTGAAGGTGTTATTTGCCAATTCTAAATTATACACGTATGTTTGTTTGAGAGATTAGCATTTTATCTGGGAAATGATCACATCTTGCACACACTGCTGCGAGGCCAGGTTTCAGCTCATTCATGTATGATACATAGACACATAGAAATCCATTCATCCATCATTTATGTGAAACCACATTTTCTAAGCCATGCCAAATAAGAGTTAGCAATCAACCTAATCGACACATATTTAGGATACGGGGGGCACCTGATTCCACCTGTGAGAACTTCATGTACAATGGGATAACACAGACAGTGACTGAGCTGAGATTCAGTACACCTACCTGGAGCTGTGAAGGGGCAGCTTTAATGGCTATGTTATAGTATAATCCCTATATACATATTATTAACATATTTTATTACTGTTGTATATTACGCTGTCCCTTATCCAAGGTGACTTACAAGGCATGGATATATTACAACTACTTAATAAGATTTTAAGCACAGGCTGGTTAAATGCTTTACTCAGGGTCATGAGTGAGTTGGAGGTGGGGGATCAACTGACAACCTTATGTTTTAAAGTTCACAGCCTTACCCACTATGTCACAAGCCCATATTTAATTATCTACACTAGATATGTATATAATAAAATACTAAGGACGTGCAAGTGTAAGACACATGATGAGGAATTAATACATATGAGGCATCCTGAGAGAGGCACTTTCAAAGAGATACAGTTTTGTGAAAGGCACCTTAAAAATAATGACAGAGTTTGAGAAGCAGGCTGAGAGATGGCGTGCCAGTAAAGACACACTCACCCACGTAAACACAGAGGAAAGGCACCGAAGGTAAATTTAGTACAAGACATAGCAAACATTTTTTAATTATTCTATCATCTGTTTTCAACAAGTACCATGACTAGTGATTATTGTGATTAATTGTTTAATAATTACGTTTGGTGGTATATTGTGTTATTCTCAAACCTGCCTTAGTCAGGTCAGAGTCATGGGAAACCAGACCTTTTCCCAGGCGCACTTGGCACAAGCCAGAATGCAGCATTAAAGAAGCCATTTTGGAATTGCCAATTAACCCAATTTGCACATCTTTCAAGATATGGAGGAAAACCAGAGTGCCCAGTGGAAAACCTACAGAGACACAAGGTTATATACAAACTCCACATGGACATGGGATTAATACCCAGGGTCCTAGATTTGTGAACCAGACGCACTTACCACCGCCCTAATATGCAGCCTAAATGTGACTGTAAAGTTTTTTAAAACCCAATTAAAACAATTGTAGTATCCTTGGCGGAAGTTGTCAAATGTTATTAATGCAGGGATTACACCAGTAAATCACTCTAACAAAACCTTTAATTAAATGATCTCATCCTTACTCATTTCCCCTTCAGTTGAACAGATATTTCAGAATTTTAACAGTTCTTTGGTTTAGAAGAAACATATGAACTGAATACCTTTATGACACTTTAGTGCAGAGATGGAAATTTGTTGCCATGTTTTTCTATTTTTGTGAATGAATGCATTGTTATACCAAGGAGGAGGGATGCTTGTTTTGACTCAGTATCAAATCTACAGGGTGATTACAATTTCCATCATGTCACTGCCATCTGAGTGAAGAGGAAATGAACAGGAAATAGGAAGAAGGGCTTAGATTTTCTGTACAGCCACTGCTTTGTTATGACTAGATCTGGAAGAACCTTCTACTGTTTTGTTTCATGATAAGAAGACAGCAATGTCCAGGAAGTGATAAGAACACACGTAAGTGCACAAATGAAGGAGATACGCTCTCCTTTTTAAGAGTATGCCGTCACAGGATGTCTTCACTCTATTCAGTTCAACCAGTGTTTTACAACGAGGCACTATTACAAAAGTATAAGGAATGGTGGAACTAGATGTGGGTCCTATCCCATTACCATTATCCAGAAACAAATACAATTAAATATGAACAGTGACCAGAGTAACCTGCATGTTTGTTGATGATAGCTCTCTCTGTCAACTCAATAACTCCTTATCAAATTCAAATTCAGAACTACTTGTTTACCTCTATACTATTGTTCTCAAAAAATGTAAAGTGTGGGAAGAAACATCAAATGGAACAACTGTAAATTACTTTTCTTATATGGAGTTATTTGACTGTGTGGTGTATGGCCGGCCGTTTATCCCGGCCAATACTCCCAAACTGCCAGGTGGAGCCCTCCCGGCAGTATGGAGGTCCCCCGAAGACCAGCAGGGCATCATGGACATTGCAGTTTTTATACGCAGCCCTGCTGGATGCCATGGGGGCCACTAGGAGATGCTGCAGGGGGGAACAACGGTTATTTACCCTACGCCCCGGAAGTACATCCAAGTCACATGGACAAGAGGAATGACGTGCTTCCGGGGTGAAGAAAAGGACTTTTACCTGACCCGGAAGTGATACAAGATCACATGGACTGGGGATTGGGAACACTTCCGGGTCAGGGAATATAAAAGGATTGTGGGAGCTCCCAGACGGCGAGCTGAGCTGGGTGGAAGGGTGGCAACGCGTCTGGGAGTCGGAGGACTGGATTATTGTGTTAATTGTGATTGTTTATGAGTATTGTGGAGGAGAGGGTGCTTTGTGCACTGTGGTGATTTAATAAAGTCATCATTTGGACCTGGTGTCTGGAGTTGTGGACAGGGGTTCAAGGGAGCGATAGCGCCCCCTATCTGTCACAATTGCTTGTAGATACCATTGCCTTTCATTACACTTTATTCAGTTCAGGATGGTTGAGCAACTGACCTACTTAAGCAAAATTTTTCATAATCAGTTCACCCCAAACAAAGCTATAAATAACTCTGATAACAGTAGCATAACCACAGCTCCAAGGACCGGGTTTCAGTTTGAAGGCTTGTCACTGTCTGGGTGAACATCATCCTTGGGTCCACATAGTTTTGCCTCAGAGTGCCTCACTTTCTTCTCATGTCTAAAACATGTAGATGTTAGCTGAGATGATACCTTCAGTTTGGCCTGAATATCAGCGAGTATGCCCTGTTATGGACATGCATCCCATTCTGGGATGGTTTCTGTTTTGAACCCAAAACTCTGGCATTAGCTCTTGTCATGAAAATGTTACAATTACAGTACATGCAATTTTTCCATCACAATAGAAGATGCTTACTTGTACCATTCATTCTGTCCATGGAATGATGAATATAGAGGTGGCTTTTTCAGTACACAGTGCAGATGTTCTTATTTTTTTATATTCATTTTGTCATATATATTTTTTAAATTATACTTTATTAATCCCAAAGGAAATTACTTGGTTTTCGTATACCCCTTGGGGTCAGAGATTATACAGCACTCCTGGAGCAATTGAAGGTTAAGGGCCTTTCCTCAAGGGCCCAGCAGAGTAGCATCTCTTTTAGCAGTGACAGGGATTTGAACCGGCAACCTTCGGGATACCAGCGCAGATCCTTAGCCTCAGAGCCACCACTCCGCCTTTGTAAGCAGTTTTTGAAATACTCGTATTTGGAGGTTTCATAATTGAAGGATTCTCCCTGTCAGTTATTCTCACAGAATTTGGTCTCTGGACTCTTTATTGATTATTGTTGTTATGTTTTTGTTTACTGCGATGATATTTTGTTTGCTTTGTGGTCACCTACATCTTTTGCACCCCTTGTTTGGAGCATGTGTATAGGACGTTTTACTGATGTAAAAGCCATAGAGGTGGATATTGTGGATTCATCTACAATACTTAGTGTGCGATTCTGGTGTAGTTTAACAGTTTCACTATTGTCCACAAATTTAGTTTAGCATTTTGGGCTTAATGACATTATTGTAGTTTTTATTGATTTTGACCTCAACAATGTTACAAGGTTAATGATTCATCTGATAGTCCTTAAAAATCATTTTTGATGGCACTGTGAAAGAAAAATTAACTGTTTGCAAGCTACTTAGGGTTAATAGCTGACAAAGCCATTTTGCTATAACAGCAAGTTATTCATATAGGCGTCTGTCATAAGACGGTGCAGTAAGCTGACCGAGGTAAATTTCTAATTTCTTAGGAACGTGTCTATTTGACACAAGAGAGCTGACCTTTCCTTCTTTAGGGTCTATCTGATCAGTGAAACAAATAAGAACAGATGGCCCATTGGTGTACTAAAATAAAATGCTTAAGTAAACGATATTATGTTTATTTTTAAGAAATAAGGGGAAGGGGGAGGAAGAAGAAATTATACAAAGCCAACAGAAAAAAAAGTAACTTTACTCTTCTGTCTTGCAATGTAGAATCCAAGTACTCATCTGTGACTGAATAAAAATCTAATTGATTGAACTTGTCCTGTTTTCCTCAGGGTACAGTAATGACAGCACAAGACTGCAAGAACAGCTTTTGGTGCACCAGCCAAGTCATCCCTTTTATTTGTCCTAAGACACAAAGTAAAAATTAAAAGAAATGAAAATAGTGCTCGTTGGACTGAGGCAAGGTTCCAACTAGTTTCAGAGGAGCTCCATCTCACAGTTGCTCAGACCAAAAGTGATGCCTCCTTTCAGGACACCCGAGACTTTATGATGGTGGGACCAGAAGGGGTGGGGTGAAATGCCTTCATTGGATGGCTTCTCGGTGCTGTGGTGAAAGAAGAAGATGACGGTGTCCCCTCCCATCTTGTTATTACATACCTTGAAAAAGCCTGCAAGGATGTCCTCCAACACGCTTGTGTGACACAGTATAATACCAGAATTTTCCTTCACATATGCAGACTTCTCTAAGTTTAACGTTAACGTACCTAACAAATAATATCTGTCCCACATTTCCTAATGACTAGAGGTTCATGCAAGTTCACACACCTTTCAAGCCACAAACAATTAATAAAACAATGGGTTGCTGTTGCAAGGTCTGTCTTACTTGGTATCAGATAGTTGTGATACCCTCCAAAATTGTGATCATTGGACTAAATATAGCCATTTAGATTTAAACATAAATAAACTGATAGCCTTGCCAGTTACAGCTTACCAGGAATATATACTCAGCAAAAAAAGAAACGTCCCCTGACTTTCAACTGTTTTTACTTTCAGTAGACTTAATGTGTAAATATTTGTATGAACACTAAAAGAGTCAACACCATAAGACATAAACTAAAAATGTTTCACAATGTGTCCCTGAATGAAGGGAGGCTCAAAATCAAAAGTACCAGTCAGTATCTGGTGTGGCCACCAGCTGCTTGAAGTACTGCAGTGCATCTCCTCTTTATGGACTGGACCAGATTTGTCAGTTCTTGCTGTGAGATGTTACCCCACTCTTCCACCAAGGCACCTGCAAGTTCCTGGACATTTCTGGGGGGAATGGCCCTAGCCCTCACCCTGCGATCCAACAGGTCCCAGACGTGCTCAATGGGATTGAGATCTGGGATCTTCGCTGGCCATGGCAGAACACTGACATTGCTGTCATGCAGAAACTCACGCACTTTTTGCCACTCCTGTCTGGTCCAGCGAAGGTGGGTTTGTGCCCATAGGCGGCGTTGTTGCTGGTGATGTCAGGTAAGGACCTGCCTTACAACAGGCCTGCAAGCCCTCAGTCCATCCTCTCTCAGCCTATTGCGGACAGTCTGAGCACTGATGGAGGGATTGTGTGTTCCTGGTGTGACTCGGGCAGTTGTTGTGGCCATCCTGTACCTGTCACGCAGGTGTGATATTCGGATGTACCGATCCTGTGCAGGTGTTGTTACACGTGGTCTTCCACTGCGAGGATGATCAGCTGTCCTTCCTGTCTCCCTGTAGCGCTGTCTTAGGCGTCTCACAGTGTGGACATGGCAATTTATTGCCCTAGCCACATCAGCAGTCCTCATGCCTCCCTGCAGCATGCCTAATGCACGTTCACGCAGATGAGCAGGGACCCTGGGCATCTTTCTTTGGGTGTTTTTCACAGTCGGTAGACAAGTCTCTTTAGTGTCCTGCGTTTTTAGAACTGTGACCTTAAATGCTTACTTTCTGTAAGCTGTTAAGGTCTTAACGACCATTCCACAGGTGCATGTTAATTAATTGATTATGGTTAATTGAACATGCATGGAAAACATTGTTTAAACAATTTACAATGAAGATCTGTAAAGTTATTTGGATTTTTAAAACATTATTGTTGAAATACACAGTCCTGAAAAAGGGACGTTTCTTTTTTTGCTGAGTATATATATATGGGCTGACAAGTGATTAAAATCAAAGAACAACACCATAAGTTTAGAAAGGAACAACATTGAGGTGAAAAAGAATAAGCAGACCACCCACACTGCACAACTCAAACACAGGTCTCTGGCATAGCTTTAATCTCTGCATGGCCAGCTGTTTGCTGGACAATGAGAAGCCGGCAAACAAATTAATGAACTATTTTCTACATGCTTGGTCAATGCACGTCTTTGAAACAGGGGCAGCATACTGTTGGGTTCTTTTGCAGTTACTGATTTTTTCAAAACTAATGTAATTGGGAGGCTGTGTAAGCAGTGGGTGGAGATCAAGAAACCGCTCGGACCAATCAGCTTAATGTTTTGTGCTCATTCTTCTATTGATCATCTTTCTTTTTTTTTAATTTCTTATTTCAGATTACTTGGGCTACCTTTAAGAGATGGCGTGTCTAGGAAAACCTTGATCCAGAAGTATAAATGCATAATTTAAAAAAAAAAAAAAAAGCGCATTCTCATTTTAATGCCAAGAATGGGGAGCTTTATTCTTCATGTTCCCTTGATAAAATGCAACATTCGGGTAGCACATGCTTTTAAAAACATCTAAGGGTAAACCTAGAACACTGCAGAGCCAATAAATCCAGCAATATGGACAGGAAAAAGGATTGTAGGAGCCGGCATGTAAACAAATTCACATTATGCAACTAGCAATATGTTTCTAGACAACAAATTACATCAACAGAAAACTACACAAAAATTGCTTAAGGCAAACCTGATGGTTGTTATAAAAATTTATGTTATACAAAATCTGGTGGGGTTGTGCGGCTTGTGCACCAGAGGTCTTTAATGTAGAAACACATCTGCAAAGAATGTATTAGTAGTAGTAGTAGTAGTAGTATGTGAAAATTTAACATACATGGCTGACCAACACGCAACATGTTGCCTCTTTCTGGTAGCATGCTAGACAGTAATGTATTAAAACGGGAAAACTTCCTTGAAATTAATAGACATCACAGATCAGCTCATATTCAGGAATGCTCTTATTAAATCAACTCTGGGAAATACAAGTATAGTTAAGATAGGCATTTTGGCTACTATTTTTGCTACAGAACATGGCAGGCATCAACTTCTCATATTACTCTACATAGTTAATGAAGATTCATGTTAATAGATATAAATATTTCTGCTTCACATTCACCTCTAAAATCAGGAAATCCTGTCTTCCTTCAGCCTTTCCAGCTTTTCATAATATTTCTTATGAGAAGGCAAGTGTTTTTTTGTTTTATTAGTTGTATTACTTGTTTCCATTTTGTTTCATTTTCTTATTTTGCATTTTATATTTTTGTTATACATTTTTATGGTCCATCCATTTCTATTTTAACTTTTCCTAAACCATTACTGAATTGTTTTGTTTTTCATATGGTGTGATATAATATATTCCTACTTCTTAACTTGTAAGAATCCTAAATCCACAAGGGCCCACTGAAATGGTCCAAATTGGTTCCACAATTACAAAGACTGGCCCTGATATGTCACATTTAAAACTGACCTTCTTATCCTTTAAATTTGTGATTATTAAGTTACCAGTAAGGGCGCACTGCACGATAACGTGCAGTGAATACACTTGACTTGAGAATTCATAATTTTCATCCACTTTCTCTGTATGTTTAGCATTCATTTGCTCAGAAGTTGATGCACTTGCTGCTTCCTGAGCAGCTCTTCTTTTCTCCACCCTAGCGGCCCGCTGCTTCTCTTCTTTCGTCGGCATCTTTTTGTGTAAAAATTAAGTCAGTGTTTGTGATGCAATTACTTAGTATGTTTTCCTTAATTTTTCACTTTAGCTGACACTTAAGTCTTTAATCTGCCTCAAGAATGATTTAAGATATGAAGAGGTAGGGGAAGTGATGGCGAAGGTGGTAGGAATGAGAACGGCGCAGATATGAATGCACCACACAGCTGCCCTGCTGGCCACTGCCAAGAGTTGATTCGACAATAAAATAAAAAGAGGAATAACCTTGGAGGACAATTATCACCAAAAAGCGAATAGTAGACGTCATGGAGTATATGTGTTCCAAATTTCAGGTCAATAGGTCAAATGGTTTGCGAGCTATGGGTGATTTAAAATCCTGGACAGACAAACGGACAGCCACGGTAGTGTATTATATAAGAAGATGGTGCCTTTATCATTGTCTACATCTGTTGTTGAAAAATCCATAACCATTGACATCCCCTGATTTAAATGACAAATAGTGCACAAGAAAAAAAAGGGAAAACATGTCTCATTTATTTAAACAGAAGTTTAGTGTGTTCCTTGGTGCTGATATTTCTGGCACCCTATAACATAGCATTTTTGCCTTACTGTAATGAGCAAACCAATCTATATATATAAAATTCCTTTCGCATTTGAAATGGAAATTACGTATGACCATGCGAAACGGAAATTACGTATGACCACAGAACATACTATAATACAGGAACTAATCACTTTGTTTTTGGACTCCATTTTATGTCATCTTTACGAATTGTTATTATTTGTGTGAGAGTTATTTTACTAATATTGAAAAGAAGTAAACACAAACATGCCAATCTATCCCATAGAAGTGCGCCCCGCATTGACCTCTCCCAACCCTCCTGTCTGGACTCTAGAGCTGAGCCGTCTGCCGCCAGGCGCGTTCTGACAGAGAAGTTTTATTTATTCCTCCACGTGACTGTCGCGGAAACTGCCACATTATAACTTTTTTTTAATTGGCAGTACTTGATCATAGAAGAGATGAGGAAAAAAGCTTTGCATCTTTCTACTTTTTAACTGCGCCGAGCTGTAAACAATGTGAAGACGACACCGCCTTCCACGGCGATGGTCGTGAGAACAAAGTGGATGCTGGGAGGCGCAGAATGTCGGGCTGCTCCATCGGGTCGAGAGCTTCGCAGTTTCGGACAGCGTCCTATCTTCTCGCACTGTTTGTGACACTTCGAGTCCCCCTCGGCTCCTGGGAGAGTGGAAATCTTTCCGAATGAGTGTGACCAGTGCCATCGAAGCAAAACTCTCTTTGTAAATTGCGCTGCACGACTACTTACTGTCCCTTAAGGTGAGTTCAGGTCACTAAAACCCCGCAACATTCAAGGTTACTTTTGTGATGAATTCTATTAAGACGATGGAGGGTTTACATCTAAGAAGATGTACCGACTTCTTCATGTTAAGTTTTGGACTTGGGAATTATTTGGACCTTCTGCCCGTTAAGCACGGAAGGGCAGCATCCACATTTCTCAGAATAATTTTTCTCTTAAATCACAGGCATGTAGTGCAAGGTTGTCAGGCAGAAATTTGCTGGGTCGCATAGAAAATGTAATTTCTATACCACAGCAGTCGTGTAGCGCCTTTCACAAGGGATCTGCTACCGAGAGATGATCCAAATACATTTAAGCTGTTGTTAGTGCTACTTACCTGTTGTGTTATAGCGCCTTTAAAATGTACTTTACCCGAAAACACTCCAGTACTGCTCAATGTATCTTTACTTCTTACATGTTAATGTTTTACTGTTCAATAATTTATATACTAAATTTCATTTTTTTCCACTCAGTGAGCGAAGCCACTGGGTAATCAGCTAGTATTAAATAAAATAACATCCTCAAACACACCTGATCCGATACAGGGCACAATGAGGAGACCAATTTCTGGAGGGGCTGCCAGTCCATTACAGAGCATATTTCCAAAAATAAACACACACACACACAGGGCCAATTTAGAGCCAGCAGTTAACTTAACACACACATGTCTGAAATGAAGAAAGAAAATTGGAATGCCCAGAAAAAATGTTCAAACTCAGGATGTTGGACCCATGAAGCAGCAGCATTAGCCACTGTGCCAATGTACAGTCCAGAAAATACGTTCAATTATTTTAAGGATTTTTTGTTTGCATGCTTTATTTATGAACGTCACAAGGACACCAAAATTCTTACACTACACTTGCCTTCAGTAATGTAAGTAAACACACCTGCATTTACCAGTTTGAAATCTTATAGGTGTAGAGAGTCATTATTATCAGAATACAGTGAAAGTCTTGTTTTCATGTGCTAATCAACATGCAACATGTCGCCTCTCTTCAGCACCATGATTGACAAGTATATCTACCTTATCTTAAATAACTACTTTACCATGAAACATCTGTCTTCCTTAACTGGAAAATCACAGAGAATTAGCATTAATATTACATTTCAGAATTGCAAGACAACATAAATGTACAGTTACAATTCAAAAATACAAAATTCATCAGTCCTTCAGTATTGACTTGGATGCTATTTTCAGGTAAGGCTCAAAAGCAGAGGTCAAGCTCACGTGAGAGCTCACTTGAGATCATCATAAGGGATTCAAAAGAAGTCAACTTTCTGTAAATTCTCTGATGATTCTGCACTAATAGGGAGTACTAGTCTTGTGGGGCCTGATGTGATTGTCAAAAGAGAATACATGTCTGGGGCCAAATTGCTAAAAATGTTTTTAGTAAATAGCAGTGAAATCCTGCGCTGCATGCACCCCAGTTCCTCCAGTCTGTACATTTAAACCACCACTGGAATTTCAGGGAGAAAACAAAAAATACCAAACAAAAGATTTGACACTGAGAGAAAATAAAACACTAAAATTGCTGTCATCCATTCAGGAGATTAGCAGTACAAGGTAACTGAAGCTTAATAATTAATTTGCACATTGAGTACTATGGCAGTGGAGACAGACAAACATGCAGTAAACCATTGCAGCTGCAGCTTCACACATTTGAACAGTGCCTCTATCTTCTACAATATATTTCTGTCATTTTAGCTATTGCATAACAACAGCAAATAGAGCTTAGATAAGCATTGTGATCTATTGATATACAACGTGCTATTTAGTCATGTTTGCATTTCAAATTAGATAGAAATGTTAGATTTCTTTAGTTGTTTGTCTAGATGTTCAGGCAGGAGGTGGATGCTGCACAGTCTATGTCTATGCTTTTACTGGAATCATTAGGCAGGTTTTTTGATTTGGGTGTTTTGAGCACTGAAATCTCCATCTCCTTTCGTCCGCATTATCAGCTCTCTTATCAGCAGTTCTTTTAACAGAATTATTGTAGTTCATAGTTTCACAAGCATAGCTGCCAATACTGTCAAGATTACATCGATTGCTACACTATTGTTATAACACTGAACAACAGAGAGCACACACAGCACCTGCAACAACATATTATTCATATTTCTCATTTATCCATTGATGCCATTGAATGTCAATGTACTGTATAATCTGATGTTGTAAGGTTTTTCTCTTGCATCTTGTGATGTGTGTTTTAATTATTAAAACAGGTTATTGTTAGTTTGAAACCGTTCAATGTGTTCTCTGCACACGTGACACACATGTATATGTCTGTTAAGGTATTTTTAGGAGACTTTTCGGACTGTAGACGGTTCACTGTATAGAACAGCTTGCTGTCTGTCAGACCAGGTTAACAAGAGCACCTTCTGATCTTTGCAGTGGAAAATCTCCACCCCTACTTAGGAGGCAATGAATAGGTTTAGAAATGTGACACTCAGTGATTGTGTCTAATTGTTCGCACCTGGTTTTAGGCAAAATTCACACATGGCTGTCTCCAGACTTATATACTGTATTATACATCTGGCTTTAGCGAGACTAGGAGTGTTCGGAGAATGTGAGTATTGAAGTCAGGTGGAGAACTTTGTTTCATGGAGGAGTAAGAATTATCAGCAACTTAAAATCAGCAACACCAAACCACACAAACACACCAAACATTATCTATCTATCTATCTATCTATCTATCTATCTATCTATCTATCTAT
>JANRMT010062804.1:19053026-19064201 GCA_026402145.1 Polypterus bichir lapradei | reverse complement strand
TATCTATCTATCTATCTATCTATCTATCTATCTATCTATCTATCTATCTATCTATCTATCTATCTATCTATCTATCTAACCATAAGGACTGATGTATAGAGTGCATTTATGCACTGTGGGATAGTGAAGCTTCTGCTTGTATTTATAGTGGATGGAAGTCACAGTGATGTGACTAATCGTGTGAGAACATGATGATGCACAAATAACATGGTGTCAAGTATATAAAAAAAGACTGATGGCAGTGAAAAACAACACCTATAAAGCGAAGCCAGAAGTAAAAGCTAATTTTAAAAACAAACTCTCCATATATTACAACCCCAAAATAGACAAAAATGTATAAAATGCATAAAAATAAACAAATACTACATCAGAAAATACACAGTCTACATTCAGGTATAGTATATTGTGCATTCTGTTGCAGTTTTCATTCTTTTTAATAAAACAAAACATTCTCATTTTATACTCTTAAATTAGTAAGGATATCGGCCTTGGATAATTTCATTTCCTTTGTTATAAATATCAATTTATATACTATTTTAAACTTTGACTTCGCAATGCATTGGCTGTTATAACAGGTACCATATGCTGAAAAAAGTCTGACTGCAAAAAAATGTATAATAATTGCAATTTTAATAATTGTAATACTAATAATTTTAATTCCACTACCACTGTTATTACTACTACTGATAATAAGAAGAAACTTTTGAAAAATATACTTATACAAAGTACAAATAAATTACTTGACTAAACAAAGAAAAAAGAAAAGATAAAAATCAAGGAACCTTAAAGCAGCTACATAAAATCCATAATCTAAAAGTACAAACAAAAATGTAAAAAGCAAAAACAACAAATATCAGAAAGAGCAACGAGAAACCTAATGGGGAACAAATGCAAAATCTGAACTAATGCCAGAGCAGTTAATTAGTAAATGAGATTTCCTAAAAAGATAAATATAAACAAAATCACCGTCCGTAATCTAATCGGGGTCCCAAGTACACTATCATCAAACACATTTAGAGAATTAATATTATTAACAGAAGACATGGAAGACCAACTAGAACTGCCAGGAGAATCTAACTGAAAATTAAGATTAAAAATAATAGGAGAGTCAAAGTTAACAAAAATAAAACAGATATTACAATAAAAGAATTAAATAAAACAAAAAAAAAAAAAATGAACCCTTAAAGATGACAAAAACAGAACATAACATTAGCTGTCTCTACAACCTTCTGTTCTTTTTGATGCCAGCTGGTCTGTTGTAAATGGAATCACAATCTACAGAATTCTAACTAAAAACTTCCCAGCAGCTAAAAAAATTTGCATCTCTAATAATAGATTTTCATTGTCAAATATGTGGGCCACGTACATTATTTATGGAGAAGGATTTCAAAGGAATATTCCATTAAAAAATGACATTTTTTGTATGTTACTTACCTTATGTACTTTGCAGTGGTGACGAGAAGAATTTTTAACCTTATGGTTTCATGCAGAATGGAGAGAAAAAAAGGTTATGACATAACAAAACTTAATGGTGGCCAGTGCTGTATGATGGCAAACAATGTGAAAAATATCCATGGCAAAAAGAAAAAAAATGTCATGTTCTCGTGTCACATAAAGCACATGTCAGTTACGCAGACACTAGCTCAAAACATGCAGAACACCTGCTTTTTTTGGCAAAATACTGGTTTAATGGTGACTTCCTGAATAACCAGCTTGTACAGAGACAGTAAACCCAAAGACTCATGGGAGTCACGTTTTGAATTAAGGACAGGACTGTTGATCAACAAATTATGGGGAGATGAAAGTGAAAAAGGAAAGCTCATGTGTCTTTATGTTTACTGTTTACGTACTAGCTGGCAATTAAACTATTCACAATATTTTAGCGAAAAAAACAGGAGCTTTGAGCTAGGACAGAAGATGTGTATGAAGCAACACCATCATAATGTGAGATTTTCTTTCATAGATATTTTCACACCTAGTGACCACTGGGTTCTGTTATGTGATAGACTTCTTTCTCTTCGTTTTCCACATGTGATTACATTTTTTTCTCAGCCACCACTACAAAATACATGGGTAAAGTAACATAAAAAATACTGTATATAACTTCTGGGTGAAGCATTCATTTAAGTGTACACCAGGCAAGGGTTTAAAAGCTGCACAGATTACTGATTTCCAATTTTTGTCATCAGACAGTAACACCTTATCCATGAAGGAGACGCCTGACTCTGCCTCATCCAGTCTTACCAGCTTAAGCATAACCTGACAAACAGACATCATCATTTGTCAACCAGCAGTAGTAGAAGACACTTCTCTGTATTTAACAAATTGTTTTTTCTATTTACCACCTCAGGCCTAAAGGCTCTTAAGCTGGCACTTTCATACTTGAAACCCCAACTGTTTTTTCATGTGTTCTGCTCTTTTCTTTACACTCTGTGTTGTTTGACACAACACTAAAGTGTTTAACTGCTGCCTCAAGCTATAATGGGCTGGGATCAAATCTCCACATAGTCACTGTCTGAGTTGGGTTTTGCTATACAGTATGTGCATAATATATAGTATATAAATATGAGTGTGTGTGAGTGTACTCGATAAAGGACCACTCGCTTTATTTCTGATGCTGGTATGATAGGCTCCAACCCCCCAGTGACACAACATGAAATAGATTCAGGAAACACATGGATGAGTCATCTGCTTTCTAATACCATTATCCAGCCAAAACCAGTTTGGTTTCTTTTACATTTTCTATCGCCACATGCTGATTGTTAACTTTGATGTCACTTGCTTATTCTCAATCATTTTCCTAGTTTCATTAATATTTCCATTACTCTGCACAGCTTTAAGACCAGGACTGCACAAAATGCTCTTGATGTGTTCTTACTTGTTCATTACAGAGGCTGAACATAATGCCCTTTGCCAAAAGATGAAAAGATGTACTGTGTTGGAAATGAAGGGTATGAAGCCAAGTCCTCAGTAGTAGTATTAAGACAGGGTGTTTCTGTCAAAATGTCAATCAAAGATGATTGATGACATGATGGCCCCATATGAAATTCATTTGGGTATCCAGTTCACTTTCCACAGTGCTTACAAGGTCGCTGGAAGCTGGGGCTTTGTGTTGCAGTTGTGGAGGTTCCTACATGTGTCCATAGTGTTAACCAGTCACAGTACATTATGTTCAAAATTCACCTATTGTTTTTCAGAAGAGATAGGACAAGTTATGTAGAGCGTGATCGTGATTGAGAGAATAAAACTAAAAAAAGCTAACTTTTACAAGTACCATAAATTTATACCCAATGTCCCATATATTTGTCTCTTTCTTTGTAATAGAAACCACAGCATAGAGAGAAGTGTGCGCATTGCAACAGGTACACATGTAGTAAATGTAGGGAGGACGGTCCTTGCGTGTGTGTGAACTGTTAACATTTGAATTTAATGATTGCATATAGCGCTGAACTGACCTCATAAAAGGTCATAAAATGAATAATTCCAAATATCATATGTACCTTCGTCTCTGTTTTTTTTTTTTTTTGACATCATAAACCATAAGGTGCATACTAATTCTGCGTGAGCAGGAACAATCAAAAAAACTGAATAAAAAAAATAAAGTGACGGTGAGATACGAATAAGGCAGATTTGCCAGCGTTTGTGTGTCAGCCTTTATCCCTCCAGATCAGAGAATGTCCAGTTCCATTGTCTCAAAACACCACTCACATCTACAGTTATTCCCAGTTTCAAATAAAAACTAACAGCGTCTGATCCCTAGGGTGGTAGTATGTATCTTGACTGAGAGAATAAAAGGGAAAAAAAGGTAACTTTTACAAGTACAGTACTATAAATGTACACAGTCTGTTACAGATGCAAACCAAATGTATGTGCGTACTGTATAATATTAACAATAAGAGCAGCATACAACTGAAAACGGCAAATATAGGAGGCAGTCAGGATCAAACCGGGTACTCTTGAATACAAGTCAGCAATTCTTAACGCTACGCCACGGAAGCTGTTGTATTGTGCTTGAACCTTTTGTGAAAGTGTTTATTTGATCTTTGAACTTCAGGCTTCACACATTCTATAGTTTACACCTGCATTTTGTAACATTTATTACTAAAATATGAAAAAGTTTCTGTTTTAACAATGTGTTTACACAGATTACTGTAGAAACGGAACACACATAAAATGTATGTGTTCCAAATAACGATCTATTATTTCCACTCTAAAACTCCAGCACTTCACTCCCAGATAATCAAACAAGGCATGAGCTGGGAGAACTTTGTGAACATTCTGCGATGGTGGGGGGATGGAATAGCAGGGTGCTTGCTGCTTGTCTTAATCGGCACATTTACAGGACAAAAGACGCTGACGGAGAGGTGCAAACGGATTTAAGGTGGGCCAGATCTACAAGTTTTCTCGTAGGCTCTGGTAATTCTAGTGTTAAGTGTGGCCATTCCTTTCATTACTAGTTTAATAGGTTCGAGAGTATAAATATGGAATACACGCGCAAGATGTACCTGGTACCTCGACAACAAATGGCTCAATTACAACAGAAAGCCCCTGTTTCCAGCGATCTTTTAAGCGCTATGGAAAGTGAACTGGATAACCAAATGAAATTCATACTTGAATGCAGTGACTTGACCGCTGATGCAAAAGTAAAACTTTATATGACCATCTTGCAAAGATACCTTACCTTTGTGAAAAAAGCGGATAAAGAAACTGGCACAACAGTGACACGGAATCTGTTTTTCTTCTCCGAGTACAGTCAGAAAAATTTATGGATAAAAACTTTTTAAAATCTAAAGACGTAAATAAAAACAGACAGCCTGGTCGAGACAAAAACTAATTGATTGGAATGCCCATTTCAGTAACAGAAAAAACTAATATTGCTTGCTTCAGTAATATGAACATTGTATTTGTACATTAATCATTATACATGTAGATAGATAGATAGATGTAAATATAAAATGCTACAACTTATATTTTATACACACGAGCGCGCTCACGTGCCTAAACACAGAGAGATGGTACTGAGCATAATAATTAACGGTAACCTATGCTCAACGTCATTTTGGATTTTAAATCCCCAGCCCCACTCTTTTTAAACAGATATAATTTTTTAAAAAGGGAGTTACTGGTTTCCGAGTAATAGATCGGAGAATCAGCTTGGAAATATTGACCTAAGGATAAAATATAAGGATTCAGCAATACTTTTTTAAGACATACTCGTTTGACGCATATAATAATCAATAATATGCCGTGATCTTGACTGCCGTGACTCTCAGGAGAATAGCCTGTATTAACAATAATTCTATTTCATTTAGTCCTTTCCATAAAAAATAAATACATAAAAAACTTTGTTCTAATAAGATATTGAAGACGCACCGTTTTGTCTTTCGATAAGATTCGGAGTCCTCTTTTAGTATTAACAGCAAGCTGTGTAATGGACCGGCCTGAACGATTATTTATATATACCGAAAATAACGGTATGTTTTAAAAGCAGTCTTAATAATAAGGAGAGTGAATTCTTTAAGCAGGTGTGTGCCCTTTGACCCATTTTAAGACCGCTTTACATTTACAACAGGAAGATATGAACTTATGTTAAAAGACCTATGTGTGAACCTGTTCTTGCGTCAGCTGTCCAAGTACGGAGAAGATGAGTCTCCACGTGTTTTTGAAAGAGCTGAAAAAATGATTTATCAGTTTTCACAGAGTGGCAAAGAGTGCTTACAACAGCTTCTTCTACCACCAGAATGGCTGAGTGATTAAGGCGTTGGACTTAAGATCCAATGGGCAAATGCCCGCGTATGTTCAAACCCCACTTCTGGTAGCTTGTTATTCAAGTGTGCCCGTTCACTCTGTGTCTGGGTACAGCCCTCACCTTTAGAAAGTTAAGCAAATTGCTTCCGCAATGTGGATCCTTAGCTCAGCTGAAAATACATACATAAATGTACTTGATTATTTAAAATGTGGGGTATTTGAAAGAAAAGGGTTTGTTTTAGATAGATAGATTTTAATACATATAAAACATGATTTAAAAGGGAATTGCTGTATACTATTTATCTCTCTGTGGTTTTGTAATAGGCTTATATCGAACTAGTTATCTCAGACTTTACACGCAATGCCTAAAATCCTTCACCTTAACAGTTAAAAACCACAAAACGTGTGTCTGTTTTCTCATGGAAGGAGGTGCTGCGCGTGCTCATACATGCGCGCCCGCATGCAGGGCCTGTCAGCTTGCCTTTCTGTGAGATGAGACACCTGTTTCGTTCGAACTGCGGCTGGAAGCTTGCCTTTCTGCAAGAAGATTTTCTGTGCAATGGGAAAGGCTGTTTCGTTTGAATTGCGGCTTACAGAGAGCAATTAAAAGCGGTTTACAAATTATAAAGCAAAGGTTAGATAGATAGATAGATAGATAGATAGATAGATATTTTAATCTCATGATAATATTAAGGATTCTGAGTTGATTTGTCATGTGGTGGGTGCGGCAATGCACTGTATCAGCATGTGCTCCTAACCTCATCCTCATCATCTTAATATTAAAATAATAGATAGATGCAGGGGCCTGCTATCAGGGAGACCTGGCCGGCTGGGTATGGGCAGGAACATGTCTGGACATGTCGATCAGGCCTTGGGTTCATGGCAAGGTCGTTCTTTTGATATAAAGGGCCTCAGGAGAAGGGACAGGGAGGGGGTTGCCAGCCAACAAACAGGTGTTGACAGAACGGTGGGCAATGCAGAGGCAGCATCCATCAAACTGATCTTGACACAAACCCTGACCAATCAGGTGGAGGGGATGGGATTAAGGTGGGGTATAGGTGGGGTTAGGGAGGGGACAGTCTGTAATTCACCAATCAATGGACAGGGGACAGGGTGCATCATTCAAATCCACCAATCAGAGGAAAGGGGCGGGGCCGTCATGTCCTCAATCATCTTTGATTGACATTTTGACAGAAACACCCTGCCTTAATATTACTCTCAGTCATTTTCTAAATTGCTTAGTCCTGAACAGGGTTTTGTGGCGAGTTGGAGCCTATACCAACCAGTGTAGGGCGCAAGGCAGGAGCAAAACCTGAACAGGGTACCAGTCCATCCCAGTGAAGTCAAGTCATCAAGTTGGAAATGCAGACGTGCAAGAATGAGCCTCACCCTTAAGGTTCAAGAGAGTATAGGGGAATATGAAGAGAAAATGGTTAACCTAGGAAGACTCTGATCATTTTGGTAACTTGATTATTGCTATTGTTAAAAGTAAGAGTAGGTCAGGCTATAATGTGCCTTGGCTTTAAACATGGGTCACTCTTGATGCTGTTATAAAAGTCTTGGAGGTAGAGAATTGTCTGAATACTTTCATTGAATGTTTTAGTCTATTTAAGATGTTTTTCCAATAGCACTTGATTATGCAGGATACCTGTTTTGTTTTGGGACGCTTTTTTATGAAACTGTCAGACATTAAAGGAAGATTAGCTCCTGCTTTTTATGTGGTGTTAGTACTGACCTGGTACTGCTGCATCAAGGCGGTTGTGACATCAAAATCACAGTTTTGTGCCATAATACCAGTGAAAAGCCTATATGTAATATGTTTACTAGTTGGTATGATGTATTTAGTGAATTATTTTAGTGTGGATTTGGTTTGCTCATAGCAAAACCTGCAAAATAGAGTTTAATATGTACTGGCTTAAGCAGAAGGACAATATTTATTAACAATGTTCAATACAACTTCTACCACATCATCTGGAAGGGCCAGTGACATGTCTACCTCTGAACATCAGTATGGGCGGTCTATAACTGAAGACCAAGTAAGTAGACAACTGAGAAAGCTACACACCGGAAAAGTTGCGGGACCAGATGGATTCAGTCCTTGAGTTCTTAAGGCCTGTTATGACCAACGTTGTTGTATCCTCTGTCAACTGTTCAGTCTGTCCCTAAGGCTCTAGAAAGGGTAGCTGCTGTGGATAACATCCTAATTCTCCACCTGTGATTACAGACCAGTGGTACTTACATCTCACATCATGAATATCTATGAGTTACTGGTCCTGGGCTATTTGAGTCCTCTTGTGTTAGACCACCTGGACGTACTACAGTTTGTGAATCAGACAAAGACTGGAGTGGAGGATGCAGTTATCTATCTGTTCCATTAGGCTCATTCTCACCTATAAAAGCTGGCAACACTGTGATGATTATGATTTTTGATTTCTCCTATGCCTTCAGTACTATCCAGACATCTCTATTAAGGGGTAAGCACAGAGATTTGCACGTGGGTGAGCATATGGTTGCCTTGGGTAATGGAATATCTGTGAGACTCAAGGACTGCGTTTCTGATTCTAATGTGAGCAACACTGGAGCACCACAAGGAACAGTCCTGTCTCCTTTTTTCTTTACTCTGTACACCTCATTAGAACTTTAAAACATGAGAACAATCTAGACAAGAACAGGCCATTCAGCCCAGCAAAGTTCTCCATTTCTATCCACTTGATTTTTCTAAAAAAACTTCAAGTCTAGTTTTAAAAGTCCCTAAAGTCCCACTGTCTACCACACTACTTGGTAGCTTATTCCATGTGTCTGTGGTTCTCTATGTAAAGAAAAACTTACTATTGTTTGTGTGAATTTTACCCATAACAAGTTTCCAACTGTGTCCCCGTGTTCGTGATGATCTAATTTTAAAATAACAGCCTCGATCCACTACACTATTTCCTTTCATAAATGTAAACACTTCAGTCATGTCTCCTATTAATCTTCTTTTGCTTAAACTAAAAAGGCACAGCTATTTGAACCTTTCCTTGTAAATTCATCCCCTGTAGCCCTGGAATCAGCATAGTCACTCTTCCCTGGAATTTTTCCAGTGCTGCTATGTCTTGTTTGAAACCTGGATACCAAAACTGAACACAGTACTCCAGATGAAGCATCACCAGTGCATTATAAAGCTTGAGAATAACCTCCTTAAACTTGTACTCTACACATCATGCTAAATTAATTAACATTTTGTTAGCCCTTCTTAAAGGCTTTTGAACACTGTCTCGCAGTTGATAGTGTCTAGTCCACAAGGACTCCTAAATCCCTCTCATAAGGCATACTTATGATTGTATTCAAACCTAATATTTTTACTTCCTACATGTAATACTTTACATTTACTGATGTTAAACTTCATTTGCCACAAATCTGTCCAAGCCTGTATGCTGTCCAAGTCCCTTTGTAATGATTTAATGGATTTCAGCTTATCTGCCAATCCACCTATCTTGATATCATCTGCAAAGTTAACGAGCTTCTTACTTACATTTCTATCAAAATCTTTTATATATACCTGTATTAAAAATAGCAGTGACCCTAGGGATTCCACTCTTACCATCAGGTTCCTCGCACTTCCTTTCTGCTTCCTGAGTCTGAGTCAATTTTGCACCCATCCACACCCTGAACTCCCACTTCTTTTAGTTTGACCTTATCAAATGCTTTCTGAAAGCCCAGATAAATAATATCATATGCTACACTTTGATTGTATCCTTTTGTTGCTTCCTCATAGAATTCTTGCATGTTGGTGAAATATGACCTCCCTCTTCTGAACCCATGCTGACTGTTCAGTAAAACTCCTGTTCTTGCTATGTATTGCTTAATCTTTTCCTTAATAATTTTTCCAGTAATTCATTTGTGATGCACATTAAGCTTACTGGCCTGTAGTTGCTTGGATCTGCTCATCACCCTTTTTATATAACAGGATAATACAGTATTTGCCATTTTGTAGTCCTTCAGAATTTCCCCAGTGCACAGTGATTTCCTAAAAATATGCATCAAGGGTTTATATGTGTACTCGCTAACCTCCTTTGGAACTCAAGGGTAAAAATTGTCTGGTCCTGGTGATTGGTTTAATTTCGGCCTATTTAATCTAAGCAGTACTTCTCCCTCAACAATTTCCAAATCAGTCAGTACCTTCTTAGTAGTCCCTTTTACCCGGGGGAGGTTTGTCACTTCTTCACTGTTGAAGACCTCAGAAGAATGTGAGATTAGAGCATCTGCTATTTTTTAATTCCCCTTTACTATTCCTGATGCACTTCACCTTCTCCTTGACTGTTGTGTTACTACTAAAATGCTAAAAGAATCTCTTTGGGTCATCTTTCGCCTTATCTGCTATATTCCTCTCCAGCTGTCTTCTATGCTCCATAATATCCTTTGTCACAATAATCACAAAAAGACATCAAAGAAAAGTTTGGGGCAGCCACCTGTATATTATGTCCTGGCTGCAAAAAGTTAATACATTGCACAGATCTTTACAGATTGGAGTCCACAACTGAACTGTTGGTATGGAGACAAGATGGCCACTTTAAAGGAAATGATATCATCGGAGCTGGGACCAGAAGTGACATCAACGGCGGTGGGGCCGGAAGTGATGCCATCGGAGGCACCGGAACCCTGCAGGATTTCCCGAAATTGGTCTTCAAGGGATTGAGGAAGACAGTTAGTGCACCCCACCGCCCCCTGGTCAGATGTGGAATTACCATTATTCAGGCCCTTTAGTTGTCTCCTACTCACACGTGTGTGATACCTTCTTAATGGTTTCCCTCATGTTTTCATACACCCTATGACACACATTGGAGTTATTAATCTTATATGCCTCATACAGCTGTTTTTTTCTGTTGCAGCTTCTTTTTTAACTCTTTATTAACTAACTGCATAGTTTTTTTTTTTTTAAGTTTCCTACTAATTCCAAATTTAGGTATGTGCCAGGCAAGAGAAAAAGAGGAAGGGCTAAGAGAAGGTTTATGGATGTGGTGAGAGAGGACATGCAGGTGATGGTGTATGGAAGAAGATGATCCGCTGTGGCGATCCCTAACGGGAGCAGCCGAAAGAAGAAGAAGGCCTGTCCTGCATTATACAGGGTGGGCCATTTATATGGATACATCTTAATAAAATGGGAATGGTTGGTGATATTAACTTCCTGTTTGTGGCACATTAGTATATGTGAGGGGGGAAACTTTTCAAGATGGGTGGTGACCATGGTGGCCATTTTGAAGTCGGCCATTTTGGATCCAACTTTTGTTTTTTCAATAGGAAGAGGGTCATGTGACACATCAAACTTATTGGGAATTTCACAAGAAAAACAATGGTGTGCTTGGTTTTAACGTAACTTTATTCTTTCATGAGTTATTTACAAGTTTCTGACCACTTATAAAATGTGTTCAATGTGCTGCCCATTGTGTT
>JANRMT010062804.1:19036217-19053016 GCA_026402145.1 Polypterus bichir lapradei | reverse complement strand
AACACAATGGGCAGCACATTGAACACATTTTATAAGTGGTCAGAAACTTGTAAATAACTCATGAAAGAATAAAGTTACGTTAAAACCAAGCACACCATTGTTTTTCTTGTGAAATTCCCAATAAGTTTGATGTGTCACATGACCCTCTTCCTATTGAAAAAACAATAGTTGGATCCAAAATGGCTGACTTCAAAATGGCCACCATGGTCACCACCCATCTTAAAAAGTTTCCCCCCTCACATATACTAATGTGCCACAAACAGGAAGTTAATATCACCAACCATTCCCATTTTGTTAAGGTGTATCCATATAAATGGCCCACCCTGTATATAAAACATGTTCCACTGCTCCTCAACTGTCTCCATACTTAAAAGCTTATCCCAGTCTATCCTCCTTAGACTTTGCCGCACCTGCTCAAAATCTGGCCGTACTAAAGTTAAACTTAGCTGTTTTAGTCTTAGCATCCGCACTCTTACAAAACACTGAGCACTGTATTTTATTATTGTCACTTGACCATAATGGTTCATTCACCTCTACACCTCTGTCCTGATTATTACAAAATACTAAATCCAGACAGGCTTCACTCTGTGTTGCTGTTTTAACATACTGTGTTAAAAAACTGATTAACTGAAATCAGTCACTGATTACGTCTAAATACTCTGCTCTTGTGTTCCACTATTTGCAAGGTGTGTCCAGTTAATATTTGGGTCGTTAAATTCCCCATGAATATAATATGCACCTGTGAACTTGCCTTTTTAATATTACCAAAAAGATGTGTTTTGAAATTACTGTCTGCATTGGGCAGTCTATAACACACTCCTAAAATAAGGCCTCTTCCCTTAATGCTTTCCAGATGAAGCCACATGTCCTCACTTAGATGGGACTCAATGGCCAACTGAATAGGACTTGCATTTAAATTTTATTGACATAAACAGCAACATGACCTCCATGTACAGTTCTAAACATGGCCTGTCTTAAATTTCCTGCCTCCCAATTCTATAGTTTAAACAATCCTCGTCTATTCTACTCCAATTCCTCCCTAACACATTAGTGCCCCTCCAGTTCAGATGTAACCCGTCACGGCAGAACAGGTCACATCTGTTCCGAAAAAAGTCCCAATGCCCTATAAACCTATACCCTTCTACCCTACACCAAGATTCACTTAACTCTTTAAATTTGGATCAAACTATAAATATAACACATGGTCATGTCACTTAGAGAAATTCTCAGATGATTCTTCACTTATGTGGTATATAGATAAGAGGGATGAAACACAGTATAGGAGTCAGGCAGAGAACTTTATTTCTTGGTGCAAAGAGAATTATCTGCATCTTAACATCAGCAAAATCAAGAATAATGCTGCACATGCTCTCTCCAACACACTAATACTGAGGACTTTGAGCTAACAAATTATTCAGCAGAAGTGTATCTAGAACAGGGGTCCCCAACTCCGGTCCTGGAGGGCCCCAGTGGCTACAAGTTTTCATTCTAACACTTTTCTTACTGTAATTAGTGACTTGTTTTTGCTCCTAATTAACTTCTTTTGAATTCATTTTAATTGACTTGCTCTTGAAGACTCAGACCCTTTAATTGTTTCTTTTTCCTTAATTAGCAGCCAAACAATCGATCATGCAATATCAGAAAATAAAGAAAACTGAAGGTCTCTCTGAGCAGTGCTCTTAGAAAAGAGAAAATCATCAATTTTGGAAATGTCTGCTATTGCACAATGAGAGCTCAACAAGCCATGGAATTAAAGAACGCATTTAATTAACAACAAGAATCGGCGCCTAATTAAGCGACTGGTTGGAGTGAAATTGGTTGGAGCTTTGAGGCCCAGACTTAGTTAGTCTTCTTTTGGCTCAATCACTTCACATTTCCTTTCTGATTGGATTTCATTTAAGGAAAGAAATTAAGCAATTCAGAGGAACAATGAAGAAATTTAGGGGAACAAATCTTAAAAAACAAATCCATTAAAATTAATTCAAAAGAAGTCATTAATTAAGAAAAGGGTTACAGTGAAAACCTGCAGCTACTGGGGCCCTCCAGGACCGGAGTTGGAGACCCCTGGACTAGAAACACTGCAGGGGCTCCTTTATACCAACAGCAACGTGCCTGCTTTACACATCATTGTGACTATGACTGCTAAGTCAGAAGTTTTTCTTTCTTTTTAATTTTCTTTCATTTCAGAACAAAAAAGAGATTCTGCAAACAGCTTCTGTAAAAAGACAAATAAAAATAAAGTCCTTCTTATATAACTCAGAAACCTCAATCCATTATGATGTGTAGCATATTGGTGAATATCAAATCAAACTCTCAGATACAGGGAGTCCTTCATGGTGTGAAACAGTGCTGAAATAATAACAAGTTCAACAGTAGAATAAAAGATTAACAAAAGGAATAATCAGCACCCCAGTAATTTTTTCATCTATATAATTTTACATATGATTTAAGCAATATACAGTACAAATGACGTCTCCATTAGATTCCTTTCTTAAAATGAAAAAACTTCTGGAACCAGAGTGTTGCCCTCATGCTGGTGAAGAAAATGGCATTAAATGAGCCTAACAGATTGGCAAAGAACATCAGAATGAATATACAGTTCTGTAGGGCTCACTGTAATGAATATTTTTCATTTTTTGTTTCAGATGGTATTTCTTATCTACAGAGTGAAAAATGCTGACTTTATTAAAAGATTAAAATATTTAAGGAAAAAATTACTTAAGTGAATCAGATAAAAAGAGGAAAGAAGAAGAGTATGTATATGTAGAATTTTGGCCCAAGCTTTTCAGGCATAATATTTATTCTATAGTCATGGTCAAAGTCCCTAAATTGCACACAGTCACGGGACGACTCATCATTACTCATACAAATAGCTTCATATTAGTCTGCTTATTTCATAACCTTTATTGTTTCAAGTACAATAAACTGGCAAAGTCTTGAACTCACTTCCAGAAGGGAACTGAGCTGAAACGGTATAAAAGGAAACTCTTAACTCTATTTATCAAAAATAATTGTTCTAAAGCCTAACTCAAAAGATTTCTCACTGAGATAAAGCTCAGATATAAGAAGGTTAGAAAGTAAATGTTTTAATTTTAAGGGCAGAGTGTCATTTCAGAAGCTCAATTATGGTGCTTAATTTATGCTAGAATAAGAAAAAAAAAGAATTTAGTTAAATTACAAAATGTACTAGTAAATTATTCATTGAAACCCAACATAAAGCTGTAAAGATCTGTAAAATCCGTCAACACAAATAAATACAGGTTAAGAGCAATCCAGGAGAAATTCTCAATAAAAAGACTTTAAAATTCTTTCGAAGTCTTCAAGGAAATAAAGGTCTGCTTGAGCATTCCGCAATAGGTGCAAACGCAAGCAAAAGAGACACATTAAATCTAAATATAGCTGGAACTACTACAGGGTAAAAACAATGATTAGATAAAAAGAAAATGTTTATTCATTTTCTTCATGCAGGCCTAGGTTCTGTAGTTCCTTATACTCAGAATTGAAAGACTCGGCACGCTTTATGCCATTTTTTCCTACAATTTATTATCAAGGGTCATGCCATTTTGCACATATAAGTCTGGCCAGGTCAGGTCAGGTTGGGGGCATGCACTGGTACAACACGTTTCCGCTCAATGAAGCAGCTCAGCATCCTGGTTGGCGATCCCCTAGACAGACACGTAGTTCAGTCCCACTCTCCGGAAATGACCGTCTATCTGCTGAGGCCAGGTGTTACATGAGAGTCCCCTTGGCCTGGTCCAGCCTCTCAGATCCTCAACAATGAGGATCTTGTGAGCCAGACCACCCTCAGGTAATCACACCACATGGCCGTAGTGCCATAACTGACACTCTCTCACATTGCAGGTAATGTGCCTCATTTGGGATTCCATGAGCAACTGCTCGTTCAACACAAAGTCAAACCAGTGGTAGCCAAGGATTCTCCGAAGAGACACAGTACCAAAGGAGTCCAGTTTTCATCTCAGGTCAGTGGACAGCGTCCATGTCTCACAACCATATAGTAAGCTTTTATATGAGTATAGCCAGGAATTAATTTTGAGTGGGATGACAAAGTAGATGAATCACAATTCCATTTATGAGCAATCAGTTCAAACTTTCATAAAATTTTATAAAGTATATTTATATAATATATACATTAAAATATATATAAAATATATTTTGAGAGGTTCAAAACTGAAAACCCCCCTCTGATCATTATTAAATTAGATTCCCTTATTTCCTACCCAAATTTTATCTACAATTAGCCAAAAGCTTTAAGCTTATTATATAACTGTTTTATAAAGCATACACATTTATTGTTTAATTCAATATTTCCAAACAGAGAGCTTCAGTTATGGCACATCTTAGTTCAAAAGTTCACTTAATTTAACACCACAAAAGTGGAGCTTTTTCTCTGTGGTTTTATAGACTTGCTTCAAATGTTAATAGAGGGCTTTCTCAGTTTGGTCAGCTTATTTCCAAATTGTCTGTGTATTAACTTTTGTTTTGTAGACCTTCAACATTGCCAGTCCTTTTCTCCTCAGAATCAATTCTGAGGCTTAGATTTTGCTAATAGGCCACAGTACAAGGTGCAATGGCACAAAAACTTATAATTAAGTTCTAAAAATGTTTAATATCATGTAAAGTATTTAATTAACTTTTTATATATTATAACAACTGCAGTGGGCTGGCGACCTGCCTGGGGTTTGTTTCCTGCTTTGTGCCCTGTGTTGGCTGGGATTGGCTCCAGCAGACCCCCGTGACCCTGTAGTTAGGATGCAATGGGTTGGATAATGGATGGATATTATAATTAGAGTTATCCATCTCATATTTGTCCTGTCACCCATCCTGCAACCTTCAAGAAGAAAAAAATAGTACATGTTTAGTGGTCATTTCTACTGCCACTCTGTTAAACCTAAGGTAAGCTTGGAAGCATCTCATAAGATGATGTCCTACAGAAATTTCTTCCACCTATGGAAAACAAACCATGGAAAAACCAAAAGATGGCCAGGAATCACATATACTGATTTTGAAGATTTTGACTGTCCTATCACATCTGCCCTGTGGGACATCCTGAGGGTTCATGGGATCCTCTCGAGGTTGCTGGATATCATGGCTGGCCTGTACACTGGTACTGTGAGTGCTGTGCAGAGTGGAGGCAGAACCTCTGTGTTTTTCCCAGTTGATTCTGGGGTTCGTCAGGGGTGTGTTCTTCCTCCTACTCTGTTCGATGCTTGTATGGACTTGGTGTTGGGCAAGGTCGTGGGGTCCAGCGGCTGTGGGGCATCTGTTGGTGAAGAAAGATTCAAAGAGCTTGACTTTGCTGACGATGCTGTGATCTTCACAGAGTCAATGGAAGCCCTTATCGGGGTGTTCGAGAGACTGAGCGAGGAGTCTGAGTGTCCTGGCTTGTAAGTGTCCTGGATAAAAGCCAAAATCCAGGCCTTTAATGACCTCTTGGGCACAGCCATCAGCAGTGTGTGTGTCTGTGGTGAGAGTGTCGACCTTATCTAGAGGTTTACTTACCTTGGCAGTGACATTCATGTCTCTGGTGACTCTTCCTATGAAGTCAGTAGACGGGTTGGGAGAGAATGGGGGGTCATGAGGTCACTGGAAAGGGGTGTGTGGTGCTCCCGATATCTATGCAAAAGGACCAAGATTCCTGGTGCTTCCTGTCTTGCTATATGGTTGTGAGACATGGACGCTATCCAGTGACCTGAGATGAAGACTGGACTCCTTTGGTACTGTGTCTCTCCAGAAAACCATTGGATACCATTGGTTTGAATTTGTGTCGAATGAGCGGTTGCTCATGGAATCCCAAATGAGGCACATTGTGAGGGAGCGTCAGTTACGGCACTATGGCCATGTGGCACATTTCCCCGAGGGTAATCTGGCTAACAGGATCCTCATTGTTGAGGACCCAAGTGGCTGGACCAGGCCAAGGAGTCGCCCACATAACACCTGGCTGTGGCAGATAGAGGGTCACTTCCGGAGGGTGGGACTGGACCGTGTGTCTACCTGGGGGGTTGCCAACCGGGATCCCGAGTTGTTTTGTCGTGTAGTGGTGCGGCAACACACTGTACCAGTGCATGCTCCCCAACTTGACTTGACTATCACAGTATTAATGATGGGCTTCTCTGATCCAGAAGGAGCAATGCTGATTCCATCCCGGCTGTGGAACACAGATATATATATATATATATTTATATATATATATTGTCACGCATGCGCGAGTAGGAGGCTGCGGACGTACCTTAAACCGCTTCGAAAGACGTTCGCCGGCAGGTAGTGGCAGGGTACTAACCTTTCTCCTTTGTCTTCCAGGAAAAGAGACGCTCCGCCATCATAGCCTTCCCGCAGTACATCCACTTCCTCCCTTCCTCCGAAATCTTTCCTGACGTCAGCAGTCCCATCCTCCCTCACGCTTCCTTCCCAGCATTCCTCCACTTCCGGCTCCTCCCCTATAAAATGGCCGCCGACTCCTCTGAAGGGGTCGCGCATATGAACTGTTTTGTTTATATTTTGATCTGCTTTTTTTGAGTTATTGTGGATTTTCTACAATATACGGGGCCGGAAAACCCCAGACCTTTATGCTGTTTGTTGCTACATCTTTTACAATATATATATATATATATCTATATATATATATATAGATATAGATAGATAGATAGATAGATAGATAGATAAGTAAGCTTATTTTGGGTTGCTTGTGCTCATGATCTCTATTTTTTAATTCACTATCAAGAATCAGTGATAACTGACGAGTATGGAGATGTAGATTGATTGGGTTTAGCTTTATCACCATGGTCTATCCCAGCATCTGCACAACTGCCTGAAGTTGTTAGCAAATCTTATGGCCACTTCTACCCTCATTCGTAAACAAATCCCACAGGTACTTGAATTCCTCCACTCAGGGCAGCTGCTCATCCCGTACTGCTGGAAACAAGCCACTCATTTCCTGGATAAGGCCACGACCACAGATGTAGAGATGTTCATTCTCATTTCAACAACATCAAACTCAACAGTACCAGTTGGATGACGCCAAGAGGAAAACAGCATCTACAAACAGCAGTGATGTATTCACTGGTGTTAAAAAAAAACATACACAAAAAAAGGATTCTATTTTCCAAATTTTAACTGAGTATTGATAAGCTGTTTGTGAAAATCATGCACAGGAGAGCAAACAAGACATACATAATTTTATGGGATTGACTAATGCTACATCCACACAATTACATTTTCATCTCTGCCCATGCTACATTGTTTTACAAAAGTGTTTTCATCCACACTAAAGCAACCGAAAAAGCATATGATTTCTTATAATGGGGATACGCATTGCAATTTTGCAACAATTTTAAGCACGATTTATAGTTGCTGACTAATATTCTGAGTAAGCCCAGATTTTAGCTTCATCGGCCATTATTTCACATATAGTATAGAAATATTTGCAATACCCAATTGCCACTCGTGATTAAGCTGTCAGACACTCAGAAGAATTTCTGGCATCTCAGAAATTTCAGTCATCCTGTATGTCTCATAGTGTGTGCTCTCACCATTAAACTTTCCAAAATTCATTCTGCAGTGACCACAGTAAGTGTGTTATGTACATTCTGAGCACCCACATCATGACATGTCATTTAATAATAATAAGGAAAATATATTTTAGGCGGCGTGGTGGTGCAATGGGTAGCACTACTGCCTCGCAGTTAGAAGACCCGGGTTTGCTTCCCGGGTCCTCCCTGCGTTGAGTTTGCATGTTCTCCCAATGTCTACATGGATTTCCTCCGGGTGCTCCGGTTTCCTCCCACAGTCCAAAGACAAACAGGTTAGGTGCATTGACAATTCTAAATTGTACTTCGTGTGTGCTTGGTGTGTGGGTGTGTGTGTGTGTGCGCGCCCTGCGGTGGGCTGGTGCCCTGCCCAGGGTTTGTTTTCTGCCTTGCGCCCTGTGTTGGCTGGGATTGGCTCCAGCAGACCCCTGTCACCCTGCAGTTAGAATATAGCGGGTTGGATAATGGATGGATGGAAAATATATTTTATTTATAACATCCATCCATTTTCCAACCTGCTCAATCCGAACACAGGGTCATGCTGGAGCCAATCCCAGCCAACACAAGGCACAAGGCAGGAACCAACCCACCACAGGACACACAAAAACACACGGCAAATTTAGAATCTCCAATCCACCTAACCTGCATGTCTTTGGACTGCGGGAGGAAACCCACGCGGAGAACATGCAAACTCCACCCAGGTAGGACCCGGGAAGCAAACCCCGGTCTCCTTAATGCAAGGCAGCAGTGCTACCACTGTGCCACCGTGCCACCCTTTATTTATAACATGCTTTTTTAACTCAATGCACTGCAAGGTATTACAAAAAAGCCAAATAAAATATTTAAACTATGTAGTAAATGACAACATGAAAAGCAATATGTAACATACAATAAAATAAATAAACAAAGCAGGGTCATAAAACAGAGAAACTGCACAACATAAGATGTTGCAAATAAAAAATATAATCCAAGAAAATGAAAGCATTTCTAAAAGTTGTTAACATGCTCAAAAGCTACATATAGAAAGTAAGTCTATCTTCAGATATTTCTCAACTCTTTGAGGGCTAAATATTTGTTCCAAAAAATAAAGTTTCTGAAAAGAAATGGTTTCACACAGAAATCAATATAAAATGTCTGTTGCTGCATGCTGTGGCTGCCAGTTTGCCAAGAATATGCGGCAGGCTTGCTACCAGGCTGAAAGAGTTAAAGTAGTCAAATGTCAGGACATTTCTTTGTGGCTGCTGGCTGGGGATCACAACGGGGCAGAGCGTGCTTGTGCCGTCTGAGCGCATATACGACTGGCGACTCTATCGTGCAGTCTGAATAACCCTAATTCTAAAAATCACACAAAACCCAATTAAGAATCAAACAGGTAAGCAATACAACAAGTGCCATGGAAAGCAACTATTCCCTGCCATTTATGTTTTGGTTCCATGAATGGTGACCGTAGCTGCGGGTGTGTAAGGCAGGATCAAGCACGGGTAAAACGCATGCCGAAAGAAATCTCTCAGTCCAAAAGTTTGTTTTAAAAAATTTAATGAAAATTTAAAGCAAATAATCCACACAAGAATAAAGAAAATAGGTTATTACACACGTAGAATAAAAGGGAAAAAAATTTTGAAAAAATGTGTCTTCTCTAAACGTAACTTTTCTTGTCAAACTTTAGTTGTTTCTATACTTAAAGGTGCTTTACTTCTTCTTCTGCTCACTTTAAATGTACAGCGCTGCACATTCAATAAAGCGTGTTGTCTTTCATGTTACTTGGCACGTAAAGCACGGTTTAAAACCGTGTGCCCTCAACACCTTTCACATGGCAAGGCAGGTCATTAACTGAGCATAATGTATAGTCAGAGAGGCTAGAAATAGTTAGAATATATCAATTCAATTCAACTTATGGGGGTCGTAGGAACCTCCCATAGACTATGCACTAATATTTAGGCAAACATTTATATAACTTAAATAACTAGCAAATGGCACTTACAGTGACCAATTTGAAAATGATATGTAATCAATAGGATCCAATTTGGGAAGAGACACATAATAAGCACAAACCAACCAGAAAATGATCGTGTTTTCAAAAATCTTTGTTTTCACCCATCCACACTGAATACAGGAACAAAAAACTCCATGCTCCTTAAGTAACTTCCACAATACACTTTTTTCTAGTCCACAAAGTGCAAGTAAACAGGATTAGTTGTAGGGAGTCCACTCTTCTACAACCTAGGTGGAATTCACTTTGCTCCTCGTGGACCCGAGGTTCACATTTTTGGATTAAATCCATTTTTCAGTACCCTGGATGGGCTTTGCCAAGGTTGGTGAGGAGTGCTTGATACTTCAGCGAGTGTAACACACTTGTTTGTTGCTCTTTCAAAGAGTAGAGACCATCAAACCTGTCCATCAGTCTCAAGGTACTATCACAACCTTCCATGCAGTATTGAAGTGTTATGTTAACCTTGTATCACAATACACGACACTTCTAGCAGTTCTGAAGTGCAGCTTTCATTTACATAATGTTTACCCCATGAAATTCCTAGTGTCTTTGCAACATGTCTTTTTTTCTCATACGTAGAAAAGCACAGACAACAAGAGCAACATCTACTTTCTGGTTGCTCTTCATATTGTTTGTTTACTTATATGTTGGGTGCCAGTGCTATGTGCCTCATGTTGATTCACTACCAAAATGTGTTAAACTTGCAAAATTTTCACAGCACAATAGGAAATTTGAAACTATGCTGAGAAGTTATGAGGGAATCATATAAGTCAACATCCCCTGTAAGTGTGACATGCTCTCTAGCTCAAAGGTGTGTAGTGTGACGCCAGCCTTAGGGAGAAAACACCCACAATATACAATGACTTCAGCATTTTCAGTTGGATCTCATCCAACCCTGTGGTCTTTTTCATAAGTGCAGCGACCGCAGACATAGAGATGGACGCAAAACCTCTGAATGCTTCTGGCACAGCCTCTGAGGAGGAGGGCATATCACTGCATTTAGGAATTCTTCAATCTTCTCCTTCTACCTGAACATTTTAACCAGTTGAGGCCTGTGTTTCTCAACCTTTACTGAGAACAGCCTGGGTGTAAACCAGTGCAAACTGGGACAGAACTGGGAAACTGCATTTTAAAAACTAAAAGCTGGCCATGTGAGAAGTCAACTCCCACTGATCTGCATGATGCTGTGGGTTACAAATGGGCACAATTTTAATTGTATTTAAGTAGATGGAGCACTAGCCTCCTGTTCTTTTCCATTATTTTGTCTAATGTAAAATTCCCCAACAAAAAACACTCTAAGAAAATAAATGAAGAAATTGAAAACTAATTAGGGATGTGTCGAAAACATTACTTTTACGGTGGCTTGGCTGGTATTAGTAAAGTCATGTGGCAGACTAAGTGAAGGGGTTTTGCTGTAATATGCTGTGGCACAGTTGCACAGTCAGCACTGTACACCTCTCCTCTACAGGAACCATTGCTTGTGTGTATCAAAATCCTTCTGGAGACAAATGACATATGTTTCCCAAAAAAAACATTAATAAACCCCTCTCATACACATAGCTGAAATGCCATTCTTACTGGTCTCTTTTTGATGACCTTGAAGGAAAGTGTGGGATACCATGGCAGCATGGCATTCAGAGGCCAGAGCTGAGCGATAATTTGATGGGCATATTGCATTCTGTAGAGCCCAACCTAAATACAATCCTGACCCACAACTCTCACTAAGTCTGTCTTCAACTTTGTTTTCTGTAACCTAAGCTCAGCAAGCAATCTGACCTCCATCTAATTTCATTTGGGCTCTCCCGACCTTCAGCGCTATTTCAGCTGTGCCTTGGATCACTTTTTTACAAGGCATTCCAGGCAAACAACTGCAAGCTCTACTTCATCATGTCAATGTGACTCCCATCTTTTCATTCATGAGACATTTAAGAAAAGTAAGAGGCATTGTGACTCTGGATTTTGCCACACGAATCTGATCAGATGAGAAATTTATGTGAAAAGAAATTTAGTCCTGTGATACCTCAAAGCCAGAGCAGCAGGTCTTTGTGATTTGAGCCAATTGAGCTGCAGCAGCCCTGGGGCCTCATTAACGGACTTACTGAATACTTTCAAGACCAGCTTTCAACATTTTGAAGTGCTGCTATTTTAATGCAGGAATGGGTGCGTAATCCAGTGGGCCATTGGCCTGGAGTGCAAAGTTATACGATCTTGAAATGAACAAATGAACATTGTGATTAATAATTAAAAAAAAAAAAATCAGTTTACATGGTATACTTACTGAGGTCTATTACAAGACTGTAATATGAAGATCAGACCCTCCTGCCAAAAAGTCCAGGAGAGGAAGTGGGATGCTAGTGACATCTACACTCTGGCACTTCTACTCTGCCATTGGCTTTAGATAGCAGGAAACATTCCTGGCGTCTTGATTTTCTACAGTTCATTCACAGAATCCCTACCCACTTCCTCAATCAGAAGTGGACCTTTTTAGGGAAAGCAGAGTATGATTTACATCAACATCAGAAGATCTGCCATGTAGAAATGTGTCAGTCAGATGGTCCGCTAAAAGTTATTTTAGACATGCAGCCAATTATGTCTACGGGGAGAAAACTACAGGATTAACAATTGCAACTTGGTTTACTGTGTGGTCCGAATGAGGAAGAAAGGTAAATAAAGTGTAATTAGTTATTGTTGTTGTAAATAAATCACATTTCACCAATCTGTAAATTGTGGTATATTATTTAGATATACTCCTTATAAATCACATTAATCACAAGAGGAGTTATATAAGTTAACAACTGGTGTACTGTATGTGTCAAAATGGTGGATCTTAACAGATAATGTTTTGTTTATATACAATATCCTCTTTAATAAAACCCCCGTGTGCGTCCAGGTGTCTGTGTGTGTGTCTTCTGGTGAAGTGCGCATGCGCGGGGCCACACGGTACGTGTTCAGTCTGTTCCTGTGCATTCCCCATGCACAGAGAGAGACACACACACAGGCGCGCGCGAGACAGACACACACAGGCACGTGCGAGACAGACACACACATAGGCGCGTGCGAGACAGACACACACACGCGCACACAGGCGAGAGAGAGACACACACACACAGGCGCGCGCGTGCATTGTTGCAATGTTACTTTTCTTGGTTGTTTATTAAATTATGAATTTTTCAAATATTCTTTTTTTCCCTGTGCTTAAAACTCATTAAAAAAAAGTGTTTTTAGCGAGCGGGTCGTAAGGCTATAGCGCGAACTCTTTTCTCTGTTGTTCAAGGTTTTCTTAGTGTTATTCAATGTTTTTACATTTAGTTTACTATTACGTTGTGCATTCAATGGTATAATTAACTATATTTGTGCTTAAAAACTTAAATATATATTTAAATACAGTTCATACGGTCTGGAACGGATTAATTGTATTTACATACAATCCTATGGGGGAAATTACTTCAGTTCACGACCAAATCGGGTTACAACCAGACTTTTGGAACGAATTATGGTCGTGAGCCGAGGTTGCACTGTATTACTGTCAGAGAAAATTACAGGCATTTTACAGAAATACAAACCAGTATTACTGCGAGAGAAAATTAAAGGCACACAATACAGTGACGCATATTACAGCCACATACAAGGTCCCTTGCCATGTAATATAGACTGTTCCTACTAATGTTTATGCACTACTGTTCTAGCGCCCGTTATTGTAACGGGCTTACTGTCTAGTATTTTATATTTATCTGCAAATATTGTTGTAAATGATCACACTCTCTGTTGAATCCCTGAACAGATACGAGTATTTTTCGTTTTTCCTTTATAGCAGACCAACCCACCCTAACTTAGAGATTATTTTCATTCAGTCCATCTTCAGTCATGAGTGAAATATTAACATTTAATGTAACTCTTCTAATGTAATTTTCTAGTGAACACACCCGTGAATGTTACTATTGATCTAAGGTCCTTTTAAACAGGTCTGTAATTTTTTTTTTAATGCTATCAAAAATGTACAGAGTTGAGGGTGTTGAATCCAAATCTGAATCCAGAATTGCTTTATCACATCAAGATTTTGAGAGATGAAGGTCTAAAAAGAAAAAAACACTGTTTTAGAGGAAAAAATACACCTGAATAAAACGATGTGTCTGTGTTTCTGTCAATGTGTCCAAACGGTTGCTATGTCTCTGTCATTCCAATAGTTGGCGCATCATAAACATTAACTCTGCTTTTACAATTCCCATGGTGCACTGCAAATGTTAACACTTGATTACTTAGATTTCAACCCTTCTTCGACAGGTAGCACAGCTAGTGTAATATATTTTTAATATTATTATGATAAATTTCTCATATACAGTAATTGTTTTAAATATACAGTGATCATAACTCAATTTGTACACTCCTGTAGAATCCAAATATTTGTCTGTTGTAATAGCAATGAACATTAAAAAACACAATCAATGACACAAATGTAGTTTTTGCTGATCTGATTTACGTAAGTACTACAAGTTTCTGAAATTTTTAACTTCTTTTAACGTGCTACATGTCACATTGTTAGAAATTTTACAAGCTGGGTCACACAAATGTCCTGGAAATGTGGATGCTTTAAAACACTAACTAGATCAATTTTATTTTGGGATGAACATAAGGAGGATCTCATTCCATCACTGTTGTGGATGGACACGTAGGAGAGTGGCACCTGCTTCTTGTCTATTGCAGCTGGGAAAGGTGCCAGCTCCCAATTTTTCTAAACTGGACAAGTTGGTTGTAAAGTGGAGGGGTGGTTGGATGCACAACTGAAGCTGTGTTCATTAATATCAGAAGATGAATATGAAGCCTCTGTTCATTGTCAGGGCCATAGTATACTGTATTTTGCTGTATTAAAAGATTATTCTGGCCATCATTTCCACTCCCTTCATTCAAATGTACAACGCTAAAAATTAAAATGACTGCAACTGACAGATGATTGGTCACATAATTGTACTATCAAAGCACACATGAATTGTTTTTTTTTTATTTCTGAGCCAACTCCATAAACGCATAAAAGTATTAATAATCCATCCATTATCCAACCCGCTATATCCTAACTACAGGGTCACGGGGGTCTGCTGGAGCCAATCCCGGCCAACACAGGGAGCAAGGCAGGAAACAAACCCCCGGGCAGGGCGCCAGCCCACCGCAGAAAAGTGTTAATAATGACATCTTTATTTTGCTTTTAAAACACAGCAGGATTTTTTGCTCTTTGAGGTGCAACTGCAACTGTGACAGCTTCTCTCTTCCTCTCTCTGTTGCGCAGTATGGTCCTCTCTAGACATACTGACATACAGATTGCATTTATTTGCTTGTTTCCAATTAATTTTTAGTCCTTGTTTCTCTTTCTCTGCTTAAAAACAAGAGGCAATTTATATCATAATGTAATAACAAGTGCCTAGTAGACAAATCAGATATCTAGCATCTGTTCCTAGTGAGCAGACTGAGGATTTGTTATTCATGGTAAAGCACTTGGGGTTCTTATTTTTGTGTCAATTCCAAGTCAACAGTCCTTCTTTCTTCTGACCCCCTTGTATAAGTCCTTGCATTCCTGGGAATGTTTAGACACCCATTCAGCGTGTGTCTAACCTGACTCACCTCTGGTCTCTTGTCGGGAACAGAGCAGAATAACCTCTGATCTGTCTGGAGTTCAAAGTCCTCCTCTCGGTAGGTTCTCCACTGCTAAAAATATATGTTGAAGTTGGAGGGGAGGTTTCAATGTATTTATACCAGGCAGAGACTTGTTAAAGGGAATGTATCAGCACATTTACATTGGTATTTTTCTTTTTAATTACAAATTTAAAGCCAAGTACACCTTAAGGAAATATTTCTTCTAATAAAAGTTTTTATTTCCTCATCATATTTTCTTTTGGAATTTTTATGCTTTTAATTTGTATTTATTGTTTATAATTATCATAAAATTGCAATGAATTTGTTGCATAAACATATACGCTCATTACAAAATATTAGGAACACTATACTAATACTGGGTAGGGAGCTCCTATTGCTCTCAGAACAACCTCAACTCTTTGTGGCATGGATTTCAAAAAATGTGTGAGATTTTGGTCCATGTTGACATGATCATGAAAGTTATGCATATCTGTCAGCTGCACATTCATGCAGTGAATTTCCTGTTCCACCACATCCCAAAGGTGTTCAATTGGATTGAGATCTCGTGAAAGGAAAGGCCACGGAAGAACACTGAATTCATTGTCATGTTCATGAAACCAGTTTGACAATACTTTTGATTTTTGTGACACTGTACAATATCAGGCTGGAAGCAACCTTTAGAAGATGGGTAAATTGTGACCATGAAGGGATGCACACTGTCATCAACAACACTTAAATAGGCTGTGGCATTCAAACAATGATTGATTGGTATTAACAGGCCCAAAGTGCACCAAGAAAACATTCCCCTCAACATTATACTGTCATCATCAGCCTTGTCTGTTTACACAAGCACATCGGGTGCATTGCTTCATGCTGTTGGTGACAAATTCAGACCACACCATTCGTATGCTTCAGCAGAAATTGAGATTTATCAGACCAGACTGTTTTTCCAGTGTACAACTGTCCAGTATTGGTAAATGTGTGCCCACTGTAGCCTCAGCATTCATTTTTTTCCCTGACAGGAGTGAAACCCAATGTGGTCTGCTGGTGCTGTAGTCCATCCATCTCAGGGTTTGATATGCTGTGCATTCTGAGATACCGGTACTTTTCTGCTCACAATAGTTGCACAGAGTGGTAATGTGTGTTACCATGGCCAATCTGTTAACTTAAACCGTGTGGATAGTTTCCTCTAACCATTCTCATCAATAAGGCATTTCCATCTGCAGATCTATCATGCACTGGGTGGTTTTTGTTTTTCATAGCATTCTGAGTAAACTCAAGGGACTGTTGTGCTTGAAAATCCCAGGAGATGAGCAGTTAAAGAAATACTCAGACTGGCCCGTCTGGCACCAGCAATCATACTACGGTCAAAATCACTAAGGTCACATTTCCTTATTGTGGTATTTAATGTGAACATTAACTGAAGTTCCTGACCGAATTTGCATGATTTTATGCATTGCAGCATGATTGGCTGATTAGATAATTGCAAGAATAAGCAGGTGTACAGTTGTTCCTAATAGTTTGTCCTGTGAGTCTGTATACAGTATTATTATGTAGACACTATACATAATTGTACCTTGTCTTGTTGTTACAATTTAGATAGATAGATAGATAGATAGATAGATAGATAGATAGATAGATAG
>JANRMT010062804.1:18917126-18986217 GCA_026402145.1 Polypterus bichir lapradei | reverse complement strand
CATCACTCACAACAGTGACAAAACAATTACATTGACAATCATGTTACATTATTTTCAAAATGTTTCCTTTTCTTTTTCATTGCTTCTTTAACACACTACTTCTCCGCTGCGAAGCGCGGGTATTTTGCTAGTAATATATAAAATCCAATGTCTCTCTGTCTGTATGTCTGTCTGCTTTTCACAAGAGAATTACTTAACGGATTCAGATCAGGTTTTTTTCTATAATTTGCTTGAACATTCTGGTTGATTTTGCGACTTCTTTCATCGTACTAAGTATCATAGTTCGCTTGCGATACCAATTTATTAGCGCAAATGCAAGAAACACGCGGCTGGCCAAAGGGAGGGGCCTTCCTCATTCACTAGCTAGCTTTGGGGCATGTTCCTTAACTGCATTTAGCTAACAAATGAGAGAACAATTGAATTTAACTGTATTTGATATTTAAAATAAAGTGTTACTTAGGTCTTGATGAGTTTGAGTCTGGATACTCTCTTAAGTGTATGCCACATTGAAAAGATAGATTGCAATTCAGATTGTATATCGTGATTTTGTGTTTAAAGGATCGTGATATGATTTTTTGGAAAGATCGCCCACCCCTAATTTGACTAATCAAGTTTTCAAATTTATGTAGGATTCATTAACCCTTTGGCGAGCTACTTGGAAAGGGTTTGCGAGCTACTGGTAGCTCGCGTGCGACATGTTGGGGACCCCTGATCTAGAGAAATCAGAACAATGCTGCAAATCCTTTCTCTGACACACTAACATTGAGTACATTTGGGCAAAGAATTATTCTCCAGGAGTGTGTCAAGAAACGCTACTGGGGCTTCTATATACCAACAACAAAATGTCTGCATTGTGCCTCATTGGGACTGTGGCAACCAAGTCAGAACTTTTCTTTCTTTCGATTTGTTTTCCTTTTTATTAATTCTGGTATGTGTTCAGACTATAGTATGTGTGTGTGTATTTATTTATTTAAAGCGCTTATGTAAAAAGCCAAATTTTCCCTTGGGGGCAAATAAAGTTTATCTATCTATCTATCTATCTATCTATCTATCTATCTATCTATCTATCTCTGTCAAAATCAACCACAATGATATTGCCTAGTGGTAGTATATAAGGGGAGAACAGTATTTGGCCAAGGATGTTACCTTGTACTATTCTATAGCAAGTTCTTACAGTGGATGTATGGCTACCTGTTGTAACCTGAAAACATTTTGTCTGTTATGCGTGTCTTAAACCAATTTAAAACCAATTCAGAAAATTCCAGTGCTTGAAGGCAATATACTAAGATCTAATAAACCTAAAATAGATGTCTTGTTTGCAACCACTGTTAACCTAAGATTGTTGACAACCTTTAATAATGCTGTTACTGTACTATGGCCAGCTCTACAATTTAACCAGATTTTTTCAGCAATGTAATTATTATGCAAAAATGCAGTGATCTGGAGAAAAATAACCTTCTCTAAAGTTTTACTTAAAAAGGAGGGTTACAAATTGGCCAAAAAATTATTAAGAACAGTGTTATCCAAGGAAGCTTTCTTAAGTACTGGTCCATCCTTAGCACATTGAAATGCCTGTTAATGAGTGATGTCTTAACAATATGAAGTACCCATTCAGTAAATAAGGAAAACATTTGTTTGAACATCACAGCAAAACATGTTGACAATTTAAATTGCAAAACAACTTTGATTAGTCAATCGATATCTATAGTTCTAATGGTAGCTATGTTGGTATCAATCTTATTGTCAGAAATGTCACCATCTGTGAGCGGTATTATCGTGGTGCAAATATCAGTAATCTTTGTTTTTAAAAAGTATACACATTCATTGCATTAAGCAACAGAGAGTTTGTTTACTGTTTGTGATAGAGGGCCATGAAGCCTGTTGACTGCTGAGAAAAGGAATTTAGTGTTGTTACTGTTCACTGTGATGATTTTTGAAAAGTGGTCCTGTCCTGCTTTGCTGATAGTCCTCTGATACAGTGAAATGCTGTCCTTATATATCTCAATGGACTTCCAGTCTTGTTTTCCTCCACGAGTTCCCAGCTTTCATATTCCTTCCTTTTAACTGCAGTATATCTGCTGTTTTACAAAGAACAGTACTATTATATCCTGATGTTATTTTTTTTTTCTAGGGCCAATTCATCCAATTAATTTCTTAAAGTATTATTAAATTGTAAAATCACATCATTTATGGGTGCATCATTTGCTTCCCACCTTTAGTGACAATGACCTCTGAAGATTTGCACACAATCAATTTTGTGCTGTTTCATGTTTTTCTCTATTCTGTTTTCTAAAATGTACTCACATCAAAATGCACCATTAAGTGGTCTGATACTGCTTAGTCTTCAATTGTTACAGTAATAATTTTTGACATAACAAGACCTAAAATGTGGCCGTGGCTGTGCGTCGGTTCAGTTACATGCTGCACAAGGTTAAAGCAACCAAGGAGATGCTTCAAATCATTTGCCATATGGACTAAAACATCATCCACATGAAAACTAACTTCACTACAAATAATTAAATAATCAAATTTAGTGCACACCCTTGCTAAAAAAAATTGGAGAATTAATTCATGAAAGTTTAAAATAAACTTGGTATAGGTAAACAGTTATCACACAGAAGGAGGTTTAATTTTTACTATAGCACATACATACTCAAAAGATGTAAAAGCGTCTTGGTCAACATTACTACACTTAAATTCCTCCAGAAAAATATCTGTCACGCTGTCACCTTTCCTTGCTCATATGTTCTCATTCAAAAACCTAAAATTGGAAGGTGTAGCTTCAATAAGAACTGTTGGTCAGTCAAATACAGCACATCAAAATTTTGTATCAGTAATCAGTTGGTTAATAAAAGTTTTTTTAAAATAGATCTGATGTTCTAAAGAGCCAATCTAAACCACTTTAAAAGTACATAAATTTTCAGACATGTTGAAATAGTTTGCAAGTTCTATCTACCTCTGACATTCTTCTGTGTGGGAAACCTATTTGAAATTATTTGTACAATACTGTTATTCTTACGTTGGTAGTCTTAGCAGTAATAGCACATGCACCTTGAATATTCTACCCCTTCTGTAGTCATAAAAACTTGAAAAACTTTGAAATGTTTTCTTCTAACATGAAAACTCAGTTCCAAATCAGATTAAGACCATTCCTCCTGTATATCTGAGGTCTCACTCAGGACGTGTCCCAATTATCAATGCAATTTATCTTCTTAGATACACAGCGCTGTTTTAACCAGTTTTTTAGGGGAATGAAGCAAATGAACTCCTGAATATCACGATTATATACTGATAACGGACCTGATAAAATCAACTGCTGCTCATGTTGCAACTCCAGATTATCAAGATTTTCCCGGATGACCCTTGGTAGTCCGGGGTGCAGACAATCCTCTAGTTGCCTAGTGTCAGAGTGCTTAATTTCTACTTTTCAGGTGAAATAATGCACATTTCAATCACTGTTATTGCAGTTTGCTTCCTGTAAAATCAATTTTTTCATACAACAAATGTTTCCAGATATTCAGAACTTCATTTGCATTGTAAGTCACATTGAATAAAGGCATCAGCTAAATAAATAAATAAATAAATAAATAAATAAATTTTCAGATAATCTATAACATGCAACTAACACTAAAGGAACCAACCAACCTCTTAAGTTCTATTCTAAATGGGACATAGGAAGAAATGTCAAAAGCTGTAACTGTTATCCGTAACGTCTTGGAATAGTAGGTCCATGGCTAAGCAGCTGCGGTGGGTTGGCGCCCTGCCCAGGATTGGTTCCTGCCTTGTGCCCTGTGTTGGCTGGGATTGGCTCCAGCAGACCCCCGTGACCCTGTTTGGATTCAGCGGGTTGGATAATGGATGGATGGATGGATGGCTAAGCAGCATGGGGTTCATTTTTAATAAATAAATAATTAAATAGCCGGCTCGATCTTCGTGGCTGCAGGAGGTTGGTGGGGTAGTTGAGACGGAACACACCTGCACATAAGGGTGTGGTCTGTCTTGATTCCTCCGTTGGCTTTCTGTGGTCCGCAAATGAGCTGCTGGACCATCCGTAGCATATAAGGGAGAACCTATATGAGAGAGATAAAAGAAAAGAAAGAACAGAGAGAACAGAAACAGAGCAGCGAGAACAGCATTGTGTTGAGAGGCAGAACGGGCCAGCTAGCAAGCATGGGAGAGGCAGCACAGTTGTAAGCCCTGTGAATGACTGAAGAATCAGTGCTCTAGGGGCAGATCGTCCTAACTAAATATTTGTCGAGGAGTGTGCGTGATCATTGCAGAGTCCTCCCAAGGCATACCAGGAGAGCAAGAAGGATGACAAGAGAACAACCGACCCCGAGCAGTCTGACCGACGTTGCTTGAGGCAGCTAAAATAGGGGTCATGTGGTGAGGACTGTGGCTGCTAGTGTCTCCACCGGCTGAGCGAGTAATGGGTGAGCCAGGGAGACAAAGTTAAAGTTGTACTGAGCTCTTCTGAAGGAACACCAAGGACCCAATGACTGTGTTGTTGGTTTTTACTCATTTTAATTCTGGATTTTAAACTCACGGATCATCCCAGTTTTTAAGAATTATTTATTTATTAAGAGTGTTTGCACTGCACTGTTTATTTGGATTACTGTTGGTCTGACTTTGTTTTAATAAAGACACTGAGCACCTTTTTATATCTACCCCTTGCCATAAATGTGTGGCCTCATTTGCCCGGGTCAGACCTTGGTTACGTTACAGGCAATGCAGGTTCAAGTGGTTTCCAAAAAGTTGAGTGGGAGCATGGATTCAAGCCGCCCCATCACAGACCTCTAATTGCAGGAAGCTTGCTGACCAGAACTGTCTTTTCTTTCACTCCTTTACTTCAATACGGTCAGGGCCGTTTGAAGGAATTTGGGGGCCCCAAGCAAAATGGACATGGAGGCCCCCCGCACGCACGCAAAGGAACCACAGCATAGCCATACAGTTTAAATTCACTCACACTTTATATAAATAAAAAAGGTTTACAGTGCAAATACTGCTGTTGCATATACTGTGCATAAATAAAAAAATGTTTAGAGTGCAAATACTGCTGTTGCATATAAAGTGCATAAAATTTGAACATTTTCAACAATTGAACAAAAAAAAACCTATTACAAAGCTATAGCAATGTCATGTCATTTATGTATGATACATAAACATATTTCTGCTAGCCTACCTGCTGCAAAATTGCACCATTTGTACAAGACAAGTAGAGCTATTTTATGTGTGTAATTTATCACCACTGTCTTGTTTTTTCTTATCCTCCTCTTCCTTTCTCTTCTTTCTTTTTTGGCTTCCTGAAGCATAATTCCGCTTCATGACTGCCGAGGAAGTTTTGTATTTTGCCGGCAGCAGAGATCGCGTGGTTGGCTGGCTGCTGTCAGCGAGGGGGGCCCCCTTGAGGGGGATCCCGATAACAGTGTCATTGCACTTTACTGCATTCACTATCAATGGGGCGCTCACACAGTTTGTCGCTGCATTTTATTCTTAACCAGTCGTTGTCTTGTGGCCCCAGGCCAGCTCGGGGCCCCAAGCAATTGCTTGGTTTGCCTGCCTTGTCGCGACGGGCCTGAATACGGTTTACCACCAATAGAGGGATTCTCAGAAGGGTCTTCTCATGTCCATAAGGAATTGCATTTAGACAAGGAACGATCAATCTGTAGTAGCAAAGAGACACTTGATTTAAACTTTAACTTAAAATATTATATTTATTTGCATCAAAACCAAATATAAAGCAGTACAAAGAATTGTACAGCCTAGGTGGGTCAAGTCTTCATTTAGTGTGAGATGTCAATTCCTTTGGTTGCAAATTATATATCCTTAATCAAAAAAGAAAAAGACAATGATTTTTTGTTGGGGATCGAGCCCTTTGGAAAGCATTCAGGAGCTGAGAGAGAATGTCTACTAACAAGTGTCAGTCAGCTGACAGAACAGAAAAGGGTCTTCTTTTACAACAAAAAAGATATCCACTCTCCTGTCCTCTTTCCCAGAATGAGTACATAGTTAGCAGTATGTGGCATGACATTTTACAGATTCTTAAAACAGAGGAAATGGAAAGAATCATTATCACTTAGCTCAAGGTTAATTTTTCCATGCAAATCAAAAGCAGCACAATCTAACTATTGTTGTGACATGGAATTCCAAAAATGGCAGATAGTTGTGAGGTCTCCAAAATACAGCCAAAGAGTGGACCAGTAACTCCACAGGCAAACCCAAAAGAGGCCCACCCAGTCCCACCCCAGACTTACTACTAACTGCAGGATAAAAACTGATTAGAAGGAGCTGAATACTTATGTATTCAATTATTTGTTGCTTTATATTTTTATTTAATTTACCTCAGTTGCATAGATGTGTTTTCACTTTGAATTTGGCAAAGACAAGTCTTTTTTCTGTTGATCAGTGACATAAGAGCTAAATTAAATCCACTGTGATTCATTGTTTTACAAAAAAATGCACTGTAAAATATTTATGGAGTACTGAGCAGTACTTTCCAGGTGGATTAAATAAAATTAGGAAAAGCTAGTAATTCTATATAAACAATACCACAATCTTTAACTAAGACCAGATAAATGGGGTCATATTGAAAAAATGCTTAATTATTCTTGATTATATGCCTGATTATAAAATTAGTCCTGCTAACCATCTATGATAGGTTGAAATCTAAGTAATTAAAGACCCCAGAGTATTCAGCATTAATTTTTACTGTGCACCATCTATTTGAATGTATTTTGTAATGCATGTTGTAGTAAAATGCATTGCATTTTTCATTTAACAGGTGGTGCCTCACAAACATTACCACTGATTTTATGAATTCCATACCAAATGACATATAACAGAGACATAGCAATGGATGGTCACACAGATACACACACACACAGCTACTTTTATTAAGGTGGATGATTGACTAATTGGCTAGATGATGAAAAGGCTAGTATATCCATCCTGCTATATCCTAACTACAGGGTCACAGGGATCTGCTGGAGCCAATCCCAGCCAACGCAGGGTGCAAGGCAAGAAACAAACCCCGGGCAGGGCGCCAGCCCACCGCAGGGCATACACACAAACCAGGGACAATTTAGGATCGCCAACGCACCTAACCTGCATGTCTTTGGATTGTGAGAGGAAAGCAGAGTACCCGGAGAAAACCCATGCAGACACGGGGAGAACATGCAAACTCCACACAGGAAGAACCCAGGAAGTGAACCCGGGTCTTCTAACTGCGAGGCAGCAGCACTACCCACTGCGCCACCATGCCACCCATATGCTAGTATACATACATGTGAAATGAAATCTTTAAATGAAGTACCATCATCTATATTGCAGTAAAAATAATCTACCTAATCCATTTTTAGCATTCTATTAATTTTGTAAAAGAGACAGTTTTCGTTACATAAGGTTAGGAGAATAAATGGAATTATTCTAAAATTCCAAATCTATATTTCATATTAATGATTGTTGAACATTTTTATGAAGTTGTTCTGCCTGGGCAGGGACAAAAAATTAAAAGAGAGGCAGACAATCTAACAGCGTCAAAAGCATAAATGGAGTGTCAATCTCAAGGTCTAATGTACTGAAAGAACTAAGCCCAATATGCAAGCCAGAAATTGAATTAAGAAAACATGGAAAAAATTTAAACCCTTTGTTCAAGCAGACACCAGATGTGAAAAGTCTTTTGTTTATTACCCAGAATCTTCAACATCAAGTGCATGACGTTGACCTTTATGCTGCCAGTTGTCCTGGGTAGCAATCACAAGCAGTATAAAACATAATTGTGACACACTAAGCTGTGAAAATGATTTAAACTGAAAAACTAATTAAAGAATCAGATTCTGCACATAACAAAATCGTACAGGAAAAAATGAAAACATTTAAAATAATACAGAATTTTTTTTTTATTAAGTCCAAAATGATGACAAGCGCTACAAGCTATAATTGCTCTGTAATTTCCTTTGCAGTATTTCTGATTAGAAGATGAGTAATTGTATTCACAATTAACAATGATTGGTTGTGCTGTAAGTGATTTAAATTGCTGTGTAAATTCTGTGTAGTACTGATAATTAGGAACATTGGTAGATAATTGATTTTATTCACTCTAATTAATTAAAAAATGCTCTAGATTGCTGTGTAAACTGGTTTGTGACTGTGCTCACTGGTAAAGCGCATTAAATGAGAAATGTCATGTAGGCTGAATGCTTAGTCTTGCCCACAGATCTTCACTTGCTCTTCGGTACTTACTGACAGTGGGGCCATTCGTGAGGATGGAAGACTTAATAGTGCCTGAGATGACAGAGACAGCTCCCAAAACTGTTAAAGGAGTGATTAATGTTAATAAAGCTGACAGCTGGAGAACAAAGGCATATGGCAGAAATGAAATAAAGGTCAGCATTTAATAAGTAAAAATTCATTAAATACATGGAAGAGGTGAAGATATAGTCAAAATGCAACTATAAAGTTTATAAGCCACACATGCTGAACATGAGCAAAATCTTAACTAAAAGCATAGTCAAAAATGTAACAGAGATCAAAAAATTCAGGAATATGCCGAGATTAGATAAAAGACAGAAATGACTGAGCATTGAACGATGGCCAGAAGCTAGTATGAATAATGAGGCTGAGAGCTTAAACAAGCCTTAGGTTAGTGCTGTGAAACGGCAACTGCTAAGCATGATCAAAGAAAAATGCTTTGGCATAACAAAGAAACCGTCAATGGTCACTGAAGTGCGGCTCATATCTCTTGTTGTGGACATTCAGTGGTATGTATAATAAATCTGACTATCAGTGCCTTTTTTTTGTTTTCCTTCAATAACTGAAGAGTGGAAAGGATATAAAATTACATGAATAAACATGGGAACTGTGGGGAACATCTGAAAAAAAATAGTTTATTGGTTCATTTCTAGGGACTAATCTGTCTGTTAATTTTATCATTGATTTACTTCTATCAAAAATTTTTATTCAATGGTTGAATAAGTTTGTTAAATTTGTTAAGTTTAGAATTTTATTTGCAATTAACTGTTCATTGTTTTCAGGTATTATATTGTGTCTAAAAAAACTTCACTGTCTTCTATTTTGGAAAACTTTATGTCTTCATCCTATTTTAACACTTAATCTCTCATCTGATTTTCAGGTTAAAGCAATATTTTTTTATGCTATATACCTATCTATGCCCAGAATGTTTGTGATACTAGCAATCTGTTGCTGGCATAGTATAGCAGTTTAAAAAGTGTTATTTTTATTTTGAGGTAAATATAAATCACAGCAGTGATTTTCCCCCCTCTGTCCCTAAAGCTGATGTCACATTATGTGACTTTAAGTGGTGTTGCATGTAGTGTTGGGCATGAATTAGTTCAAAAGGCTGCATTCATCGAACAAGCTCATTTTTTTAAGAATGGTGAACTTAACGTAACGTATTTGCAAGTGAAGAACATGAACGTGAGTTACTTCAGTTTTACGTGACATTCTGGATCTGGTTTAGGTCCAAATTAAACGTTTTCCCTTACCCTGTAATGTAGGGGTGGAGCCAAATCCAAATACAGTATTTGGATAAGCAGAAATAGTGGATTTTTACAAATATTTATTTCATACAAATGTTTTTCCATTTATTTGTATTCAGGAAAATAACATGAAATCAAATAGGCACTGTCTGTGTCTGTCTGCTTGTGCTTAAGCTGCACCCCCGCTGACACGAGCATGCAGTGAAGCTCCACTTTCGCTTTTAGGAAAACATTGTACTTCACAATACCACTTTATATTTTACCCGTTGGACATGCAATATGTGACGAGAATTTTGACCAGCAGCGTAATCGGTTAGTTCACCTACATGCTGGTTCCACAGTCACCATTTTATGTCACATGGTTGGAAATAGAGCTGTAATTTATATGTACACTTGCATTTATTTAATTTCTTTTTTGACTGGGAGGATATTAGCATATATGGTTATACTTGTTTGTTGCTGGGTATAACTCAATAAAGTGTATTTAAATAAAAAAAATCTTCATAATTATTGTATTTTATTCAAGAACACTGTAATCTATACTAATAAACGGCAAAGCCCTCACTCACTGACTGACTGACTGACTGACTGACTGACTGACTGACTGACTGACTCATCACTAATTCTCCAACTTCCCGTGTAGGTAGAAGGCTGAAATTTGGCAGGCTTATTCCTTACAGCTTCCTTACAAAAGTTGGGCAGGTTTCATTTCGAAATTCTACGCGTAATGGTCATAACTGGAAGCTGTTTTTCTCCATTTACTGTAATGGAGATGAGCTTGAAAGCCGTGGGGGTGGAGTTTGACATCATCACGCCTCCCACGTAATCACGCAGTACGTAGAAAACCAGGAAGAGCCCCAAAAAGCGCTGAAGAAAATATGCATTATATAATTGAGAAGGCAGCGAAACAATAAGAAGTGAGCGAGTGATATATACAACCATATTCATGAGTTCTACTACTTCGGAAACAAAGCACAGTGTAAACCTACACTTTAAATTAAGTTCATAGACAGGCTGCCGCTGGCGTTTGTAATTTAGTGCCTGCCCATATAAGGCCGTCCGTCAGCGGCAATCCAATAGCAAACTGCCACGGGTAAATATTCACAGGTGAAGGACTGTGCTTATGCAGAGGAAGATGAGATAGTCAGGGTGGTGTTTGGCACAAACTCAGCGAAACTGCGAGAGAAAGTTTTAAGTACCGGGACTTCGGTAGCATTAGATACAGCCATGGCCATAGCACGACATGGCAACAGCACAGCTGGGAACCTTCGATGCATGTACACCGAGCGGCTCACGTGAACTGACGCAGTGCACAGACAAAAAGCAACAGTTCCGAAGAGCGCTGAACAAAAACCGAATTACACAATTGAAAAGGCAGCAAAAAAATATGAAGCGTCTGATAAATACAAAATAAGTATGTAATAAGTACAGCTACTGAAGAAACAAAGCACACGGTGGAAAAAGTGAATGTCCCGCTAAAGGAAGACAGTGTTAAAAAAAAAACCCGTGCATGCAGTGTGTCAGGTCTCAGATAAAGAAGAAGACGAGCTGTTTATTGATGCAGTAAGAAACAAATCTTTTTCATAGCTTATTTAACACACTACGTCTCCGCTGCGATACGCGGGTATATATATATGTATATATATATATACCCTGATCTACATACTCGAATAATGAATACTTTATTCGCAATCAATGATTGTTTTGATAAAGCCATACTCAGTGTATTCATTAGATGAACGGTAAAAAAGTAAGAGCGAGGGGAGGGTCACTTATTGAGGCATGCAGGCAAAACCACATTAGCACGCGGGCTCGATGTACGAAAAAATATATCTTTTCAAGTTCTATTTAGTCCATATGTGTCAAATTCAAGGGCCACGGGCCACATCCGGCCCGGCGTGTAATTATATCCGGCCCGCGAGATAATTTTATATACTGTATTATTGTTATTAATGGCCCGGATATATGAAGCGCTGGTAACACAATAAACTACAGATCCCATAATGCAGCGCTTCAGCTGCCTTGCCGAACACTTACCATGTTAATCAAGTCTAGCTTGCAAGTTATTGCGAAGCTAGCCCACACGATGCTTAAGAGAAAAGTTGATTCTGAAAATAGAGCCTTTAAAAACCAATGGGAGGCTGAGTATATGTTTACTGACATTGCCGTTAAACCCGTGTGTCTCATTTGTGGAGCTAATGTGGCTGTAATTACAGAATTTAATCTAAGACGGCACTATGAGACAAAACATCAGGGTAACCTGAAAGACCTGAATGCAATGCAGAAGATACAGAAAGCAGAAGAATTAAATAAGAATCTGACACTTCAGCGGACGTTTTTACCCGTGCACAATCACAAAGTGATTTCAAGTGAAGCTGCTTTTATGGGAGACACAAATGCACCAGTGCAACTTGCCCCACTTTCCCTGTTGCCAAGTAATGTTGAACCAAGTCGGCACAACGGTGTTCCCAAATACGCACTTTGCTGATAAACTGAGCGCACTGCGCACTGAGTTCGCACGGTGCTTTGGTGACTTTGAAGAACAAAAAAAGAATTTTGAGTTGTTTCGCAAACCATTTGCTGTTGATGTGGAAACTGCACTTGTGCAGATTCAGATAGAGGTGATTGAGCTGCAGTGTAATGGCACACTGAAGGCAAAGTACGATACTGCAGGGCCCGCACAGTTTATTCACTCCATTCCCGCAGAAATGCTCCAGCTCCGTCTACATGCGGCTCGAACCTTGTGCATGTTTGGTAGCACATATCTGTGTGAGAAGCTCTTCTCAGTGATAAAGACTAACAAAACAGCACACAGGAGTCGCCTCACTAATGAGCACCTGCAGTCCATCCTGAGAATCTCCACAACACAGAACCTCACACCAAACATAAACGAACTTGTTGCCAAAAAAAGATGCCAGGCGTCCAGCTCTAAAATGACATATGAGCAAAGACAACTGAATGATTTGATTTGTTATTGCTGAAAGGAACACATTTTATTTATATTTCCAGGTTTTGTTATGCAGCATGTTCATATTTGAATTTGTATAATTTTGACAGGATATATTTTTATGGAGAGCAAAATCTTTTGGGATATTTAAAATCTAAGTTTATTTTTTATATAAAATTACATAAGAGTAAAGAAATTTGAATGTTTGTTCTTTTAACGTTTACTTTATTTCTAACTTGTATAATTTAGACAGGATATAATTTTTATGGAGAGCAAAATATTATAAGTTATTTAAGGTTTGAGTTGATTTATTCCGGAATAATATTCCTGTCTGTTTTTATTCATATTTATGTTCAAAAAAGTTAAGTTTTAAAAGTTTTAAAGTTTTAAAAGTTTAGTTTTAGTTTGTTCAATAAATGTTTATCCTGTTCGGTCTGCAACCTAAAGTGTGTTTTGGATTTTGGCCCCCTGTGCAATTGAGTTTGACACCCCTGATTTAGTCGACACAAATATCTTTGGTTGGAATGTAAGGCGAATTTACTCTTTACATTTGTATGGTGAAGAAAAATTTATGCAATGATGCCTACATTTAACTTCCATTCCTACCAAAGATATTTCTGTGGACTAAATAAAAATTCCTTCTATTTAAAATTTAAATAGAACTTGAACAGATACGATAGTTCATAATATCCACGCAGACTTGCACGTAAGAGCGGGAGTCATCCGTTTTAACAAACAGCATATTGCACTGATACGAAATAGCCTGCCCATTTAATTATTTAGGAATGGATAAATAAATTAAGATTTTGTACAAATAATGTTTTTCATTTTTCTTCCTTGATGGATTCTGCCACCCCCAGCAACAGTTGCTCGCACCCCAAAGAGTGTATGTATGTATATATATATATATATATATATATATATATATATTGTGAAAGCTGGCCCCGGCACAGACAGACGGACAACATGGCTTCACCCAACACACGTTTATTTTGCTATACACTATTTACAAAGTCCTGTGCACTCACAACCCCAGTGCCTCCAGCACCGATTTCCCCAAAGTCCAGGGCCCACAGTCTCTGTGCCTTCCTGGCCGCCTCCCGTCCTCTCTCTCCAGCTCCGTCTGCTTCCTCCCGACTTCCACCTCCTGACTGGAGAGAGGCGGCCCCTTTTATGGGGACCCGGATGAGTTCCAGCTGCTTCCCGGCACCTGACGTTGGCCACACCCCTGTGTGGCGGAAGTGCCGGCTGCGCACCCGGAAGCCGTCTGTGCATCCCCAGTCGTCTTCCCCCCGGCACTTCCTGGTGTGGTGGAAGTGCCGGGCTCTCGGGATAATTAGGCACTGGGGCGCCGCCTGGCGGTGGCCACGGGTCCCTGCAGGGCTGGGCTTCCAAGCCCTGTACCCGAGGCCCCCTGCATAACCAGGACGGACGCCCCCACTCGGTCTGGAGGAGGCACACGCCCTCCTCCGGTCCTCCAAGGCGTCCCGACCGGGCTCCAGCCCCGGCCGAGGACCAGATGGGATAAATCGGCATCGGGGCGCCGCCTGGCGGTGACCACGGGCCCCTACAGGGTAGGGCTTCCATGCCCTCGACCCGTGGTCCCCAACAGAACCAGGACGGACGCCCCCTCGCGGTCTGGAGGAGGCACAAGCCCTCCTCACGTCCTCCTGGGCGTCCCGGCCGGGCTCCAGCCCCACAATATATATATATACTGTATATATATGTGTGTGTATATATGTAGATATGTATGTATATGTTTATATATGTGTGTGTGTATGTATATATATATGTATTTGTGTGTATATATGTGTGTGTATGTATGTATGTGTGTATGTATATGTATGTGTATATATTGTGAAGGATGGCCGGCCATTTATCCCGGCCAATACCCCCCAGCCGCCAGGTGGAGCCCTCCTTGCAGCGTGGAGGTCCCCAGAAGACCAGCAGGGCATCATGGACATTGGAGTTTTTATCCAAAGCCCTGCTGGATGCCGTGGGGGCCACAGGAGGGAGCTGCAGGGAGGACCGAGGGCTTCTTCGTGCCCTGTGACCCGGAGGTTCGTCACAGGAAGAGCAACGGACTTCCGGGTTGAAGAAAAGGACTATTTACCCTGACCCGGAAGGAATAAGGACTTGTGGACTGTTGGGCAGAAACACTTCCGGGTCAGGAGATATAAAAGGACTGTGGGAGCTCCCAGACGGTGAGCTGAGCTGGGTGGAAGGGTGGCAACGCGTCTGGGAGCTGGAGGATTGTTTATTATTGAGTATTGTGATTATTGAATGAGTATTGTGGTGGAGAGTGTGCTTTGTGCACTATGGCGATTAAATAAAGTCAACAATTGGACTTTTACCTGGTGTCTGGAGTCGTGGACAGGGGTTCAAGGGAGCGAGAGCGCCCCCTATTGTTCACAATATGTAGATATATGTTACATTATTTTCAAAATGTTTCATTTTCTTTTTCATTACTTCTTTAACACACTACTTCTCCGCTGCGAAGCATGGGTATTTTGCTAGTTAAAATATAAGTGTCCCTTAGGGTTAAATAAATCAAAGCATTTTAAAGCTACAGAACAGCACAAACAGACTAATATGTTTACCTTAAAATTGCAACAAAAGCATTTTTACAAATTAATTATACTATTAATTTCAATTTTATATAACTAACTAGCAAAATACCTGCGCTTCACAGCGGCGAAGTACTGCCTTAAAATTTTTATTAAGAAGACAATTAAACCTTTTTAAAACTGAGGGAAAATATACCAATAATTATTTGTTAAGGATCTCTTTGTATGCCACGTTGTCAATTCGGCCCTCCAGTTGTAATATGACCAAGCTGTAGCTGTGCGCTGAGCTTACTCTTGAGCATGCAACGTACAGTTGTCCATGTGAACAGTAATCTTGTTTCAAATCTCACAGCTTGGATTGCTGCTGTCATAATCGGTTTGAGTTTCATGGTTTGTTTCAATTACGACAGTATTTGTAGGACTTGTGTTGAAGAGACATTCGGCATCTGTCAAGCGTTGTAAGTATACAACCAGTTTCATTGATAACTTCACATCCAGCTTTTGAGAGTTTAAACATTTCTAAACATCAAAGTGTCCATTACTGAAATCGTCACCTGTGAATCTAAGATGTTTAAGAGGCATTGGCGGTTGTCCAAAGGTGTAAAATATTTGGACATTTCGGTACACTTAAGCATTTCACTCTTCTAGTGCTCCTGTGTAGTATAATTATCTCCTGTACCGTCATCAGTCCAAACCTTGAACCTGTCCCAATCATTCAATACATAAGACACAATGTTCCTCCGGATATCAAGAGTGAGCCTGATATGGCCGTGCAATATGTAACAAAGAGAATGGAAAAGGTAGGTGCCATCTCCGGGCATGGAAACCACTTGGTAAGTGACAGTTCTTTGATCGATGGTGATCACCTCGATAGACATTTTAATGGGGGTACAGTTGGAATGATAAAGGAAATGGGTACCTGAACAATGTAAAGTAAGTCTAAAATACCTACACAATAACTATAATCGTAATAAATGAACAATAAAACAGCGGAGAAGCCATGGATTAAATAAAAAGGCTGTAGTTATCAGCAGGGAGACGTGAATACCGTGGCGGAGCAAGGAAGAGAATGTAGAGACTGGAGCGACAGACGGCCTTATATAGGCAGGCAGCCAACAACGTGGGAGGCGTTGGGAAGGGGGACCCAACACCGCCTCACACGGTGACCGAGCTGCAGGCTAAGGACGTATATATGTACGTAAGTAGGATTCAGTTAGCGTTGGGAACCCGTGTACCAAATTTCTTGAAGATAGGCCCATAAGTAACAAAGACCGTTGAAAAGTTCAATATGACAGCCGACAGTGGCATCATATCACCGAAATAAGTACCAAATTTCAGCTTTCCACCCACACGGGAAGTTGGAGAATTAGTGATGAGTCAGTGAGTGAGTGAGTGAATCAGTGAGGGCTTTGCCTTTTATTAGTATAGATTTTCTGTGGGTTTTCCCCTGAGTACAGTGACAAAGAAATGGTTGCTCAGGATGACTGGCATTTCATTTGAAACTTGAAAGAAATGGGTCATTAGGCACACCAGTAAATGAAAACAGAATGTGATGTAGTCTTATCCAGTTATAGTACCTGCTCATCATCAGTCTCTCAGTCTAAGCGGGTTACAGTAAATAGCCACAGGTTGAAAATCTTCACACTTACACTTTACACTTATATTCCGTCTATTAAACAAATGGAAGAGGAAACCATTTCTAACAAGTCACTACCTTATGTGAACCATTAAAATGTAGGAAGCTACAATTCAGTCATGTGGCTTCCAGGCCAGCAACCATGCCAAACACCTGGAGTGTGCTTCATTTTGCTATTATTTATGGCCACTTAATATCCTATCTTGAAATGGAATGAATAGTTTATTAAGTCATTTAAATAAAAAAAAAAACTATAAATAATTATATGGTTAAGAAAGAAAAAAATGTACGGAGGTCGTTCAAAAAGTTTCTGCACTTTTTTTAACTCTGTTTATTAAGAATTTCAAAAATAAATCACAGCAGTTTTCTACATACCGTATATACTTACGGATAAGTTCTCACGTGGATAAGTAGGGACTTGATTTTATCATATAATTTCTGGTATTTTATAATGTCGGTCGTATAAGTCGAATGTGGAAAACTCACGCTATTGGTCCAAGAGATTATGATATGTTAACGCCCACCTGAGAGAGTAACCACGGAGCACACTGCCTTTTATTTCAATGTGGGTGTGGCAATGCTCTGCATCTCTGTGCTCCTGACCTCTCTCTCTCTCTCTCTCTCTCTATTGTGCCTATATGACCACACAGTAATAACCGAACTATTCCAAAGCAACGTTTGCACTGATTTGTCTGTCTCACACCCTTATTCACCTTTATGTTAAGAGCATCCCTTATCTATGATGGAGCATTCGATCAGAAGAAAATATGAAGCTGATTTTAAATTAAACGTCATTGAAGCAGCGAAAGAAATCAGTAACTGCGCTGCTGCATCAAAATTCAATGCATCTGAGAAAATGATGTGAGATTAGAGGAGGCAAGATATAAAAAAAAAAAAATAAGTGTCACATTTTTGAACAGGCGTATAAGTTGGGGTCTGATTTTATAATCGATTTTTCGGGTTTCAATACCCAACTTATATGTGAGTATATACGGTAGTCACCTTCCTTTGCAATGTAATTTTCCCAGTGTCGTACCAACCTTTTAATTTCCAATTACTACTCCTCCCACCTTCACCGTTTCCAACGAAAATATAAAAGTGCAGAAACTTTTTGAATGTCCCTCATATAAGAAAGCTGTCAGAAGTTAAGTGCTGTTAGTTGGATGTAGTAGTTATGTTATTAATATTAGTTGTATTAGTATCACTATTATTTTATTTTAGGCAGATGCTTTTAAGGTATACATTGTAAAAGAGGAGGGCACAATATATATTATATTTTATTACAGGGAGGGCTTGAACTGGTATCCTCATGGTTTGAAATTCACATTTGTTGCTTTAAATTTTTTTATACTTTTAAATATTTGCTACTGCTCTGCTACTTTATATTTTTCTAAAAACATATTAGACTGAACTGGACACTTCCATCATTTCATCAGCAAACTACTTTTTACAAATCATGGCTGCTCCAGAGATCAGCACTGTCTTTTGAAAGCGCTTGTTCAAGTCCATTCTCATGGGAACTCCATGATCTCTGCAGTACTATCCCAGCAAACACATTAAAATATGATATTATTTTACCAGCCTGCAGTCATACCACATGCACATGTAATCCCCCTGAAACTACGAGGTGTGGCAGAAAAGTAATGAGACTGATTTTTTATTTACCAAAGTTTTTATTTTTTTTCAAACATCAATGTTATCCCCTTCAAAGTAGTTCCCTTGGGCAGCTACACACCGATGGAGACGTTGTTCCCACTGTTGGTAGCAGCGCTGGAAGTCTTCAACCGGTATGGTCTTCAGCATGTCCGTTACACTCTTTTGGATGTTTTCTAAAGTCCCGAAATGACGTCCTTTGAGGACATTTTTCAGTTTAGAAAAAGGAAAAAGTCACACGGACTGAGGTCAGGTGAATAAGGGGGCTGGGGAACCACAGGAATGCGTTTTTTCGATTGTCCTTCTGCTCAATTGTGAGGTTTTTCGGCACCATTTTGGCACAGACCTTTCGCATGTGCAAATGTTCAGTCAAAATTTGATGAACGGTAAATCTGTTCAAATTTAATTGTTCACTCAACATTCTTAATGTTAAACGACGGTCTGATCTCACAAGAGTGTTCACACGTTCGATGTTTTCATTGGTTTTCGAAGTTGAAGGCCTCCCTGAAAAACTTGAGCTCGGGATAAAGAATGTTCCCCATAGGCCTGTTTTAACTTTTCAAACGTCACACTTGCCGATTCTCCAAGCTTAACAGAAAATTTAATGGCACAACGTTGCTCCAAATTCCGCTGTTCCATTTTGCGTGACGCACAACCAAAAACACAACTTCGCTAATAGCAGTCACAAAAATCACGTAGTTAACGGAAGGAGTTGAAACTGGCACTGAGCTATGGGAGGGTACTGATACACGTGCTCTATCAAGGACAACAGCGCAGCGTTGCCAGATTGCTTGCAGTGTTGCCAGTCTCATTACTTTTCTGCCACACCTCGTAAGTATGTTCAGGCCCGGCTAGAACTTGGAAGGGAAAACATCTAGGAAAAGCTAGAGAGACCAACAGGGGGTGCTTCACCTGTGGTCTTCATCTGGTTACTTGTGTCTCAGTGCAGGGACAGGGACTCTCTGCTGTAAAAATGGCGCAGTGTTTCGGATGAAAAACCAAGGTGCCGACTGTCTGTGGTTATAATAGATTCCCTAGGTATCCTTTTGTACAGAGCAGAGGGTATCCTGATGTCCTGGTTAAATTGCCCTCCATGGCCTAGTCCTTCTGGACTCCTAATAATCCCCCATGTCTAAATGGCTCTCTCTCTCATCTCTCGCCTTGACCACTTAATAGTTACTGTTTGGTGAGCGTACTGGCGCAAAATGGCTGCTGTCACATCAACCAGGTAGATGCTACACATTAGTGGTGGCTGAAGTGGCTTCCTGCTCACTGTGTATATTGCTTTGAATAGTGAGAAAAGCACTATATAAATGTTAATAATTATTATTATTATTAGATATTGTATTCAAATAAGATTAAAAAATCATAATACAAAGGTATTATTAACATTTTCTTTTCTAAAACAGACCTACTAGTTTAGAAGTATATTAATGTAAGAGGAAGCCATTCAATTTATATAGCACTACTGTTCTCAGTACTGGCCAGGATGTATCCAGATTTTCTAATTATGGCATATGCACTACTACGAAGAAGAAAAAGGAAAAGAAACTCCTCATTAGTGGTAGGGAAAAAATGTTAGCTAACAGAGTACCTTATTCCCAGGGTAGACAAGAGCCGTAAATATACTCTGGGCTTGAAACATGTAGTGTTTATAGTGGAGGAATTGTTATCAAAATGTCATTGGAGTGCAAATCTCAGCACAGATACAGTAGCTTCAGTTTAGAACGACAGCTGCTGCAGGCCTCTAGATCAGAAAGAGCCAATGCTGACCCCTGCTGGAAGGCAGGGATCCTTGTTCACATGTTTTTATAACAGGCAGCTGCTGGATTGTGTGCTTCCCAATAATCAACACCTAATGAGTTAAACCTCAAAGAGGCAGCTAACGCCTGTCGTCATTGCATTTATTACTGGCACTTTGAACGTCTGCTATAACTGATTTTTATTAGGACAATATAATCTGCAATTCCTGTTATACCGTATACACTTTCTGGTTAGAATAAACTACCCTTATAAGAAAACTGTTATATTGAAAGTTAAATTTTGGTGAAGAGTGACAAATTACTAGTAATGTCTCTTTATAATGCATCAGTGACTAAAAGAGAAACATTTGGCCTGCTTATTGAAAAAGCTGATGCTTCAAGTCAGAGGCCACAAGGGTTTCTACTGGGTTCTTGTGGATCATCATCTCTAAGGGCATTTCTTGGGCAACAAACACTTCCAGTCTGGTTAAAAATGCACAATGCCGACTTTACCCTCTGTGAAAGCGAAAGAAAGCCTGCCTGTCTCTTCGGATTCTGTTGAACTTTTATTGCTGCTCTGTTGAGAGCATATTGACAAACTGCATTATGGTATAGTATGACAACTGCTCCATAGCTAGTGGTGAAAACTGCCTAACACATCATCAGTATTCCTGCTGCAGACTATTGCTGACCTGTAGCATACACGGTGTCTGTGACGGGCTCAGAGTATCATCAAGGATGCTATTCTCACCCTAACCATGGACTGTTTACCCTTCTCCCATCAGGGAGGCCCTACAGGAGCCTTCGGTGCTACACCAGCAGGCTCAGGAACAGTTTCTTTCATAACACCATCACCATTCTGAACTCTCAACCCTAACCACTCAATAGCTGACCCTTCTAAAAATTAATAACTTCTGATTGTACTCTTTGTTGGGAGCATGCGCTGTTAGCGTGTTCCACACCCACCACACGATGAACCACCTGGACTGGGACCTGTTTGCAGCGGGTGACACCTCAGCACCATATTGGAACAGTGTGAATTTTTTTTTATGGTGGCTGGAGTGCCAATCTTTCCAACAATACCCAAGTTACCCTGTAAGTTGGAGGACCTGCTTGCAGGGCTGGATGCAGGTTAACATCACACCCAGTATGAAGCAATTATCTATTCTGTATATAAAAAAATGTCATATATTTATTTTATTTGTATGCTTCCTTATTGCCCCATACTGTTTATTACACTTTAATGTACTACTGTATTTGCCCACACTGTTTATTGTACCTTATTCTATTATTTGCACTTACTGGTTAGAAGCTAAACTGCATTTTGTTGTACCTGTACAATGACAATAAAGTTAAATCTAATCTAATCTAATCAGTGTGATGCATGGAATGGTTGGAAAAGTGAAAATTAATTGAACAATCCCAATAGAGACTTCTTTTCATATTAGAAAAGCATTAAAAGAGTAAACAAAAATTCAATTAACACTTTTGAAGTGCATTGTACATTTGAATTTAAATAGAACTAGGAATCATTTACTGTAAATAAATCAAACATACATATATTGTATAAGACTTTGTAGAGTCTTGTGTATTGAGTTTATGAGATATTATGGGTATGGGAAAAGAAGGGCTTAACCGATTTCATTATTTTATCAAGTAATGCAAAAATAATTGAGGACAGCACAATTTAAAGTGAGTGTTACTTTCTATACAATGCAAAGTGTGAAGATTATTATTAAAATATTAAAAAACACAAATAGGAGGTTAGAAGCATATATTGACTGCTGAATTTTCATTAGATGATTGCCTGGAAAGGAATCAGCAGGGAAAGAAATTGAAAAGAATGAAAGGGCAAAAGTGAGTCCACAAACCAGGCAGAGAGAAGATTAAAGGGCTGGACGGTTGTTTAATGCTGGAGGAATGTGTGATCCACATTTGGGGTTGTGCTTAGCTTCTTCTGTGTTTCTCTAAATTGTGTTTTTGAAGCCCACGGAAAAAACTTGAAAAGAAAATTCAGTGTGACTATGGTCAACCCAGGTAAAAATAAAATAAATGTAATGATGCTAAAAATATTCTTTAATTACTTAAATTACATTTCTAGCATATTATTTTTTTTTGTGTGTTAAAAATAAGTGCAATGAAAACATAATACAATTGTACTAATGAAAGGTACATTTGTACTTCAGTAGTATTTCAGTGCTGCGGTGGGCTGGCGCCCTGCCCGGGGTTTGTTTCCTGCCTTGTGCCCTGTGTTGGCTGGGATTGGCTCCAGCAGACCCCCGTGACCCTGTAGTTAGGATATAGCAGGTTGGATAATGGATGGATGGAAATGCACTAATACATAAGCTGATATTTAGTGCATTCTGATATACTACCTTGAAAAAGTGTATTGTTAGTGTTACTTAATAGTTAGCTCTAAAAGCTTTAACTTCAAGTTCAATTTTAGTGGATTTTCATATACTACTATCAAGTCCTTTTTTTTGTTTGTTTGTTTATTTTTTAATATTCAAAATGTAGTAGTTACAAGTATATTTCTACCTCCATAATACTTCGGTGTACTTAAAATAAGCACACAAAGTCAATTTGGACACAAGAGTTTCTATGAATGCATGAAATGTAACTCAAATCCCACTGAAGTGTTACGACAGAACGACTGTTTAGATTGTTATTTGGCGCTTATGTACCAAACATAAAATGCAGAGCACTTTATTGCACTTACTTACGCTTATCTGCAGAGACCTGGGAAAAACGTACACTGAAGTACACCTAATTTAAGTACCCTTAAGTGGGCTTCCATAATATACCAAAAGTGGGCTACGTCTGAGTTGTAAAATATATCACAAATGTGTTTTCAGTATATTATCCTCACATTTTGATTGAAATATAAATCTATTTCCTATATAAATGTATTAGGTATCTGAAAGCTGGATTCAAATATACAAAGTACATTTATGAAAGTACAGAAATAATAAAACAGTGTGCTTAAACATATTTAAGCAGATCTTATTGGTGTCTCAAAACAGCACATTCAAGTACACTTAGCTGCATTTACATATATTTTAGTTACGCTAATGACATACGTAACATTAGCACACTAAGTACAAATTTTGTGCTTGAAAATAGCACACTTTTAATGCAACAAGTGCACTTAAATTGTAAAAAGTGCATTTTAGTGCATGTTTTTTTTTTACCTGGGAAGAGAAGTAAACTTCCACAGTAGACTTGGTAAGGCCTTTGACCCAAATAATTCAGCCATGTACCTTAAGAATATCTGCAAACTATCTGCCTGTTATGCCAATATAGATTGTAGGACACTATCTGAAGGAAGTTTGTTAAATACAGGAGTATCATTGAGTGATATTGTAACATCCAAAGGCACTATATGTGGCTCTATTAATGGCAGTATGTAATGTGTGTTCTGGCGTCCCTAATTTATCCCTAGCCCATCTGGACCCTCATGTTCTTTTGTCTCAGTCTTTGTGATCACCTTGAATGCAATTACTTTGACTTGGTCCTTTTTATTTTAATGCATTTCAAATATTCAGTTTACATAAAGTAAGATACCCTACATGTAATTGCCCCATACAATGTAAAATGAGCAAGTTAAGCACACATTTCTTATTCTAAATGTACTGCACACTAAGCTTTCCTTTTTTACTGTAACAATACACAAGTACATGGTAGCTGCTTATGTAATGACAGTTGTGTCAGTGCACCATACTCAGGCCAAATGATTCTGGATCTTCACCTTCTCTTCAGCACTGGCAGCTAACCCTCTATGTGGCTAATAATGAAGATGGAAAATTAGGTCAAAATGTTGAAGTACAGGGATGGAGAAGATTTGTGAGCTATGTACATATTCAAACTGATAAGATCAGTAAGCCAGTCAAGTGGCAATAATAAGAGAAAGGAAAAGGTGTAGTCCAAAATATTTACAGTAAGCTAAAGGCTAGTAACCAAATGTACCAAATTCTTAAAAAACCTGTAAACAAAAACTGAAGCAAGAGGCTAAAATCATCGTGAAATAAGAATTCTCAAAAGTGTGCCACGATTAAATGTCAAAATTCTCTTAAGGACACCACCTGAAAGTGAGTGCTGTGTAAGATTTTAGAAATGGATTGTGAGATGAGAATGCCAAAGTGGGAAGACAGACAAACAGACTCAGAAGAAAGGCTAGAGGCCCGTACACTGAGAAAAAGAAAGCAAGACAAATACCAAAACCCAACAGGCAAAGCAGAGCCAAACTCAGAAAAAGAAAGCAAAACCCTAAGACAAAAGTTTTTTTAGGAAGTCCCATCTGGATTTTTCAAGGACAAATGTAAAACAAATAATTTGATCCAAAGCAATGATGCTAAAACATGCACTTTTAAAGAGAGGGATGTGATGACATAACACGTTAAGTGACTTGTGCGTTTTGTAACCAGCAACAGAAATTGCTAAAATATGCCAATGTGATAGAAAAATGCAAAACAAAATGGATGATACCAAACAGAAAGATAAAAAAATATCAAAATTCCAAATATCAATTAGAAATTAACAACAAATGCAAGTGGTTAGAAAATAAGAGACCAGAAAGGCTGATTATGACAGAAACAGAATGATTATGATTATAAACAGAAGCAGAACAGGCCAAAACAGTCAGATGACTGCCAGGTACCTGTAATAAACTTGGAAGCTTCAAAGAGGAGAAACAGCTAAGTCAAGCAGCAAGTAGATGATATAGCCTTAATATTATTATTATTATTATTTGTTTTTTCATCTTTACAATTAATTTCTTTGAATATTTTGAACTTTGATTGCTTTTCTGATCAATATGTTGTATTGTTATTTTGGCGATGTTAAAACTCAATCAAACATCTATATTTTAATTAGGATGACTTTTGGCTAAAGAATAACACCACGCTAAGAAAAGACAGGATGTCGTAAGTGCCAGCAAGGTGCATGACTTTACTGTACCCATCTTCAGAACGTTTTTGCTTTTTTCATTTTAGCCTTTGGAAAGGTTTATGTCTACTAAAGGACCAATTATTGTCTGTGACAAAGAAACAGACAAAGCAAAACCCTCCAGTGTCTTCAAGTAGCATCTTGCAGAAAAACTCAGTTTTAAGCATCCATCCATCCATCCCATTATCCAACCCGCTATATCCTAACTACAGGGTCACGGGGTCTGCTGGAGCCAATCCCAGCTAACACAGGGCACAAAGGCAGGAACCAAACCCCAGGCATGGCGCCAGCCACCACAGCCATTTTAAGCATTCATCTATTATCTTTACCTTGTTTTGTCCAGCTCATAGCCTATTCTGCCAGACTCAAGGTCCCAAAGCAGAAACCATTGCTAAAATGTTTGGTTTAGTAGATTCTTTGTGGTTTTTTTTGTTTGCAGCTTCATTTACCCTTTAGGACTGCTTATTTGCTCTCATAGTGAAATGTACCCCATCTGTCTGTCTACTCTTGGATCTCATTTTTAACAATATATTTGCCCATCTCACTGTTTCTGTTCTGCAAAAGCTCTTCAGATTGCTAAATTGGCATGGCATCAGTTTCATCACAAGGCACATTTGAGACTATACCCATACTTGTTCATACTTGACCAATTTCATTAATGATGGCATTTATTGGAGGCAAACGCTGCATCTGAGCTAGGGTTCAGGCAACAAATTAATATTTGTTAATAAGAACTGCCTTCATAAAATTTAAAATGTCTGACCTCCCTGTTATGATCTCTGATTTTCAAAAATGTATATTTATTATATATTGATTATAGAATTTCGAAAAAGCAGAGATTCCAAATCTCGGGTGCATTTTGTGAATCCCATTGCCATGATGCCTCATCTGGATGCTGAGAGTGTGTTCACAGAGGTCGTGTTTTATCTGGGATTTAATGATAAGCTTTGAGTCCCTTAAAAGTTAATGAATCCTTGGTTTTGTCAAAAGAATTTTTTTGTCTTCCTGGTTTCTGAATACTTGATCTTGGTTCTCTATCCATCCATTATCCAACCCATTATAACGTAACAAAAGGGTCACGGGGGTCTGCTGGAGCCAATCCCAGGGCAGGAAACAAACCCCAGGCAGGGCACACACACACACACACCTACAGCACACACTAGGAACACCTAACCCGCATGTCTTTGGACTGTGGGAGTACCCGGAGTACCCCCACACAGACACGGGGAGAACATGCAAACTCCACGCCGGGAGGACCCGGGAAGCAAACCCAGGTATCCTAACTGCAAGGCAGCAGCACTACCCTGTGCCACCGTGCCGCCCTGCTCTTGGTTCTGAGTTCTAATTTTTTGATTATGTCCCAGTTTTGAAAGATAAGGCTTACTTTATATTTCTATCCTCAGCTTCCTTTTGATTTCATATTCCTCCAGGTTGTTACTTTTTCTGTCTTCCTGTGGGACAGTACACTGTCTATTTGTAAGAATAAGGAACAATAGGAAGCAAAACCGTCTAGTATTATTAAAGGTAGGTGAAATAAAACTAATAATGAAGAAAGATCTATCAGTATCCCTTGCCGTTGAAACTAGTACAATGCAATGCAATACAGCTTATTTTTTGTATAGCGCTATTCACTAATTGCAGGCACAGAATGCTATGAACAATTTTCAGTTAAAATACACAAGTATAGAGTATACCAATTACTAAATACATCACTGTTACAGATATAAATGCACATTTGCTTAAACACACAAAGAACAGAGTAGAAACAAATTAAACATAATTGAAATTAAACAATATCTGCCCTTTAATTAAATGATGATCTATCAGAAGTTGACAACAGTAGAGATTAAAATCAAAAAAAAGACAAAATTTACTTTATGTAAATTATCTGAGAAGACTTTTCCAGACTGAAAAAAAGTGACTTTTGAGCAATGCGGTACCCCTGCTACCTTTTATAAAACATGTCCTCATTTTACTAAAGTCAGCTAGTGTTGAGTGAAACAATTTACGTGAAATTGAACTTGGTGTTTTGCTTAGTAATAAAAAATTTGCAAAATAAGTTTTGATTTGTTTCCAGTGAAATTTAAGTCATTGACACAAGAAGAAAAGTGTTTAGTCCAGTCTGGAAGCATTTGCATGCTTTAATTCTGCATGAATGTACCTATTATATAATATTTAAATTAAGCTCTTTAGTAAATAAAAATCTCTTGTGAGAAGTACACATGTAGTACTGGTAGTACAATCCCAGACTTTGTCAGTGTGGACCATGGGGGCACATAACGCCGCCCTAACCCAACACAGACAGACAGAGGCACAAGTATTGCACAGCACACACATATTTTATTTACGGTTCTTCTTCACTCCCCCAAAATACAACACAATGTTTACAACACCAGCACCAAATATACAGTTCAGCACAAAAACCTTTCCTTCTTCTTACTCTCTTTCCCCCTCTACTCCTCCTCCAGTAAGCTTCTCTGGATCTCCAAATAGAGTAAGGCCGCACCTTTTAAGCTGGTCCTGGGAATGTGCCTGGAATCACTCCCGGGTGTGGTGAGAGCCCAATGTAGGACTCTGCAGCTCCCCCTGGCAGCCCCCATGGAACCCAACAAGGCTGTGCCACAGCTGCCCAGGAGAGCTGCCCACTAGTGTCTCGAGGAAGGTATTGCACTGCCGATTGCTCTCTCCCCCAGTCCTTCCACGGCGTTGGCATCCCGGCCAGGTAATGGCTGTGGCTGCCTGTCACACCAGTTATGATGACAGTTTTGGTAACAGAAAAGAAACTTGAAGCCCCACAGTATATCCACAGCCTCTTCTGCAGGAATCAAGAAACAGGCAAATGGCTGTTAGTACGTAACATCCACGGGGTGGAGGGTGGTGGGGTGATACGGGGCAGCTTCCCTTGAGTGAGTAAACACAGTAAAGTGAACAATTATGCATTTCTGTGTGTCACTTTGCAGAAAATAACACAGCATGACACATTCTTAAAAATGCACTGTACTCCTCTGTGGTGATGCATTCAAGAGGCATAAGCAGAATTAGATTACACGCAGTATTGTAGCCACAGAAATGAATCCTGGCAAACAAGGAAATGTGAATGAATTTTTAAGTAGTACTATTCCCATTTCCCACCCCAAAATACTTTAAAACCTCCAGAAATTCTTTTTTTACTGAGTGTCCTATTTTTAAATTGCAAAATCACATGCAAAACAAATTTGAATATCAGTTTTACATAACTGTATGTGAATCGAAATTTGCCAGTTTCATTCCTCACAAGTCATGGAAACAAAGTCTTATCTGCTGAGATAAACGAATGGAGCTTTATGCTACAGACAGAGTTAACAACATCACTTCGGATCTCAGTAGAGCAGGGCCAGTCCTTAACCTTTGTTTACACTCACCTCTGCCTAAATTCAACATTTTAGGGAAGGTTATGCTATCCTAGTTTTAAATATTTGAAAGTCTAACTTTGGAAAAATGGGCAGTGTATCCTATAATATTAATTCTCTTTATCTGTCATTGATGCAGATTAATAACTTCTACATGTTCTGAACAAGTCAATGAACAGTGTTCAAAAAGATTTGGTCATCAAACCAAATCCATTTTAATTATCGAGAGAGCAGTATGGTAAAGCTGGAAGTGTGCTGTAGTAGCTAAAGCTTTAGGCATTTAAAAGTAAAAGACTTTAAAAAGACTTTTAATTACTAATACACCTTTTAATACTATTCACTAAAGAAACAAGACGTATCAAATAGAAGAATTAAAGTAGCACTGCTTCATTGTGCAGGAAAAGAAAAACAAATCTAGAAATATGTTTTGGGGATTGACCCTCATTAGTTGTTCTGTTTCCATATGCTAAGAAACTTATCACAGTCACTTTCAGGACTACCCACTAGCAAAGACTTATTAATTACTTAACAGGTTTTGCTAAATGTCAACTCCAGTCAGTCAACACAAGGAATGAATTTTCATGGAGGTCAGCTGTGCTTGAAGCTCTAAAAACAGCCTGAACTGTGGCTATTCCCATGCCCCCATAGGTCATTAGCAACACAGATGTCAGAAATGTAGGCAATGTGAAGGTCCTCAGAATCGGCAGGTGATGACCTTCCATAATTAATTCCTCCAAAGAAGAACAGGACTGATATAGATCTGATAACAGTTTGTTATTTTAAATTATGTTAGGGCAGAAATCATTACAGTCCACAGACTGTTTTGTGGCTAAGCATCTGTAGTCCAGGAGCGAGTGGAATGCTGGATATCAGACATTGACTCTACATCAGTGTGACAATAGAAAAGACCAGTAATGTGCCCTACGGCTATGGGGTCTGGCTAAAAGAAGTTCCTTAGAGATGAGACCAAACTGCAAGCTTTGAGAGGAAATATGTAATTCCCACTTAATTAACAGTTTGTTGTGCTCTCTGAGTTGTGAGCAGCCTTATTGAAAATGACGCATGGTAAAAAAGGCCCTGGTCATGTGGTACATTTATTGATATGACTGAAAATTCTTAATTAATGTTTCTTCAGTTTGGTTTATTTTTATGCACAATTATTTAAAAAAAAAACCAAAATATAAGCAATTATTAAAAATAATAAAAAAATTATTGAGATCAATCAAATACTGTATAAGCCATATTATATAGTGAATGAACTAAGAATTAATTCTGGGTTTGTGGAAATGTGTGGCAAAAACTCTAGTGTTCCACCTTCACTAACCCATTGCATTAACAGGAGCTTTGAATCGCCAGGGATCAGAACTTTTCTATATCATAATCTCTTTTAATTCAACGTTGACCTCTTAAAAGTAACATTTTTCAAATGAGCCTCAGTATTAGCAAACTTTTCAATGCAGATTGGAGGATATCATTATTTATTACTCTGGGCTGTTTTTCCAAAAAATGAAGAATCTCAGCAATGAATGAGCAACTTAATGATACACATACATAATATATGATTAACTTTTCATACATTTCTCAAAAGTCTTCTTAAGCAGCCTCTTCACAAGCCACTACTCAGTTTACCCCGTCTCTGGAGTCACGTACTAAAAAGCATCATAAGTCGATTAAAAAGCAGTGAATTGAAAATAATATCATTCTATGTCATTGTAATTTTTCCTTCAGTGGAATGAAATAAGCTTGTGTGTGTTCTTCGTTTAGATGACAGTAGAGTGTTGTTTTTCACTAGGACATGCATCAGCAAAACAAAATTGGTGTGATAAAATGAAGAGGATAAGTCTGCACATCACAACCTTTTTAACTCTGCTTTCAGGCACACAGACAAAACCCGTACAGCCCGGTGTACATTTTATTTATGTAATCTTTCATTTTTCCAGAAATTAAGTTAATTAATTCCATTATGCATTAAAAGTTCCCATACTACTATAGACACTGCACAATGTGTCTGAATATATTATATTATACTAGAAACAGGACAAACTTTAAAAATTTACAAACAAAAATGCATTGCTACATAAGTGGAGGCAAGTTATGCTCCAAAACAAAGAGGTAGACTGACTCCTCACTCCTGATGTCACGCTTCCCCTCCACTCAGCCTGCAGCCTGTCTCTCGGATTAGTGTAAATATATTGCTTCTGCAAGCAAACTATGATTCTTAGCACGATGATAGAAAAAAAAAACAATCAACCAAAATCAACTGGAATGTTCAAGCAAATTCTAGAAAAAAAAAATCAGTTAAGTAGTTCTCTCATTCGCTAGCTAAGCAGATGTAAGATACGCCCCGAGGCTGTAGCATGAGTGAGGAGGCACCCCACCCCTCTCCCTCGGCCTGCTACATGTCTCTCGGATTCGCTCAAATAAATTGATACTGCAAGCGAACTATGATACTTAGCGAGATGAGAGAAGTCACAAAATTAAACGGAATGTTCAAGCAAATTATAGAAAAAAAAAAACAATCTAAATCTGCTCTCGTGAAAAGCAGACAGACAGAAGTTGGATATTATATTATATTATATTATATTATATTATATTATATTATATTATATTATATTATATATTGGATATTTAATAATTGTGGCACGGTGGCACAGGGGGTAGCGCTGCTGCCTCGCGGTTAGTAGAACCGGGTTCGCTTCCCGGGTCCTCCCTGCATGGAGTTTGCATGTTCTCCCCATGGCTGTGTGGGTTTCCTCTGGGTACTCCGGTTTCCTCCCACAGTCCAAAGACATGCAGGTTAGGTGCACTGGCAATTCTAAACTGTCCTTAGTGTGTGCATGGGGTGTGTGTGTGTGCGCACACCCTGTGCAACCCTGTGGTTGGCTGGTGCCCTGCCCAGGGTTTGTTTCCTGCCTTGCACCCTGTGTTGGCTGGGATTGGCTCCAGCAGACCCTCATGACCCTGTAGTTAGGATATAGCGGGTTGGATAATGGATGGATATTTAATAAGAAACAATTCATTATTTGCAGAAATGAATATACAATTATAAAGCCAAAACTTTCAATAGGGGAAATATAAAAAGACAAACTGAAAATAAGAACAGAGCCTTACCACTGGTGTGCACTTTTATGACAGCCCTGAAGAGCTGGAATGGAAAACATACAAGCCAGCAATGCGTGGACACACCAAGGAGAGGAGTGTGGCCCAAACAGCGAGTCCCAACAATTAATAAGTAAGAGATGAGTGATGATGAGAACAGCAAGATACACATCTTCCACTTAAGTGCCTTCTAGAAAAGTTCGGGCCAGGAGAACCACTATGTTATATAGGTTGGAGATGGTGGCACTGACCAGAAAGCAGGAGACAGAGCTGGAGGTAGCAGAGTTAAAGATGCTAAGATTTGCATTGTGTGTGACAAGGATGGATAGGATTAGAAATGAGTACATTAGAGGGTCAGCTCAAGTTGGATGGTTGGGAGACAAAATCAGAGAGGCGAGATTGCGCTGGTTTGGACATGTGCAGAGGTGAGATGTTGAGTATATTTGAAGAATGATGCTAAGGATAGAGCTATCAGGGAAGAGAAAAAGAGGAAGGCCTAAGAGAAGGTTTATGGATGTGGTGAGCAAGGTTATTATAGTTAACGAAAACTAAAATCAAAACTGAAACTATTATTAAAAAAACATTTTCGTAAACTGAAATAAAATATTTAACATAATTGAAATGAAACACTAAAACTAAACGAAACTATTAAAGTAGCTAACTGAAATAAAATAATAATTTACTTCAATTATTGTAGTTTTTGAATGAATATTCTTGTTGTTAGTCTTTGATCCTTGTAACTTTTAACTCTAAAACAGAAAGTAATCCACCATAAACTGCCCACATACAGTATACACAGTATTCATCCAGTGATTGGCGGCTGATAATGGAGGGCGGGTGTTCACACAGCATTGGCAGTGACAGAGCATACTGACTACAGGCACGTATGCCGTGTGAAATAGAAAGCAATTTACTGTGCCGCCTTTCTTTGCGCTTGTTGTATATCAACATGTAATTCAAATGCCTGAAGTCAGAACGTGCTGGTCAACAAAATCTTTACCATATCGACAGAAAAATAACGAGTAACATTTCAGTTTATTTCTCAGGTGCCTGCATTTTGCTGACAATAATTCACCTACCACTTCACAAAAGGAGAAATCCTTTTTGAACATAAAATGGCACAGATCGAGAGACTGACGGTCAACATACAAGATCAGCATATTGTTGCTGACCAATCACTTTAGCTTTAAAAAAGTTGTTTAACAACGAAGCGATACAAACCTTCTAAAATCCGTGAGTTGGCAATGTCTCTACTGAGCTACAGATAGGTAGGCAAAGAGATTCTGCCAACTGGTGAAAAAATAAAGATACTAATAGTATTGTGAAAATAATCCAGTAGCAGAATTATGTTTTAAAATATTTGTCACCTTTTTTCAGTTTTTCTCTGTCTCTCTTAAAATAGATAGTTAAAATATCATATTCTTTTTCTTCTTAACATTAGCCATATCATACTAGGGTTTTTTCCTGCCTTGCATCCAGACCTGCTGGGGTAGGCTCCAGGTTTCCTGTGATCCTGCTCTGGATAAGCAGATTTAGATGATGTATATATTGTTCCTAATCTCAAATGCTGTCTCTTTCATTTTGTGGCTGTCCACACTCTTATTACCTGCTCTAGCTCTGCTCATTATGGGTTTATTGTTCTTATGTATGGACTATTCAAGTCTTCTATCTGATTGTGACACAAAACTAAACTCAATAGTAGCTCTTTAACCATATCATAATTACTAAAACTAAACCTGAAACTAATAGATATAAAAATAAAATAGAAATATCTTTGTGAAATAAAAACTAAATTAAAACTAAAAATATATCCATCCATTTTCCAACCTGCTGAATCCAAACACAGGGTCACGGGGGTCCGCTGGAGCCAATCCCAGCCAACACAGGGCACAAAGCAGGAACCAATCCCAGGCAGGGTGCCAACCCACCACAGACTAAAAATATATGATGAAGGAAAACAAAAACTAAACTGAATTTCCAAGTAAGGTCAGAAAAAATATAGAAATAAAAACTAATAGAAAAAGGCAAAACTATAATAACCTTGGTGTTGAGAGAGGACATGCAGATGGTGGGTGTAACAGAACAAGATGCAGAGGACAGAAAGAAATGGAAGAAGATGATCCACTGTGGTGACCCTTAACGGGAGCAGCCAAAAGAAGAAGAAGCTGACAGTCTGAGAGGAAGAGTAAAGTGGCTAGATGGAACCACTCCTGAGTGAAAAGGCATAAAACAGCCTGCTTAGAGTTTGTTAAATGACATCTAAAGGACTCAGAGAACATTCAGATGAAGATACTCTGGTCTGATGACACAAAATGTTGAACATTATGTCTGGCAAAGATCAGGCACTGGCACTGGTAGCATCATGCTATGGTGGTGCTTCTCAGCGGCAGGGACATGAGGACTAGTCAGAATTGAGGGAAAGATGAATGCAGCTAAATACAGAGAGAAGAAAACCTGCTGAAGAATACACACAACATCAGAGTGGGGCAAAAGTTCACCTTTCTGGACAACAATAACCGAAAGAATTCAGCCAAGACAATTCTGGAGTGGCTTTGGTCAAGTCCCTGACTTAAACTCCATTGAACATCAGTGCAGTGATGTGAAGATGGGATTTTCCAGAAGCTTTCCATCCAGTCTAACAGAGCTTGAGAGGATCTGCCAGGAAGAATGTCATCATATGGCGCTGAAATCCAGGTGTGCAAATCTTGTAGAGATTTCCCCAAGAAGCTGTAATTGCTACTAAAGTGACTCCTACAAAGTACTGAATTAAGGGTCAGAAAACTTGTGCGAATGAGAGCATTCAGTTTTTGATTTTTTAAGTCTGCAAACCTTGCTGAAAATATGTTTTTACTTTTTCATTATGGATTATTGAATGTAGATTAAGGGGCAAAAATGCCACATTTATCTTTTTAAAATGAAATCTACAACAAAATGAAGTGTGCAGAAATTGAAGGGGTCTGAATCCTTTCTGAATCGACTGTATTTGTGATATACAGTAATGGCTATGCAATCAAATCAATGTGTCCAGCCATAGATCTGCTTATACAGCATTTTACATTGCACATTATACACCAATGAGTTGAAAAAAGAAGAAAAAGCTGTCACAGTCAGAAACACTCAGCACTGCCTTGGATGGATGGTACTCTTCATACTCCCTCTGGTTTCACATTGTGCCACATGCTTCCAATGTAAATGGCTTATATTAATTTAAAGCGATGCCGACAGACTTTCTGAATATTCCGACAACAGTCCAGCAGTCGTCATTCTTGTGTTGTCTTCAGTGGTGCATAAACGTCCTCAATTTGGGAGGATTTTTTAATCTTAAATTGAGCATCTACTCTAATATCTTAAGTGTTGCCTGAGTACTGTTTTTCAAAGTAAAAAATGTAAAATATTTATTTTAGCAATTGTTTTAACAGAGAACATCAGTATTTGCTTAGTTATCTGGTGTGGGCTGGCACCCTGCCCGGGGTTTGTTTCTTGCCTTGCACCCTGGATTGGCTAGGATTGGCTCCAGCAGACCCCCATGACTCTGTAGTTAGGATATTTACGAGTTAGATAATGGATGGATGGATAGTTACCTGGTACTTTCAGGGAAGGCTGTTTACAAACCTCTGATGCATAATACATTTGTTTACTTATTTCTACTATTTTAGCTGAAATAACTACTATGGGTCACACAATGCACCATTAGCAAAGATTAAAATGGCAGCTTTTGAGTTTCCAGCTCTGAAAGACCAACATACACGATTTATGACATGTTGCAACAAAAAAAGAGGAAAAATGAAAACAACTCCAATACTTACCACCCACTGCAAAGGAAAAGGTATGCTCTCATTTGTGTTTGAATAGTTCAAACCAAGCAAAATGTGCCACACCTTAGTAATTCATAAACTGTGTAATTCTGCTAAACTGGGCTTCTTGATTCCTTATTTCATAATGCCAAGTATTTAAAACTACACTACACTGCATTGCTTATCTCAGATGTGCTCCCAGCCCATTCAATTTACCACAAAAAACTGCATTCTTTGGCTCATTCGTAGAAGAGACTGCTCCTTTATTTGTTTAAATCCACAATTCTTCTTAAAGAAATCTGTTTAAGATATGCACAGGGAAGCAAAGAACAGCTCTAGGTGCTGCAGTTTTCAAACTTTTTTGGAAAATCGAATTAAACAAATTTAGTGGTACAATAAAGAGTAATTTATCTTTATGTAATAAAATCTACTCTCTATTATAACACACACATTGCAAATGTGCAGTATACTTTAAGAAAAACAAACCCTTCTGTGATTGTGTAGGTTGGCTCCACTCTCCCATTTACTCTAGGGAGCCTCTTGAACCCGCTACCGCCAAAAACGTACCCAAGGAATGAGGACACAACACGTAAACATAGCAAGGGGTAGGTGAAACAGTGCCAGTGCTTTCATTCAAACCTTCAAAAAACAACAGTGTTCAAAAAGTACAGTGCAAAAAAAGTTCAATAAATAAATGATCCAATAAAACATGGAGGTTGAAATGTTCCACAAATAGATCCCATAAAAACGAGTGTTAAAAGCACAGGCAGGAAACTGTCCTTTACAATTTTGAACCATGGTGCCTTCCTTTCAAAAACTGACGTCTCCTCTGTTTGGATCTCGTAGCCCTGAGAGACATCATACAACTGGGGCAGACAACCTTTTAACCCAACCCGCACCGTCACACCTTCTTGGTTCTTTCAAATAAAGTAAAAGGTAAATGATGTTAAGGGTAAATCTGGGATTAATTTCCCAAAAGCTTTGTATTGCTGAGAACTTTATCTCATCTTTCTATACTGTATAATAATATGCTACCGTGGCTGTTCATTTGTCTGTCCAGGATTTTAAATCACCTGTAGCTCGCAACCCGTTTTAACTGCAATTTGGTACACAAATAATACGTGACGTCTACTATCCACTATAGGGGTGATGATTAACCTCCAAGGTTATTCCTCTTTTTATTTTTATTTTATTTTATTGTAGAATCAATTCTCAGCAGCGGCTAGCAAGTGCAGTTTCTGTACTGTGATTTGTTCTGAAACCCGACTGAAACTTATCAAGAATAGCATGTTTATTGAGGTGTTCATTAAGCTGCATAATGACTGTCTTCTCTAGAATTTTACTTAAGAAAGGCAAGTTAAATTTTCAAAAGCAGAGGAGTCAAGATTATTTTTCTTGAGTAGGGGTTTAACTACAGCAGTCTTAAGACTGTCTGGGAAGACCCTAATGACAATGACAAGTTTATCTAATGACAAGTTTACGATGTCAAGAATACTATCAATTAGCACGCCCGATACTATACTTCTTTGAAAAAACTTGTTGGTATTGGGTCAAGGATGCAGGTGGAGGGTCTCAGTTGAGAAATTATTTTACATAAATCAGGTAAATCTATCCTGGTGAAAGAATTAAATTTGTTTATAATGGAGTACTGGGGCTTAAGAGGATCAGTGTTGGGGATATATACTATATTATTTGTAATATTAATTTTTTGATTAAAAAATACAGCAATAGCCTCACAAGTTTCACTAGAAGTATTTTGGAAGCATTCCATTGAGAAGCCTGGGTTTAGCAGACAATCATTCGTAGAAAATAAGACTCTGGGCTTACTAGCATTGTTATTTATAATTCTAGAGAAATAGCAGCGCCTCTCAAGACAGACTATGTTGTTGTGTTCTATTATTTTAACCTTCGATATCTCATAGTGGATAGTTAGTTTAGTTTTTCTCCATTTACACTCAGCTCTCCGGCATGTTCTCTTTAAATCAGATACTCTTTGGGTCTTCCATGGTATAACAATGCTAGAAGATTTTTTAACTGTGGTTCCAGGTGCAACTATGTCAGCAGCAGCTCTCACCTTAGTAAAATTTTCCACCTTACTATTTATATTATCCTCGCTTTTGTAGTTAGCACTACAAACAGACTGGTTGCTTAGAATGTTTGTAAATTTTGAAGCTGTTGATGAATCAAAGAAGCATATTTTAATATATATGAATAATTTTTTTCATTATTTCTATATTAAATAGTAAGAGAAAATGGTCTGATAGACCAATATCAACGATATGCTTTACATAAACTTTTAGTCCTTTAGTAATTACTAAGTCTAATGTATGACCTGCTTTATGTGTAGGCTGACTAACTTGCTGTCTCAAATCAAAAGAGTACACAAACACTGACTTAATCATTTTTAACATGTGTGACAGATTAGGGTTTTCTCACACCCTTGTACCCTCAGACCACACGTCAGACACCAGATAAAAGTCCAAATAATTGATTTATGATAATAATAAGTGCACAAAGCACCCTCCACTCCCAAATACTCCAATAATTAAATACACAATAATCCAATCCTCCAAACTCCCAGACGCTTACCCACCCTGCCTCCCAACTCAGCTCATCTGTCTGGGATCTCCCACAGTCCTTTATAGTCCTCGACCCGGAAGTATTTCTGAGTCCTCAGTCCATGTGATTATCCAACACTTCCGGGTCAGGTAAAAACTTCTCTTTTTCTTCAGCCCGGACGTATATCATTTCTTCCATTCCCGTGACTTGGAAATACTTCCAGGCTATACGGGAAATATAAATCCCTGGGCCTCCCTACAGCGACTCCTGGCGGCCCCCTTGGTATCCAGCAGGGCTGTACATTATAATCCCACTGTCCATATTTCCCTGCTGGCATTCGGGGCATCTCCATGCTGCAAGGAGGGCTCCATCTGGCGGTTTGGAGATGTTGGCTGGGATACACGGCCGGCAATCCCTCACACATGTAAAGATGCAGATGAAAGAAGAGAAGAAGCAGGCTGTTAGAGTGGAGAAAAGAAGAGCTGCTCAGCAAGCAGCAAGCGCATCAACCTCTGAGCAAACGAATGCTAAACATACAGAGAAAGAGGATGAAAACTAGGAATGCTCAAGTCAAGTGTATTCACTGCACTTTATTGTTAATGGTAATTAAGATTGTTCGTTAATTAGAAAGTGTTTCCTGAAACCCTTTATGTCTAAAGTAGTGCATCATTCGATTCAGAAATTAATAAGTTAACCAACCCGTTTGTTATTTTCAACATCAACCTTTATTTGGACTTTTGCTTGTGATTCTGTCACTCCATTTAGATCATAAAAAACACCCTCTGTTATTTGGAAACTGTAATAATAATATAACAATAATAATAATAGTTATTATTATTATTATTATTAATAATAATAATAATAATAATAATAATAATTCCATGTTGCAATATAAATATACAATTATAATGTAGGCCATAAATTATCACAAAAAGGGGATATTTGTAGCTGTAATACCTTGTCACAGACGTGCGCATGGGAAGCAGCTAGAAGGACAAAAAGAAGGTAATTCCACTGCAGGCCAGGGGGTGGTGGGGTGCAGTAACCCTTTCTCTGCTATCCTTGTAGACCAAACACTGGGCCTGTGTCCAATGACATCACTTCTGGTCCCAGCCCCGAAGAAGTCACTTCCAGTGGTCTGCTTTAAAAGCAAGGCAACCTCCATCAGTGCTCAGTTCTGTTTTGAACACATTCTGTACAATACTGTATTACTATTTCTTCCACTTTTCAGCCTGATTCAAGTATACGGGTGGCTGTCCCAAACCTTCTTTTCTGTATCAAGGTGCTTTATTTTCACAACCTATACAATTTGAGCACATAATGAGTTAACCAAACAATCTCAGTAATTTGTTGTCCTTTGAGTTCCATGATGATGTCCACTTCTTTCTCTATCAGTGAGTTCTTTGGTTCCTGAATAGTCCTATCCTGGACCCACAAGTCCTATTGCAGATTGTGATTGCAACAACCATGGCTGTGTTCCTCCTGAGTCTCCTCTGCTGTCTCCTGGCTACCCTTTACTTCTCCTCCATACGTATCCCATCCAAGTACACCTGCCTCCAGGTGTTGCGGTCAGTAGCAATATGCTCTAGGTCCTCTGGCCTAATTTTACAGCTTTTTAACATGAACTTCAATTGACCCTCATAGTGCTTCTTCTGAACCCCAAAGCAGGAGTGTGTCATTCACAATGTAACTGGCCACAGAGCACACAGAAAGGCAGCCGATTTGGGGACATTCTTACCACATGTCCCAAACATTGTAGCTGGTGCTGTGTGATCATGGCCTCAATACTTTTGCAGTTGGATTTTCTGAGTATTTCATAGTGAGGCAAATGATCATGTCAGCTAATTCCCAAGATGCGCTGTGGGCAGCATATATGGCAGTGCTCCAGAAGCTTAATATGGCAGCTGTGTATTACCTAACCTTCACAGCTGTAGAGGAGGGTGTTAATCCAGATTACTTTGTAGATACAGACCTTTGTGCAAAAATGCAAATTCTTGTTTTAAAAGAGTCAGCACTGAAGTCGTGGAAGGCAACAGTTGCTTGCTCTATTCAGTTCTGGACCTCATTGTCAGTGCTGCTGTCTTTGGAGAGAATGCTTCCCAGATATCTGAAAGATGAAACTACTGACAGATGTTCATCAGCAGTAGTAAAAACTGGTGGTATTGGGGGAATGTCTTTTGTTCTTAATGGTCAGTCCCATCCTGCTGTATGTTCTCACTGCTGCATCAAGGAAAGACTGGAGCTCTTGTATGATGTGAGAAACAAGAGTGCAGTCATCTTCATGCTGCAGCTTCCAAGAATCCTCACTCTAAGCAATTTGGTAGTTGCTTGAAACCTCCTTATTTTCAAAGAGGTTACCATGCAGCAGTCCACTTCCACACCACTGCTGTCCTAAATCTTTTTGTGCAGAAGCTAGGTGACACATAAGAAGAAACTATTAAAGAGCAAAGGCATGAGCACACACCCCTGCCTGACCCCTGTATGTACAGGGAAAGGGGAGGACTCTTGTCCTCCTATTGTCACCTGAGCAGTCATTCCATCGTGAAACTGGCAGAGGATGTTAACTATTTTTTTGGGGCATCCAACCCTAATGAGGACTTCCTACTCCTACTGATGTTCTCTCTGGACAGTGTCTAAGGCATTGGAGAGGTCAGCAAAGGCCATAAATAAGTGTTCACACTGTTCCCAACACTTTTTCTGAAGCTGTTGGATTGTGAAAATTATATCAATTGTTCAATAACCGTTAACAATCAAACTCAGTACAGTATATAGTCACATCCTTTAAAATGGCAAGGTGAACAACAATTGGTGCTTTTCCAGAGATGCCATTTGAGACAGTGCCATCCAACTGTCCAAGAAGCCAAGGCGTGGGTCTAAATGCTCTTTTACAGGTAGACATGAACCCTTTGGACAATCTCAGTAATTAACAATTAATAGAGAACTATAGGCTGCCCGGGGATTAAATGATAACTCTCATTGGTCTGCTGCACAATGAAATGGAAAGAGGAGCACACTGTAATTTTGCTCTAATTCTTACTGAAGCTTCTGGCAACTCTCAATTTCTGCGTTAACAGTGGACTCCTGCAGAACATCAATGGTGCACATGGCCTCAACAAGGCTGCTGAGTCTAAATCTGTGCATGCAGTGAACAGATTACTATTGTGCTATTGTGCCATCCATGTAACGACATACAATTTCCAGCAGAAGGGGACACCTTGCATGACACCAAAATTGGTTTTAATGCCATTACAGGTATATATTGCAGGTGCAGTTAATGGAACTTTCATCCTTATTCATACTTTCAGCCTCATGAATGCCATCTACACATGTCAAAAACAGTTCTCAGCGCTAAATGTACAAGTGATATCCAACTGATGATCAGGAACGTTTTACAGACATTGTGACTAAGCAGCCTGGGAGTACATCTGGTTCAACTCTGGAGTGTGTCACATGGAAGGGGACGGTGAGTCTGCTGGTGGCTTGCACTGCTAACTCCAGTCTTGAATCCCCAAACCATGATTGCAGTATAACTCCGCACACCAAACCACATGCACTGATGTAGAGTGCAGTCTGGCATGTGGATGATGGGATTCTGGTGCCTACATATGTCCTCTGGGGCTTCCAGAAACTTTGAAAAACAACACTTCCTTGTTTTTAGACTCCTCCTTCTCCTCCTTTTATGTGAAGTATTGCTTCCCTTTCCTATTACTGCTTACCATTGTTCTTTATTTGCAAGGAAGCCACGTCACATTTTAAGCCCACTTATTGATTTTCAAGTAGCAGGTTGATTTAATTTGTTCTTCTTTATATTGTGTGGTTTTGCGTGTTTTAATTGATTTTTTATGACATGTTGTTACATTTGCACACGTCTGGTAAGACAATATAATGCTTTTTAATCATTGAAATATGTGGTATTTGTTTTCCTTTTATCAACAGTCTGTGCTTTTCCGATGTGATGCTGTGGAGTAGCCAAAAATTAAAAACCTTAAACTCGTTCATTATATGTCAGATAACAAAGGGCTTTGGCAAACACTTGCTAAACTCACCCATTCTTTACCTAAGTCATTTGCTATCTTGTTCATTATTCACTAATATTGATCATTTTCTGGAAACAATTTCGGTTGGAATTTTAAACCTATTTTTTGCCGCTGTCTTTGATTTGATATCTTTTGAATCTTCTTTAATGCTAGGGGGCTTTGCCCCCTGCTCACTTCGCTCGCCCACCCCTGGGTTAGGTTTACTGGATATACAATTTAAAGGGATATACATGGGAATTGTTGCATTAATGCATATGCATTATTTTCACTTTTACTTTAAAACTTTAGTAAAAACAATATTTGGAATTTACTCTTCTTCATGATCGCATTGAATCTTGATTCCGTGTTTGGACATACATCGTGACAACGCAACGTACAGTAAAACTGCCTGTGAGTGAATATCGTTTCTTTCTCTCTAATAATTAAAATGACTTTCTCAAATGTTTGTCCATGCTCTTTCTTCTTCGCTTTGTCATTGATGTGTCATCTAGAACGTATAAAATTATTGTCCTGATAAATAAGAGCTGAGAGCCCAGGAAGTGTCTGTCTGACAACAGCATTCACACGACTGAGGTTAGATGACCGTGGTCTTGTTTGAAAATATTTGTAAGTAGGTCGTGACTTGAAAGAATCTCATGTTAAAAGTTTCCATCTCACATGACTTCATACTGCACCAACGTTTTTGGAATCTTTTAATTCTTGCTAGCAACACGAATTAGACAATCTACAAGTCTCCAAGTTAAAGTTTAAATCTGAACAATATATTCGATATATTCTTTTTGCTGTTCCGTAATTTCCGTTTATTTGCACTAATGCGATCTTTCCTATCCTTTTTTTCAGACTGTGGAATTTTCGTACTTCCATTGTCTCTAACCTGTTGTGCATGTGTATTGTGCCAACATTTTTGAATTCTTTACAACATTCTACTTTGTCATCTACTCTTTTTCCTTTATTTCCGGCCTCTGACGTGATTAAATCTCTTTCTCATGGGACATATGAACGCACGCTAAGGAGATGCGGTCGGATCAGCTGCTGGCGAGCTGCATGTTCTGCTTATTGCACTGTGCGTTGATCATTTAAAAGCCTATACAGCAGCTGTCCTTTTGCCACTTGGCATCTCTGCTGCTCGCATTGTGTTGGGGGGGGGGGGGAATGTGGTGCTGAACACACGCTAAGTAGATGTGGTTGGATCATCTGCTGGCTTGCTGCTGCTGCTGCTGCTGGTGAGCTGTGTGTTCTGCTTGTTGCGCTTGTCGATAATTTAAAAGCCTGTACAGCAGCTGTCCTTTTGTCTCACTGCCTTGTGTCGCATGACGTCAAATTGTCTTCCAAGAAGATCACGTCTTGTCTCCCTTGTCTCCATCCCAAGATTTTTTTTTATAATTGAGAGACATATTTTAATATTAAATAAATTTGGGCCAGAGGTTTGTTTATAGTTTTCCCCATCTCTCCCTTTCATATCTGAGACTGAAAAGCTTTTGCCCCAGTTTTGGGTCTTCACAGTTGAAATCCTACTTTTTGTGTTTGGAACCAACATGTCTAAGGTTTTGAAGGCTAATTGTTTTGCACAGACTTGTAGAGTTGATACCAGATCTGGTTTTTGGTTTCTGAGCTTTAAACCCATTTTTAAACTTTATGAGTGGTGGGTTCACAACAGTTTTGTTTTGTTGCTTTCTGTTACAGAGCAGATTTGATATTTTTAAATCAACCAGAAGATGAATTGTAAGTCTTAATAGCCAGAAAAGGATCAAAACCAAGATGTCTAAATACTATTGCCATACCCCTAACACTAACCAAACTCAAAGTCTAAAGGGAAATAGTCATTTTTTTAGGACCAAAAAATACTATTAACTAATGCACCAACAGTCTTTAGAGTGGTGCTTATTCCTAAACAACAGCTTTTATACCATCACCTTCATGATGAGATCATTGTGCACATGTTGAAGCCATGCCTATTTCAACAGACCAACACATCTTGATGATGGTCCCATTTAATGGAAGGGCTTACTTGAAACAGTAAAAAATGAAAATAAAAATCAATATTGATAAATAATCATCAAGAAGGAAAATAATAAAAAGTCTTAAATCTCAATCATCAAGAAAGCCCTAAAAGCGCCTTTGTAAGCTTGGAGAAAAATGCAGCTGCACAGATTTAAATTTCACATGGTTGCAAGGACAAGATAAAACCTTTTATTCTGCTGGAATCCAGACACTTCCATACAGGTGGCACAAGTGCATTGAGAAGGGTGGAGACTACATTGAGAAATGACTTTATCAGTTTTGTTAAGGTTCTTTCCATTTTCTAATAAATTCCATTTTCTAACTTTAGCTTGACTCTCCCTTGTATTAAAATTACTGAAAAAAGTTATTCAGTAAAACAAGTTAAAAAACTAAGAACACTGAAAATTAATTGATTTATTGTAAAATGGGAACAATTATTTTAAAGATTTTAATTTTAATCTCAAAATACACCAGAGGCAAAGCTGCTCTTCAAGCCATAACCCCAACTCTTTGCAAATGTTATACCACTACGTGTTTCTTTTAACATGTAGTTTTGCTCCATCTTTGCTATTTGCAGCACAATCATCCTCTTCATGCAACACAAAAACTGTTAAACATCATGCACACCTTACTTTATGCCATACAACCCTGATCTTAAGCCCATATTATTATATTTATATTATTTAGGGGAGCTGCACCTTTATGCATTATTAATTATTTCAAATAACTTTTACTGTAGCTTCAGAATGATAGCTTCTGTTTTTTTAACAATAATAAGGTGCAGATAATTCAGCCTTGATGCAGCTTGTACTGTGACATAAATACTGAGGATGGTTAGTTCAATCTGTGCTTACTGAGCAATGCTTTAGAATTTCTTTACTCTTCCATTCATTTCTGGATAGCTGTGTACGAATGGCTTGAGCGCGCACCTGCCTTGGAGTTTTCTACTGAGGTTCTGAGGTTCTGCAGTCAGAAGAGTAAAAGACGAAATTAAACAAAATATACAAGTTCATGTAACTGTTCTCAGGGTAAAATTGAAACAGTAAACTGATTCGTTCTGTTTTAAGATAGACAGGTTTGCAGATTCACAAATGTGTTTCAATGGGAGATTTAGAAATTTCAAAACTCTGAATAGCACAATCTATTTAAAATATCTCACCGAAAATTGAACTGTCTCAACACATTTTCTTGAATTATAGATGTTCCACATTTTAACAAAATTGATCCACTGGGAGTATGGTTTCCACTTCTAATGTGAAGAAATAAGGAGTGATGCTACAATACATATGACTTTATTGAAAGACAATGTGTGGATGTCCCCTTGATGTTTTTGATTAAGTCATTTAAAGTACAATGTGTATTAAAACATACAACAAATCATGTTCTGTATCAATTCAATACAGAGCATGTCTTTTACTTTTCATATAGACGATTCCGTATTGTAATGGGACAGTTGGGAACCCTAACTGGGGGCCCAGTCATTTCATGCAGACAGACAGACAGACAAGGCTATCACAAAAGGTGCTTCTCACTATTGTAAATATTTTGTAGCCGGGAAATATTTTGCTGTGGATCCTAGAAGATTCCAATATGTATATCTGCTACAGTATCAATAAATTATTAAATCACCCAACCTTTGCTTTACATAGTGTAATCTTCAATTTGAAATAGTTAGATAGTTCTGGAAAGTCAACTAGACAGTCCAGAACTATAAAAATAAAACAAGGTACATGTCTTCAATAAAATATGGGCATGTGTGTGTTTAAGAAGATCTGGGCACTGTTCCACTGTTTAATTTTCATGTCTGTCTAATAACATTTAACATAAACTGTGAGCAAACCTGTGTGTCTAACAAAAGGATCCCTGAAGCAGAAAGGACTCATCAGTACATGTGTCTTTACTCATCACAACAGACAGCTGTATTTCTCTTAGATGACATCATTCCTAATCAACTATTCCTCTAAGACTATCAGTTACAAAAGTTGGTATGGCCCATCCTTAAAAAGTCAAAGTCCATCCGTCCATCTTCCTAACTTGCTTACACAGGGCAGGGTCATCATGTATGTGGACTTAGAGGAAACCCTGACACAGGCAGAAGATGTCAAAGTCATATGACAGTAAAGATCTTCTCTATTTTATATGATCTCATGTCATGTTGATGGGTGTACTCTTATGGAGGCATACATGTGTCTGAGAACCCAAACATAAAAAAAAACACCACAAAGCACCCAGTCTGACATTTCATGAAATGGGACCTTGAGACATAACTGTTTTCTGTAATTTTTTTTTTCTCTGACTGTTCTTATATTTTCCTGTTATCTTTTAGAGTTTTCTAATTACCTGCCAACAATTTTCATTTTTTGTACTGCTTTAGGGCTGGATGATAAGAAAATAATGATTTAAGAGTAAAAGAGCATTGACACTTGCTCCCAAAAGGGATTAGGGTGGAGACCTTGAGCTTTCAGTATCGTCCAGTCATTTGTGGAAAAGTTTACTGATGCTGCGTGAATCATATGGAACAAGCCTGAACACTTTGTGTTTACTGCAAACCAGAGCCGGCACCTTCCAGAGAGCAGACGTTTCAGCCTGGGGCACAGCTCCACTCACACAAGAGCTAGAGATGGCAAGCGCCATTATAGATAACAACTACACCCACACAAACACTCTCAAAAAGTGAATGCTAGTCTGTTTTTTCTTTCTTTCTCAATGGGGCAGTGGCATTTTTATTGAAATCTGAAAAATTCCTGTTATGCATTTCATTTGATTTATATCTTCTTGAACTTGCGCTGTTTAAGTTTGCATAAGGTGATCGTGTTATAAAAAATATAACCAGAATCTTTAAAAAGCAAAATGATGTTGCCTATAAGGCAGTTCCAAGCAAACAAAGTCCAAAAATGCAATCCAAGATTCAAAATCCAAGAACAGAACATAAATGCATGTCAAAAACCAGTAAATCCATAAGAAAACAATACTTAAAATCAACTCCAGAAAACATCAATACTCAATGCTGGGTTTCACTTAATGGCTGGAAAAAAACAGAAGCAAGAGGACCCAGAAGTCATGACATCAGAGTGGCCCCGCCTCCCTGGGCTCCACCCACAGAAAAACAACGGGAAATGCAGGCAAAAATAAAAACTACATAGCAATAAAGTATGAATTCCACATAAATTCAAACTGGTACATAACAACATACCATAAACTTTCTTTATATGCTGTATTGATTTTAAAGTAAATGGTTATATCTGTTATTTTATTATTATTTGCTTCATTGAGTAACATGTCATTGTAATACTCTGATTTTTGAAAGTAAAATAAATGAATAAATAAATAAATACAAAGATTTCTTTATATGCTGATGACATACTTACTATCTTACTGACTATTTTCATCTTATCAACTACTCCCTTACACTTCAGAATATTGTAGTACTAGAACGTTGTACCGTGTTAGCCATTATGAATGGAGTGAGAAGTCAAGCAAAATGACACCTTTTATTGCCTAAATAAAAAGATTAAAATATGCAAGCTTTCGAGGCAACTCAGGCTCCTTCTTTAGGTTAGCTGTCTCCCTTTATCCTTTGAGCCCTATTTTAAGTTTGTTAGCACAAGACTTTTACCTTCTCCTCAACTGAAGTATTGGACTGAATTTTCCTTTTGTAATTCCAAAAAGTACATCCATTCTGCCACAATCCGATCTTAAGCAGGGATGTCTCTGCAAGATCTGGGGCTTTACCACTGACCTTTTACAATTCCCCTTCTATGTAACTGGTTTATTGCAGCCCCTAGCCCTCCATCATGGTTTTCCATTGAGTTTAAATTAATTTCACCTAACTCCCAATGCAATGTTTTCTTCACCACCCTGAAAAGTAAGCCTCCTTTTTGCATTCTCAGACCTTGATCTTTCACAATGAAGCCTTTAGAAATGGAGGTCATTACTAATATTTTCTTTCCTGGACACGACTGAACCCCGAGTGACATTTTTGACCACTCTAGGCTCCTGACATTCCAAACCTTGAGGTCTACCTGAAATCATGTGGTGTACCTTTGTCCTCCCTGCATCCCCTGCACCCACTGTACAAAGCATGAACTATTTTATTCTTTCTCTTAGGACAAGAGAAATGGTTTCCAAGCTTTACACAGTGCTAGTCAAAGTTAATATCACTCCTGTTCAATTTACACTGTTTAGTTTCGTGACCTTACTTCTCATTCCCCGCTATCTTGTACTCCTGTTATATGGGGGGAAGAAGGGCAGTTAATTATTATATTGTAAATTTCATCTTCTTTTGGTTGAGCTTTGTTTTTACTTTTCTTTTATTCTAAGAAAAAATGGGTCCAAAATATAAATAAAAATTTGACTGACATGAAGGTTATCTAATCTACATTTTCAATTGAGTGAGAGAACGGTTTATTTTAAAAACAAGAAAAACTGGAATACTTTTGTGGAAACTGTGTGACAAAATGAGAGTTTCTACGAAGCACCACTTAAACATTACAAAACAGGCAGCAGTTGGAGTGCTTCAGGGTGTTAATGATCTGGGCCTTATTAGATGCATTTGTCAATTACAGCTTGTCACAATTGTGTTCTGGCTTTTAATACTCAAACCTTGACCACGTTAGACATTCTGAGAGCAGCTGTCATAGCAAATCAAGTGTTATTACTGCAAGTTAAGACAAAATGAAGTTATGTTTCTTAATTATTTATTGGAAAAAGACTGAGTTGAGCCCTTTACATTAAATTGCCCCCAAGACTTAAATTTGTTTCTGCTATTACATTTGCATATCTTACCAGAATTCTTTAACCTATTTGCATAAACACATTCGATAATGCACGTGTACAAAATGCATCATTATTCCCGTCAATTTGTTTAGCTGCTGGATTAAAATAGCCACCTTTCTAAAGTGGTCTCAACCTTAGCCCACAATGTCATCTTAAAACTTTACTTGTCTCTTTTTACTGGACTTTGCACCTTGTCCTCTCTGTCACATGTAAGCAGTTAGCTTCTGCAGCTTCTCCTCCACTACGACAGCATTACGTCGTATGAGTTATTAGCCCTGTGGCCCCTCATGATCTATGAGGTCTTTGCTTGCCTGTCAGGAAATGTCCCTGCCTGCATTTGCTTTTCTCCAAACCTTCTGTCCAAAAAAGGTGCCCTGTTTGCAAAGGTTCTGGTTAAGAACACACTATCACAAGTAGTTGTAGCTTCTCTCTTATCTACGTATCTAAACAAAACCACAAAATGTCCGTAGTCCATTCACTATGTTGTAATGTTGTCCGGCGCCCACAAGAGAGCTGTGATGTCCAATGAACAAAGGCTACAAGAAGCACAAAGGAAGAGGGGCATAAGGGATACCACATCCGGTGACAAGGCTTCTAAAATATATAACATGACATTTTGACATTTTTTTTAAAAAAACAAACTTTTTGCTGTGCTAATCTTCTTATATAATACGCTACCGTGGCTGTCCATTTGTCTGTCCAGGATTTTAAATCACCTGCAGCTCGCAATCCGTTTAAACTATTGACCTGAAATTTGGTACACATATACTACGTGACGTCTACTATCCACTATCGTGGTGCAGGTTATTCCACTTTTTACTTCTATTTTATTTTATTGTTGAATCAACTCTCGCAGCGGCCAGCAGAGTAGCCGTGCGGCACATGCATTCAGGCGCTGTTCTCATCCCTACTACCTTCACCATCACTTCACCTACCTCTTCATATCTTAAATCATTCTTGAGGCACATTGAAGACTTAAGTGCCAGCTTAAGTGAAAAATTAAGGGATACGTATTAAGTAATTGCAACACAAACACTGATTAATCATTTTTAATACGAAAAGATGCTGACTAAAGAAGAGAAGAAGCGGGCTGTTAGGGTGGAGAAAAGAAGAGCTGCTTAGGAGACAGCAAGTGCATCAACCTCTGAGCAAACGAATGCTAAACATACAGAGAAAGAGGATGAAAACTATGAATGCTCAAGTGAAGTGTATTTACTGCACATTATCGTGCAGTGCACCATTACTGGTGAGCTCTACAATAACGTTATAGCTTTAGTCACATAGTTCATTCACCTAAAAGCTACATCTTATCTAAATGATCCTAAAACAACAGCACAAAATAAAACACATAAATGAAATATTGAGAGTTTTGTTTAAGAGAATCACCCTTATTACACTACCAATGCAGCTGCTGTATGTGTTTGAAAATAAAAATGTTAAAATACAGTAGAAAGTGGCAAACAAACAGATGGCATTGGATCCTTCTGACTGTAATTAAGCCTCTAAAGTTATACAAGTCAAGCCAAGTTGGGGAGCATGCACTGGTACAGCATGTTGCCGCACCCACTACACGGCAAAACAGCTCAGGATCCCAGTTGGCAACCCCCCAGGCAGACACACGGTCCAGTCCCACCCTCCGGAAATTACCCTCTATCTGGCGCAGCCAGGTGTTACGTGAGCGACCCCTTGGCCTGGTCCAGCCACTCGGGTCCCCAATAATGAGGATCTTACAAGCTGGATCACCCTCTGGGAAACACGCTACATGGCCGTAGTGCCGTAACTGACGCTCTCTGACAATGCAGGTAATGTTCCTCATTTGGGATTCCATGAGCAACCGCTCATTCGACACAAAGTCAAACCAACGGTACCCAAGATTTTCCAGAGAGACACAGTACCAAAGGAGTCCAGTCTTTATCTCAGGTCACTGGATAGCGCCCATGTCTCACAACTATATAGCAACACAGGAAGCACTAGGACTCTAAAGACTTGGACGTTCGTCCTTTTGCATAGATATCGGGAGCACCACACACCTCTTTCCAGCAACCTCATGACTCCCCATGCTCTCCCAATTCATCCACTGACTTCATAGGAACAGTCGCCAGAGACATGAATGTCACTGCCGAGGTAAGTAAACCTCTCGACAAGGTCGACACCCTCTCCGCAAACAGACACACTGCTGATGGCTGTGCATAAGAAGTCATTAAAGGCCTGGATGTTGTTTTTTATCCAGGACACTTGCAAGCCCAGACACTCAGACTCCTCGCTCAGTCTCTCAAGTGGCCCGATCAGAGCCTCCATTGACTCCGCAAAGATCACAGCATCATCAGCAAAGTCAAGATCCGGGAATCTTTCTTCACAAACAGATGCCCCACAGCCGCTGGACCACACAACCTTGCCCAACACCCAGTCCATACAAGCACTGAACAGAGTAGGTGGAAGAACACACCCCTGATGAACCCTAGAATCAACTGGGAAAAACGCAGAGGTCCTGTCTCCCCTCTGCACAGCACTCACAGTACCAGGAAACTAAATGCAGTGTACAGGCTGGCCATGATATCCAGCAACCTCGAGAGGATCCAGTGAACCCTCAGGATGTCCCACAGGGCAGCTCGATCAACTGAGTTGAACGTATTATGAAAATCGACACAGGCTGCAAAGAAACTCTGCTGATATTCGCGTTTGTGCTCCATGAGAACCCTCAGTGCCAGGAAGCGTTCGATGGTAGATTTCTTAGGCGTAAAACCAGACTGTTCCAGTCGCTGGTAGGTGAGCAAGTGATCACAGATCCTATTGAGGATGACCCTAGCAAGGACCTTGCCCAGCACAGAGGGCAGTGTTATCCCCCTGTAGTTGCCGCAATCCAGGTGATCACCATTCCCTTTCAATATAGTGACGACAAGTCCCATTTTCCAGTCAGTTGGGATGATGCCATTCTCCCAAATGGAAGCAAAGTGCTTGCAATGCCAGGAGGACAGCCTTACCACCAGCCTGGAGAAGTTCACCCCGGATACCACAGATCCCTGCAGCCTTTCCTGTCCTCAGCTGGTTCACCACCTCTGCAATCTCAGTGAGATTGGGTGGTTCACAGCTAATTATTAAAGTTATACACATGAAAACAATTTTTTGAAACTAAATCTAAATAAATAACAAAGCAGCCTTTTTTTAATTCATATTTTAATCATTGGGCGGCACGGTGGCGCAGTGGGTAGTGCTGCTGCAGTTAGGAGACCTGGGTTCACTTCCCGGGTCCTCCCTGCATTAAGTTTGCATGTTCTCCTTGTGTCTGCATGGGTTTCCTCCGGGTACTCCAGTTTCCTCCCACAGTCCAAAGACATGCAGGTTAGGTGTATTGGCGATCCTAAATTGTCCCTGGTGGGTGTGTATGTGTGCCCTGCGGTGGGCTGGCGTCCTGCCCGGGGTTTGTTTCCTGCATTGCGCCCTGTGTTGGCTGGGATTGGCTCCAGCAGACCCCCGTGACCCTGTAGTTAGGACATAGCGGGTTGGATAATGGATGGATTTTAATCATTACTTTGTACTTAAAGCGATAAAAATAAGTCTGCTTTGCAATTGTGGATGCACCTGTTTTGCTAGAAGTGTAAAATAATAATTACAATTTAAAATCAATAAGGCTGTTTTGTGGTTTATGGAGATTTTCTATACAAGTTTTATTGTATTTCACAGGGCTGGGGGCCTGGATGATTCCCCTTTTAATTTGGATACCTGAAAAAATGCATTGTAAGATATGTGTTTTGACGATACTTAAAACAAAGCAAAGAAGCGTTATCAAAGTCACAGAGCTCTGTGTTCTATGTGTGGATGCCCCACAGTGGTTGTCTGGATGTCTCTCTTCCTCCATTCTAGGAAAACAGATGGAACAAAAGTTAGTGGTTGTGTCGCACTCAAACAGGTAAAAGCACTTAAAGTGCTCATTGCACTTGTGTGTCTGACAATAAACTGTATATACAGTACAGGCCAAAAGTTTGGACACACCTCCTCATTCAATGTGTTTTCGTTATTTTCATGACCATTTACAGCACTCCATCACTCTCCTTCTTGGTCAAATAGCCCTTACACAGCCTGGAGGTGTGTTTGGGGTCATTGTCCTGTTGAAAAATAAATGATCGTCCAACTAACCTGACTTCTGCACAACACAACTGCTGGTCCCAACCCCATTGATAAAGCAAGAAATTCCACTAAATAACCCTGATAAGGCACACCTGTGAAGTGAAAACCATTTCAGGTGACTACATGTTGAAGCTCATCGAGAGAATGACAAGAGTGTGCAAAGCAGTAATCAGAGCAAAGGGTGGCGATTTTGAAGAAACTAGAATATAAAACATGTTTTCAGTTATTTCACCTTTTTTGTTAAGTACATAACTCCACATGTGTTCATTCATAGTTTTGATGCCTTCAGTCATGAAAATAAAGAAAACACATTGAATGAAGAGGTGTGTCCAAACTTTTGGCCTGTACTGTATGTCATTAATATGCCTTTTCATAAATAAAATCTATTTTACTGTTTTATAGAGTTAGGTCCATAAGTATTTGGATAGTGACACAATTTCCATAATTTTGGCTCTGTACGCCACCACAGTGGATTTGAAAGAAAACAATCATAATGTGATTGAAGTTTAAACTTTCAGCATTAATTTAAAGGGTTTACCAAAAATATTGTACAAACCATTTAAAAAATCATAGCCATTTTTCTGCATCTCATAAAATCCCGAAATTTCCAGGGGCTCAAAAGTAGCTGGACAATTGACTCACAAGCTGTGTCATAGGCAGGAGTGAGCAGTTCCCTCATTATTTTATTAACTATTAAGCAGGTAGTACGTCTGCAGTTGATTCCAAGTGTGGAATCTGCATTTGGAAGCTGTCATTATGAACCCTCAATACAAGGTTCAAAGAGTTGTTCATGCAAGTAAAAATAATGCATCATTAGGCTGAGAAAACAAAGCAAACCCTTTAGAGAGATGGTGGAAACACAAGGAGTGGTAAAATCAACCATCTAGCATATTCTTAAAAATAAGGAACACACTGGTGAGCTCAGCAACACCAGAAGGTCCAGAAAATAACAAAACACAACTGTGCTGAATGATTGCAGAATTCTGTTTTTGGTGAAGAAAAAACCCTTCACGACATTTTGTCAAACCAGGAACACACTTCAGGAGGAAGACCTATCATTACCAAAGTCTACAATCAAGAGAAGACTTCATGAAAGTAAAGACGGAGTTTTTATCACAAGGTGCAAACCACTGGTAAACCTTAAGCATAGGAATCTGGAACTTTGGACAAAGAAAACTAAGATCAATATATACCAAAATGCTGGAAAGAGAAGAGTATGGAGAAGATCAGAAATGGTTCATGACTGAATGAATACCACATTATCTGTGAAACTTGGTGAAGGCAGTGTAATGGCATGGGCGGGAAATAACTGCCAATGGAAGTTTATTGGTTTATGGTTTATTGATGATATGACTGCTGGCAGAAGTAGCAGGATTAATTCTGATGTTTATAGGGCTATACTGTCTGGTCAGATTAAGATTAACTCTACAAATCTGATAGGACAGCACTTAACACTACAGAGGTACAATGAGCCAAAACATACTTCAGAAGCAAACCAAGTCTTTCTCAATGCAAAGAAGTTGAATATTCTTCTATGGTCAAGTCAATCAAGTGACCTCAACCAATTGGACATTCATTTCATTTGATGAAGACAAAACTGATGGCAGAATGTCAAATGACCAAGCAGCAACTGAAGACAGCTGCAGTAAAGGCCCAGCAAAGCATCACTAGGGTGGAAACCCAGCACTTGGAAATGGCCATGGGTTCCAGACTTGAGGCAGGAAAATATTGAAAATTATCATTATATTTATGACTATGTTAGTCTGACCAAACACTTTTGAGTCACCGTAAATGGGGGGACAAGTTTTAAAAATGTCTGTCATTTATAAATGGCTCATATAATATTTCTGGTAATCCCCTTAAATTAAAGTTGACAGTTTTAAGCTCAATCACATAATGATTGCTTTATTTAAAATCCATTGTGGTGGTGTACAGAGCCAAAATTATGAAAATTGTGTCACTGCCCAAATATTTATAGACCTAACTATATATTCTGCTTATTCTTTCCAATATACAGCAAGGATATTTGAAGGCTTTTACTAAGTTTTCCTAAAGTAACTAAATTGAGCTTTTACTGGAGTAATTTTTCCAAGTCTAGTGTTTCTAAGTCTTTGTAATGTGTATGTAATAATACTTAAAGAGATTTTTCCACTTCTGATTTTTTTATAATGCATATGATGTATGAACTTGTACTTATTAGCAAATCGGGCCAGATATTATTAGTTAGATGAGTCAATGTTGATGTTAAAGACATATCAGAAAATTCATATATGGCACCACCAAATTTTCATGGCATAAATGCCAATGCAAAAGAAGTAAATCTGTTCCCTTGCCCAAATATTCTCGAAATACCTTACCTGGCAGTCATCTTTCTAAGCTTTGGTCCACAAACCAGGGACTTTTTAGAAACACAGGAACTTTTGTAGCATTCCCAACACAGGAATACAGGCCACTTGCAGCTACTGGTACTTTTTAAACTCCTACTACAGAATATATGCTTTTTATTCAACCAGGAACTATCGCAGGTGGGACTCAGGTAATGAATTGTGCTGACTTGGTGACCATAAGCACTGGCACCATCTGTTAGTAATCTGGACTTTGGAAAGTTATTAATTAAGATGGGGCGTCACGTCACTTTTCAAAGCTAGCTCCCTGGTGGGTTATACTATGCACAGCACTAAAGAAATATTCTACCCTGTGAAGTTACAGTCAGTTCGAAGCAATAAGGTGGACCCCCGAACAATTGATTGCATTGCATTTTGTACCGTATCACTCTCATAGCTGCCTACACCACATTGAAGCAATAAATGCCACTCCCCCTTGAATTGCTGAAGGCAATCATCCCACTTCTTTGAACATCACATATTTCACATAAACGTTACAGGTCCTGTTGTATGATGGGAACGCAATGCATGAAAGTGGCCAGGAGCCACAAGTGGCTCATTGCCTACATCATACAGGAATTTATTGGTTTCTGAAAACAACGATTATGTGGTGGCAAAACACCTTACATCAGGGATGGTAGTTTGCCAGGAAGTGTACTGCTCAGAAGATGCTCGCTTCTGAGTGTGGGTCGACACTTTTTCACTACGTAGCCATCCAACTGTCTATTCATCTACCCACCTTTCCATCCACTATCAAATCAAATGAAGCCTAGTCTAGTTACACTAGATGCAAAGTAGGGACCAGCGTTGGACAGGTCCTTCTCAGTGCATGATCAGTGACACTCACACTCATTATCCCTCTCCTCCGGGCAGTTTAGAGAAGTAAATTAGCCCTAACTCTAGTATTTGAGATGCAGGAGAAAAGGTGTTGCACATGAAAGTTATTTTTTTCACTTATTGATTACATTTAATTTTTTAAATTATAAAACAGAAGTTGCACAACATAACATAGCATTCTCAAACCTAGTTAACCCAGTTCAGGGTTATGGGAAGTTGGAGCCAATCCTGGCAGCACTGCTCACAAGGAAGGAAAGTGCCACGTTCAAGATACCAGCCAATCACAGGACCCATTCACATATATGCCTACAGTCAGACTCTCTAGACTTTTTATCACTGACACTTTTAAACCCTCTAATAACAATACAATTTCAAAAGTTCTTTTTTCTTTTCAGCATATGGATTCTCCTTCAGTTGTTATCTCCTCATCTTTCAGCATTAGAGAATATCGTTGTGTTGTTCTGGCTGTCACACTGCTTTCTTAGACAGCTATCTTTTTTTGCCTGATATATTTTGTGTAAATAAAGAAAACAAACCAGAAGATAATCAGTTCGGGTTCATTTCATTTGGCACATTCATTTGAAAAAACATATTATGAAAAAATAAAGACGAGTGGCAGTAGGAAGTGGCTGATTGCAACAGATGCTAACTGTAACCGGCTGACTATCAGCTGTGCTTGCCGTATTTTTATTTCACAGATAACAACACTGTGATGGGTTTATTTTGTTAAGGGCAGAGACAATGTAAAGTGGTGAAGCCAGAAGATTTTCCTTCTTTTTTTAGGTCTGCAGTTTGTTTATTGCAGTCAAAGACCTTGAGAACCTTTATGAACTTGAAATTACACACAGATGTCACCAAATTCCCAGGAAATGGATGAAATACAAGGTCACTTCAGAGCATTCAGTTTCTACTGGCACCATGCCCTCTTTGTGTTTATATTTTGTGGTTTAACCCCTCTGGCCTCAACTTTTTCTGAGAAAAGCCTACTGAATGAAATGACAGTTTTTTGTTTATCACTTGCAGCTTTGCTTTCTTTTTTTCCTGTAGATTCTGTGTCTCTTGTGCTTTTGACATCTGGACACATACAGTGGCTTTTAGTCTGCCTCAGCAGCAGCAAAGTCTAACCCTGCTATGTTGCCCAAGGTGGACAGCAACTAGGAGGCAATGCTGCAAGAGAGAAGGGCTCAATTTGGATTCAAAATGAAAGAGCAGAGGTGGACAAATAAAGCAGTGAACTTGCTGAATTTAATACACATTGTTTCTGAGGAGAGTGTGGGAAGAAAGTCAATCACTCCTTGGAAGATAATTCATTTAACTTTATGTTAATTTACCATGTGAAATTCACAATGGCGTTGGCCATAATTTAAAATGTGATTCAGAATACAAGGTTCTTATAAAAAAATATCCGAAAATATGATGTGCAGTGCTTGAAGAATGTTGTATTTCAATAGATATTCAAGCCAGAAAATTATTGACCATCCACCCACCCAGTTTCAGACTTACTTATTCAAATCAGTGTTGTGGAGACCTCAGAGACAATTTACAAAAGTATGCATAGATTCAAATGCCAAAGTATATGTACACCAAAAAACAGAAACATCTGATTTATAAAAACTTGCATGCACACATTTGTATGCAATTTAGCCTTTATAATTCGCAATCATGTAGTAAATGTGCAAACAAAAACACACTTTAAACCTTGCCCAGTTGTCACGCACAAACAACCACATATGGGCCATGCTAATCAGCCTCATACATATGCAATCATGATCTTCAAGCATTCATTGGCTGATAAAGCAGCCTCCCACCTGATGCCTCCAGACACTACCACCTGTATTTGTGGTGCTCTTCACAACTGAGCACACATGAGCATGCAAGTCATTACAGCACCTCTCCTCTGTGTTCTGGGCGTTGGAGCAAAGGTGCAAGGTGCCAGCGTCTGAGCAGGTAATCCCTATCACCTGGCATATGTAATGACATGCTTGCTGTTAAAATAAGTAGTACAGGCCATATGAGAAACTGAGGATTCATCCAGTTACCTTACTAACATGCCAGCCATCATGTACAACGCCATCAGCAACTCATTTGCTAAAGCTATTTTGCCTCACAATTACTGAATCAAGGGTTGACCCAGGCCTTTTCTTGGCATCACAGATGGCTTGTGTGTTAATGGAATGTAACTGTTGAGGTTAACAAAAACAGTTACATCATTCTCGCTGGATAGTACAATATGAGTGCAGTAAAGTGTTCCAGTTACGTTAGGAGAGCTAGACACAGCTGGAAATTACCTTTTTAAGTCGGCCTATACACCCACACCCACAAATGAATGTAGTAACTAGCAGTGTTGTGCATGAACTAGTTCAAAAGAGGGCTTTCATTAAGCAAGCTCATCTTTCTAAGAATGGTGAACTTAACGTAACATATTTGCAAGTGAAGAACTTAAACGTAGGGCGGTAGGGTTGCTTAGTGGGTAGCGCTACTGCCTCGCAGTTAGGAGACCTGAATTCGCTTCCCGGGTCCTCCCTGCATGGAGTTTGCATGTTCTCCCCGTGTCTGCCTGGGTTTCCTCCCACAGTCCAAAGACATGCAGGTTAGGTGCATTGGCAATTCTAAATTGTCCCTAATGTGTGTGTGTGTGCCCTGCGGTAGGCTGTTGTTTCCTGCCTTGCACCCTTTGTTGGCTGGGTTTGACTCTAGCAGACCCCCGTGACCCTGAAGTTAGGATATAGCAGGTTGGATAGTGGATGGAACTTAAACTTGAGCTAGTTCAGTTTAATATGACATTCTGTATCTGGTTTAGGTTGAACATTTTGCCATACTCTGTAATGTATGGGTGGAGCCGAATCCAAATACGGTATTTGGATAAGCACAAATAGTGGATTTTTACAAATATTTATTTTGTACGAATTTTTTGCCATTTATTTGTATTCAAGAAAAAATAACGTAAAATCAAATAGGCACTGTCTGTGTTGGCCTGCTTGTGCTTAAACTGCACCCGTGCTGACACGAGCATGCGGTGAAACTCCGCTTTCGCTTTTAGGAAAGCGTTGTACTTCACAAGGCCACTTTATATTTTTCCTCATTGGACATGCAATATTTGATGCGAATTTTGACCAGCAACATAATCGGTTAGTTCATCTACATGCTGGTTCCACAGTCATCAGTATATAATTTATATGTATAGTTGCATCTATTTCATTTCTTTTTTGACCGGGAAGATATTAGAATATATGGTTATACGTGTTTATTGCTGGGTATAACTCGATAAAGTGTATTTAAATAAAAAAAAAGTCATCATAATTATTTTATTTTATTCAATAACTCTGTAATAGAATAATATAAGGCATGCAAAATTGAAAAAAGTAAACTCATGGGTCATTTATTCTCATTCTTTAAAAAATAGAAAATGAACTGAACATGAACTAGTTCAAAATTGAAACTATGAGAACTATGAATGTGAATTTATTTTAATCTGTGTGAACTGAACTTTGAGGTAGTTCTTGTGAGGTGTGAACTTGCACAACACTGGTGTCTAGTCAGTCGATTAATGGTATCTAGCACAGCAAGCATAATGGAGCTGATATTTGGTTGAAATATTTCTGGCTGTCGATAAGTTCTGTGAGTAGAGACAACAGTTAGCCTAAATAAACTGACGTAAAACAAAAAAGTTCTTCGGTGCAAATACGCAGCATTGACCCTTTTAAAAGGGAAGTACAATAGAGACTTCAGTACTTCATCACATTTGAGGTTTAATATCTTTGTCCCGTCAGCACACGTTATAATAACAGCTCGGTGATATGAATCATTTACCTGATTTGACTACATTTCCCTCCTTGATCAATGGTGTTGTCAGATGAAATGTTCTGAAATGTAGTGTATGCCTGGGTCAGAGTTTCCATAAATGTACTCATGGGTCAGAGTTTCTGAAAATATATGCAAGTTCCCCTATCTAGTTTTCTTTTATAAATCCTGTTGTTTGTGTGGAAAGTCTATCCTGGCAGCCTGGAGAATATACTAGGAACCAACCTTGAAAGACTAATAGCCAATGCCCATCAATCAATTACAAAGTTTAAGGGGAGCCATTGACCTATACAAGTATCATCTGGTGTAAAATGCTGGTCACTCAGAGTGGCAGTCTATCATGGGGAAAACTCACACATTCACACTGGCCAGTTTACTGCTGCCAATTAACTCAACTTGGACATCTTTCTTATATTTTGGAGGAAATCCAGAGCACATCTACAATCCACCCAGATAGTGACAGGTTTGGAATTTGTGAGGCAGCAATGCTAACCATTGCATTACAATGCCAACTTAAATGCCCTATGCTTTCACAGTGATTTTACAAAATTAATGGAGACATAACCACACTTTTAAAGAATTTGTCATATTTCTTGTTGGAATAAATGGTTATGAGTGTTGTTAGCTAAATAAATTAAATGGGGAAACATGTTTGGCTAACTGGCAAATTAAAACTGTTATGTTTCTGAAGTTGTGATGTCTTTGTACTTTGACAACACAGCTGTCTGAGAAGTAATAAAGTTGTGAAGATGAAGGAAGTAGAATTGGAATGAGAGTCAGTGATGTGACTTTGTGTTCTGATCACCTTAAGAAATCCACATCTAGGAGTGAATTTAAAAAAAAATTAACAGAAGCATATAATTTACTTTGTCATCTCTGGAAAAGAATTGTTTTCAGATTGAGGAAAGAGTAATATGGATAAAGGTGAGTTGCTACCCCTGATCGGTGTGGAAGGGGACAGAGTCATGTGCCAGCATTATGGTTTTATTTGTTTAAAATCTCATAAAAAATTACTTTTTGGTTTATTGATTCGATTTTAGGTTAGGATATTAGAGTCCCTCTTACAGATGAGTGAAACAAATTCATTTTGATTTACATACAGTTTCTTGAAACTGTAACTAAGGTTTGTTTCACTAGCAGTTTTTCAAATATGAAACTAGATAAAAATGGTTTATTTGAAGGTTTTAAAGTTTTTTTTGAGAGGGAAAACAGGGAAAAATGATCCCTAAAGCTTCATTCATAATTTCATGTTTAGCTGTGTTCTTTATTAAAGCTGCATAATGTGTATAGTCTTTCATCCATCAGGAGAATAAATTCTATTCACATCACCACAAAGGAGTGCAGTACGTTTTTTAAATATATGCCACACTGCCTATTCTCCACATGAAGAAGCGCTAAAATGCACCACCATGCACATTACTGGGTTTTCTCCACAGAAATTCTCACTACACAGGAAGCCACCACCCTGCTACCTAGCAGCCATTCTTTCCTGTTTCTTGATTCCTGCAGTAGAACTTGCAGTGTTGTGGAGATCTAAATTTATTTTATTTCTATGTTGCATCTTAAGGATTGCACTTACCACGATTGTCAAAGGGGAAGTTATGAACTAGAGCCTCCACCAACACAAAAGGTGTAAGGCCTTTTTAATGCCAGGTCTGGCCTACACTGCCTACCTTAAATAAACCTCATCTGGTTTTCAGCCAATCCCTACATATGGCATCAATGCCTAAAAGAATGTCAAACCCAAAATAACTTTAAATGTCTTTAAATATCCACAAGAGGAGGGTAACCATAAACCTCAACTTGTGCATAGATGGGTGAATAAAAAAAAGTATTTAAAAAAAAAAATTATCCACAAAATAAAAAAATGCAACAAAAGCTCCACAGAGAAAACAGAAGTATTAAAGGAGTTTCCAAAAAGATTCCAACAAGTACCAAAACACACAGTCCACTAATCGGGAACCTAAGAGAAAGCAAAATAATCAAAACTCCAGAAAATCCAATCATAAACCATATACTCATAATTCACAATCACAATGACTCTTATTAAACTACCTGTCTCCACAGACTTTATAGGGCTGTGGGCAGCTCTTGAATGCAGATGGACAGATGACCCCATTACAACATGGAACATTTTCACATTTAAAGTGACAGTACACCAACATAATATCACGTATGAAGCCAATAAAAATAAAATAAAGACATGATAAATAACTCAGAATAAATTAAAACAATAATTAAACATAAAATACTCAGAACTCCATTTCAATACATGACAGTGGGGAGCATACTACCTGGACATGCCTGGCAGCTCAGGATAATGTTTACACACAAAACTGACAGTGACAGAAAATGTGTGTCCTGTGATATTTTCATTTCACTAGAGATCTTTATTTACATACTAATTGAGAAGCAGTCGCATTCGGAATCAATGGATATAAATGCTTCCACACAAGGGGAAGCACCCTTCTTGTTGTGACAGTTGGCAGCAAAAAGTTTTTTTTTGTGTTTTTTTTTTAACAAAGTGAAGCACATACTTCCACTGCCAGTTCAATTTTGAGTGAATTGTTTTGCTCATCACTATTCCAGTACCAATGAGCACCAATCTACAAGCAGGACTGTGAATCTGGGCACACAAAGTGATTCTATCTGTAATTATCATCTGTGGACAAAATATGTACATTTCTTCTAGAGTATCAGTCCGAGACTCAGTCTTTTGTCTATCCTGGAATACTGAATGGCTGGAGGGAATGAAATGGAACATTTTACATCATATTCCAACAAGTGTGGGATATAGCCCGGACACAGACAGATGGACACCGTAGGTTTAACACCACACACATGTTTATTCATATTATATTTACAAGTGACAGCACACAACCCAGTACTCCCGTACTCTCACTCCCAAAGTCCAGACTCACAACAATGCCTCTCTTCAGGTCCACCTCCACTCCTCTCCTCTGTCTTTATTCCTCCCGACTCCAGCCATCGAATGGAGGGAAGCGGCCCCTTTTAAACCCACCCGGACATGCTCCAGGTGCCTCCCAATGAGCTACTGCCGGCATTGCCTGGTGTGGCGGAAGTGCCGGCTGTGTACCCGGAAGCAGTACGGGTGTCCCTGGTCTTCTTCCTCCCAGCACTTCCGGGTGCGGCAGAAGTGCTGAGGGCCAGGGCTTCCCAGGCATCTGGGCGCCCCCTTTTGGTGACCACGGGCCCCTATAGGGTTAAGCTTCCATGCTCCTTTCCCTTGGTCCCCATAGCCACCAAGGTAGTCGCCCCCTCGTGGTCTGGAGGAACCGCAATCCCTCCTCTGGTCCTTATGGGCGTCCCGGCTGGGTACCACCCCCAGCCGCTCGCCACACAAGCTAGTGAATAAATTTAAGGTTTAAGTCAACCAATCCTGTGGATTAGTGGACCTGATGCTTGTTAATCAAATGACAGAAAGATCAAAGCAAAACTAGAAGTAAGGCAGCTGTGATAAACTGACACACCAAATTGATTATTTAAATATGACATGCTAGGTTTATGCAGGATAACGTGAGATAGATAGAGCTGCTCCTCTGTCTGGAGATGATCCTGTTCAGTGGATGCAGTGGATTCTCCATGATTGACAGGAGCCTGCTCAGCGCCTGTCACTCTGCCACGGATGTCAAACTGTCCAGTTCTGTGCCTACAACAGAGCCTGCCTTCCTCACCAGTTTGTCCAGGCGTGAGGCATCCCTCTTCTTTATACTACCTCCCCAGCACACCACCGCGTAGAAGAGGACACTCGCCACAAGTGTCTGATAGAACATCTGTAGCATCTTATTGCAGATGTTGAAGGACGCCATGCAGCCTTCTAAGGAAGTATAGTCAACTCTGTCCTTTCTTACACAGAGCATCAGTATTGGCAGTCCAGTCCAATTTATCATCCAGCTGCACTGCCAGGTATTTATAGGTCTGCACCCTCTGCACACAGTTATCTCTGATGATCACGGGGTCCATGAGGGGCCTGGGCCTTCTAAAATTCACCACCAGCTCCTTGGTTTTGCTGGTGTTCAGTTGTAGGTGGTTTGAGTCGCACCATTTAACAAAGTCCTTGATTAGTTTCCTATACTTCTCCTCCTGCCCACTCCTGATGCAGCCCACGATAGCAGTGTCGTCTGCAAACTTTTGCACGTGGCAGGACTCCGAGTTGTATTGGAAGTCTGATGTATATAGGCTGAACAGGACCAGCGAAAGTACAGTCCCCTGCAGCGCTCCTGTGTTGCTGACCACAATGTCAGACCTGCAGCTCCCGAGACACACATACTGAGGTCTGACTTTAAGATAGTTCACGATCCATGCTAGCAGGTATGAATCTACTCCCCTCTCTGTCAGCTTGTCCATAAGGAGCAGAGGTTCGATGGTGTTGAAGGCGCTAGAGAAGTCCAGAAACATAATTCTTACTGCACCACTGCCTCTGTCCAAGTGGGAGAGGGATCGGTGTAACATATAGATGATGGCATCCTCTGCTCCCACCTTCTCCTGGTATGCGAACTGCAGAGGGGCGAGGGCGTGGCGGACCTGCGGCCTTAGGTGGTAGAGCAACAACCGCTCCATGGTCTTCATCACGTGTGACGTCAGAGCGACAGGCCGGAAGTCGTTCTGCTCACAAGGACGTGATATCTTTGGGACTGGGGTGATGCAAGATGTTTTCCAAAGCCTCAGGACTCTCCCCTGTTCCAGGATCAGGTTGAAGATGCGCTGTAGAGGACTCCCCAGCTCCAACGCACAAGCCTTCAACAGTCGTGGCGATACTCCATCTGGACCCGCTGCTTTGCTGGCACAAAGTCTCCTCAGCTCTCTGCTTACCTGGGCTGCTGTAATTATGGGTGGGGATGTCTCTCCTATGCTGGTATCAGCAGAAGGATGGGTGGAGGGTGCAGTACTCCGAGGTGAGAGTGGGTTAGGGTGGTCAAACCTGTTGAAGAAGTTGTTCATTTGGTTTGTTCTCTCCACGTCTCTCTCAATGGTGGCAAACCGCTTCGAGCTGCAGTCAGTGATGATCTTCATCCCATCCCACACTTCCTTCATGCTGTTATTCTGCAACTTCTGCTCCAGCTTTCTCCTGTACTGCTCCTTCACCGCCCTGAGCTGGACTCAGAGTTCCTTCTGCACGCGCTTGAGCTCATGCTGATCACCGCCTTTGAAAGCCCTTTTTTCTGGTTCAAAAGGCCCTTGATGTCACTTGTAATCCATGGCTTGTTGTTAGCATAGCAGCGTACTGTTCTTATTGGAACTACAATGTCCATACAGAAGTTGATGTAGTCAGTAGTGCAGTCAACAACCTCCTCAATGCTCTCACTATATGACCCCTGCAGGATATCCCAGTCTGTAGTTTCAAAGCAGTCTCTCAGATCCTGCTCTGCCTCAGGGGACCACTTCCTGAATAAGTGTGTGGTTGTAGGTAGCTTCCTCACTCTTGGTTTGTAGTGAGGCTGAAGCAGAACCAGGTTATGATCTGCTTTCCCAAGCGCAGGCAGCTGGGTGGCGCTGTATGCGTCTTTAACGTTTGCATACAGTAGGTCGATAGTCCTATTTCCTCGGGTGTTACAATCCACATACTGGGAGAAGGCAGGTAATGTTTTGTCCAGCATCACATGGTTAAAGTCTCCAGCGATTAGCACAAGCGCCTCAGGGTGCTGTGTTTGTAACTTAGCAACCGCGGAATGAATGATGTCACCCGCTATCTCCATGTCCATGCGAGGAGGAATGTAAACAATAACAACAATGACGTGTCCAAACTCTCCGGGCAAGGGACGCAGACTTACGGCCAACAGTTCGATGTCCCTGCAGCAAGTGGAGATTTTAACGTTTACATGTCCAGAGTGGCACCACCTTGTATTAACATAGAGAGTGACTCTCCCTCCTTTCTGCTTCCCGCAGGTACTTGCGTCTCTGTCCACTCCAACTGTGCTAAACCCGGGTAGCTCCATGTTAGCAACTGGGATGTTAGTTGTTAGCCACATTTCACTAAAACACAGCAAACTGCATTCTCTATAGATCATGACATTTTTCACCAGCGCAGCCAGTTCGTCGATCTTATTTGGTAGTGAGTTCACATTTCCCAGGATCACAGAAGGCACTGAAGGTTTGTAGCACCACTTTCTCGCTAGACGCTTAGCTTTTATCTTAGCACTGGCTCTGCTGCCCCAATACCACCTTCTTACCTCGTCAGGTAAATAGGGAACCACACCAGCGTGGGCATTTGTTCTCAGCGCTTGAAGTTGACTACTTGAATAGATGGGTCTCAGCGTGTAAAAATCCATGTCCAAGTAGTAAAAGTAGTAAAAAGTGTCAAGGGAACGAGTCCACATAAAAGAAAGTGGTAGAAGTGATCAGTGATATAGAGAAAAAAGGTAGAAAGATAAAGTCATACACGGAGCTGCTGGAACGGCTGCCACTCTCGGGGGCGCCTGATACTAGTAAGCAAATATATAATTTTAGGTATTCTACAATGTGTAAGGAAAAAACTTTACTTGGAAATTTGCTTCTGTATGGTGACTTGGAAAATGGGGCATCAGTATGTCAAAAAAAAAAAAAACTGTGGAGAATGGGGCATTGGAAGAAACATGCGTATACATTCAAAATACGCCCATGTCATCTCGTCAAAGCAATATGGCTGCATACATTTTATAAAAGTGTGTATACCCAAAGATATTATTTATTTTTATGAGAGTCCAATACTTTAAAATAAGTCCATCTGCATCCTGCATCCTGCAGGTACTGCATCCTCTCTAAGTGTGCAGTACCTTTCACTTCACATTTGTTGTTACTTGTAACTAATTTACGGAAAGTTGCAGTTGCAATCATACTTTGATACACATTGAATTACTTTTTCTCTGGTGAAATTATTACTTTTCTAAAGATTTAGATAAATAACCTTGCATATTGATATGCCTAACTATGAAGATTATGAAACTTTAATCTTGTTGTTGAAACTTATGTGAATGAGCCAGAAAACACCACTGTGGAACTGTAACCCGATCAAAGACAAGAGAAAAGAGTCAGAATTCGCTGTCTGGTGTTGAACATATGGAAGATGTAAAATAATGCCTACTGTGAAGGAATGCTTTTGCTGCAGAGTGTGGGTCTTAATGAGGACACCACAGTAAAATGTAGGCACAGCTTTACATGCAAAACTGTCAACTGGACGAAGAGATCAAAGCCGGAAGTACCAAATGGAGAGCATTCGTTAAAATAAGTTTGTTTATTGATCTTGTTAGCCGCTGTGGCACATGTGATGTCTCGTATCTCCCTGGGCCCTCCAGATTGCTTACCACACACCAACAATAAGCAGGTAATAATTTTGACTTCACGGAAGTCGGAACTTTTTCTCCAAGACACTTAGGACCAGCTTGCATTTAAGTTGTAGAAAATTGTTGTGGGATATAAATAGTAAATATTTAATTGCTGTTTGTTAGATTTCAAAATTAAATTCATTATGCTTTTTGCATATTTTACACTTTATTTTTGTAGTTTTTCCTTGTTTTTGGTTTTGCTCCTTCTGTTTTATTTAATATTGTGTTGTTAACTATTATTTTCATATTATATATATTACTTTTATTTGTTTTTTGCCCCATCCCCATTCTATAGAGCCTAAGAGGGCAATTATTATGACAAAACGGACTTATTGAAACAATAAGCATGGAGCCCACTGGTCTGTCAACTTCAGCCTTCATAAAGATTTAAACGTGAATTTTCGCTTCTAAATGTACATAAAAAATTTCATTGCATAACATCATAAACCTCTTTATCTACTTTTTAGAATCATTGGTGTGAAAAGATTGTTGATCTACAGTTCTATGCTATACTTAAATCATATTTTAGGAGAACATGACATACCCCACTGTCTAGCATGTTAAGAGTTACACTTTGGTTTCAGACTGCAAACAACATCACTAGTTCAGTGTAAGTACATGAAGTTCTAGGGATGGACAGCAGATCAGTGGAGGCTCAGGAATGCCAGGGGAGATGAGAAGATGGCGCAGAAGCCTTACCTATATGTAAAGGATTGTTCACTGTTGTATTAAGATTGTTTTAAATGTTTGGCTGCTTTTTGCTACCTTCATCATTGTTATAGCTAGGAAAACATTTTTTGTCAGGAAGGAATATGTTTTAATAGTGAATTTATATTTATTAATGCTTGTTACTGCTTTTTTTATTGAATTTTTAAGAATATAAAACTGCCTCTATGTACTGATAAAATTTTTGCATGTGTGCATGAGTCTTATGCTATACATCATCAAAATCATGAACTATAGCCTTCACCTTAGGCTTTTGTTGAATATTCAAGGAGGGCTGGGTGGTTGGTTGATCAGGATTGACAGGCCACATTTTGTTATTTTTATAGAGGTTCAGTAAGGGCCAGAGATGTTTATTTTTTGAAATTTGTATAGACTAGACTTCTTTCTCTTTCTTTCTTCACAGTTTGCTTTTGGTTAGTATATTTATTGATTACTGTTTATATTATTACTACTGGAAGATGAAACATCTAAAAGTATATGCTTTTGGTACATATATTTGTTATTTTATTACAATTTGTATGTCTATACATACATGCTTATGATACATACTGTATATGCTTATATTGATAAACTCATTGCACTGTTTATTGTGTGCAGCACCGTGGCATAGTGCTAGTGCTTGCTCTTTACTCTAAAGAGACCTGGGGTCGCATCCCATTCCCTTGCTGCATGGCGTTTGTATGTTTTTCCCATATCTGCGTCAGTTCCCTCCCATTGTCCAAAGACATGCAAATTAGGTGAACTGTCGACCCAGAATTGGTCCTGCTGTGTGTTTGTTGTTAGTGTGTGTTCTCCCTGTGATGAACTGATGGTCTGTTCTTGCCTTGCACCCTGTGCTAGCTGAGTTAGGCTCCAGCACCCAAACCCCTCAAACCAACCACCCCCATGACTCTGGTCTGGATCAAGTGGGTTAGTAAATAACAGACATGACTGTTCCTTGTGCTTTTATAAGCACAGTTGTGCCTATTATGCTTTCTAAAGGTTTGCAAAGTGGTAAGCACTGCTTCTTCAAAGCTACAGAGTCATGGGTTCAAATCCAAGCCAGGGGGGTTAAGTTTGCAATTTCCTGTCAAATTTCCCAAGATGGGTGCATCAAATTAATTAACAATGCTAAATTATCATCTATGCTTTGTGACAAACTGGCACCCCATCCAGTATTTGTCATTGCCCTGTGCCCAGTTCTGCCTGGATGTGACTCGTGGTGACCAATAGATAGATAGATAGATAGATAGATAGATAGATAGATAGATAGATA
>JANRMT010062804.1:18885953-18917116 GCA_026402145.1 Polypterus bichir lapradei | reverse complement strand
TAGATAGATAGATAGATAGATAGATAGATAGATAGATAGATAGATAGTGTAAAGGCCAGCCCTGACACAGACAAATTCAGGACACAAGTTCAAAGTACACAGGGCTTTTATTTCCTTTTTTCTGCCCATGTGGAGAACATCTTACCCCATTCCCACGAGTACACAACACAGTCCCGAACACCATACCACACAGTAATAATTCTTTTCTTTCTCCACCACTCCTCCTCGGCAAGCTTCATCTCCCTCCTCCTGACTTTGGCTTTTGGAGTAGTGGCACTCCCAGGTGGTGCCCACAGATCCCAAGAGGACTGCACCAAATTCCAACTCCCATGAAGCCCTGCGGGAGTTCTAGGCACCTCTGCAACCCAGGGGGGCTGCCATCTAGCATTCCGGCGGAGGTACTGTCCTTACCAGGCTTGCTCCCCCGGTCTATACAGTGAAGGGGCATCCCGGCCATCTGTGACAAAAGATAGATAGAAAATTTCTTCTATCACATATTCCAGCAGCAGCATACTGATAAAGAACAATATTAAATTAAAGTGTGATAACAATGAAGGTTTAACAGACAGACAATAACTTTGTATAATATTAACGTTTACCCCCCCGGGTGGAATTGAAGAGTCGCATAGTGTGGGGGACGAATGATCTCCTCAGTCTGTCAATGGAGCAGGACGGTGACAGCAGTCTGTCACTGAAGCTGCTCCTCTGTCTGGAGATGACACTGTTCAGTGGATAGAGTGCATTTTCCATTATTGATCATAAGTACACTACTTATTACTTTTGGCTATGTCCACACTACTATATTTTCATTTAAAAATACAGACATTATCAGGGGTTGGGCTATTGCTTTGTTAGATTTTGTTTTTTTTATTCCTGTTCTCTCTCTTTGTTTTATTCTTGATTTTTTTTTCTAGAGTCACTTTGAAGTTATTTGTTGTGTAAGTGCTGCAAATTGTACTTGCTTGATTGTATACCATGTTATTTTCCTAAAGTTATTAAAAATTAAAGAAAAGACATTAGTCCACTCTAACCCAATATTTTGAACTTTGAAAAATGGAGACTTTTGAAAAGCTCTCCAGATTTCTGACAACACCATCTCAGTGCTGTAATGTGGATACAGACTCTAATCACGCTCTGATTTGTTTGTGCTTATTACGTAGCCCTTCCCTAATTAGAGCCTGCTCATTACAACATCTTATTCCCTGATTGCTCATCCTCTCATGGAAGAAAATCATATTCTTACATAGAAGACATGGAATAGTTGCTTTCAATGATGCCTGTTGTGTTGTTTTCCTATATGCGTCTAAATTACATTTTGTAAAGTTTGAATGCTGCATACATGTGCAAAAGGTAAATAACTTACTGGTTCACTTGGATTAAACCCATTGCTAGTGGCATTACTTTGCCAATGCACGTGTGCCCAGTGTAGATGAACACCTCTGTCATATGCGTTTTCAGTTGTTTAATTGTGGATGGAAATACTTGCATAAATAGTGAAAACACTTGTGTTGATGGAGATCTTATGCCATGTCTAAATGAAAATGTAGTAGTGTGGCAGTATAGTATATAAAAATAAATAAAAAAGAATTGGACCTTCCTGTACCTTCTCCTTTCTCTCTCTCGTTCATTATGTCTGACACAGAGTCTCTCTATCTTGGCCTTTTGTCCTCCTGCCAGCAAGCTCTTGCCCAATTCTAGAATCAAAGGGCCTTCAGGCTTCAGGTGTCTTTAAACTCCATCCCTTAGTCACTCCCAGATATGCCCTTCTGAGAGTCAAATGGACATTGGGGAGGTGAAGGCGTTTTTTTTCTCTGCTCTTACAAATCTTCATACTGTATGGTATGCTTACTGTGTGTATATCTGGTTGGAAAAATTGAAGTTAATGTTCCAAAGTCAAGCACCCACTCCATGCCACTCCCTGCAGGTGTGGTTGGAAAGATGCCCAGATTTCTTTTAAGATAAAAGCCACTGATATGATTCCTATGATAAGACTAAAGGAATGAGGCATTTTGTAGCACTTTTAACAAGAACAAGGTCTCTATGATAATGTATCTGCAGGTGAGGTCTGCACCTTGGATGGTGGCCACGTTCAACTCTCCTCAGCAGACGGGTTTAATTGTCCTGAAAGTCTGGCCAACATGCAGCCAGCACCTGAGTACAGAGTCAACTCCCAATTCATCTGGAGAGCTCTGACCTGGTGATCAAGTAGGATTGAGCACCAAGAAATCATCCTGCCAGACCTGGCACTGTGGCAAACTTAACCAGATTAAATTAAAACAGAAAGCATGAAAGAGAGAACCGCTTCTTTTGTAACTATTTACAGTGGCTGGGTCTCAAAAGATTTTAACAGGATAAGCATGATGCAGTTAACTAATGGACTGGTTTATGTCAAACACAAACACTGATTTCCTAATCCTGTTTAACTGCCATAAAGGAACACAAGAAGTTTCTTTAAACAGATTTGTTTTTAAAAACAACACTCAGATAGCATTCTGGACTGTAACAGTTGGCTTAAGCTGGTGGGCGATTGTACTTATAGTGCAGAGGCAGGTGGTGTGAAGTTAGCAATAACCAATAATGTGTGAGCAAACAAAACCTAATTATTTAATTTAATGTGTTCTTAAATATTACTCATGAGTGATTTTAAATCTCCTCATGCTTTTTTTTTTTTTTGTCTGACAATTCCTGACTTACCGGTTTGGGAGAAATGCCACTCATTTTAATATCTAGTTATGCAAGAGGTTGGGCTTTTTGGGGATCCCCCTTATTTTTGGCCCTCAAAATTAAAAAAACAAACTCTCATATTATGCCATTTTTGAACAATATCTTGAGTAGGAAATTACACCTTTATGATAAAGAGTAAACTAATGGGATTTCTTCAGCAAAAATGATCAGAAATACTGACCTCAGGGGTTCACCACCTAATGGGATAGGAAGGGTCAAAGTTACTCCTTTTCGGAAAACTTTGAAAAATTGAAATTTTCAACATAGGAATGTGGTTCGGCATTTTATGCTATTTCAAGTTTAGATTAGAAAAAAGTGGGCTCAGAATGGATTCTTGTGTTACGCCATATGCAATATAATATAACCAACATAGAATTGTTACTCCAAAAAAATTGAATCAACTGCAACACTATCCACTGCACAAGGCCATGAGACACCAGATCTGGATGGAGGAACACCAGTGATGCAGAAGCTGAATGGCAGCCTGAAGGACCTACAACCAACAACAACATTCATCCAAGAGGCTGATGTGTCCTTTTCAGTGAACAAGAAGAAGCAGATTTGACTAGCACCTTTAATAGCAAATAAAAGTACCAATTGGTAATTTTAAACAAGTCCAATTGCTCTGTAATTATATAATAATGACTATATTATATTTTAAGTAAAAATGCAGCTTTTTAGTGTAATACACAAAGAAACAAACCAAACAGTGATTTCAATACGAAGACAGTATATTACATGTTTTTCTTGTGTTGCCTGGATGGTAAGGCGTTTGCAGAAACAGAATTGAACTCGGCTCAGAAAAGTAATTGTGGATAAGAAAGATGTGATCCTCCCGGCTTTAAAGAGAGACAAGAATCACCTAGTGCCTCCTTTTACATAAAAGGATGCAGAGACAAATTACCTCCTGTGGTATAGCGGGTCCACAGCTCGTTGAGCAAAGGCCATTTATTAAATAAATAATCACCGTTCTCGCGGCGGCTTGGCAAGGGGGCGTTGGGCCATAGCAAGCCACGGGGCGATCTGTGGTGTGGGCGTTTCTCACCGAGTGCACAGGTGAGGGACTGCCCACATCCGTGATTGTTCCCGTGGCTAATAGGCTGCAGCTGCTATGGCCCCTCGCCATATAAAAGAAGCGCGAGTTGGTTAGAAAGGGAAAAAAGAAAGATCAGAGAAAAGAACGAGAAAAGAAAGGAAAAGAGAGGACGGAGGTAACAGGGAGTGAGGAAGCAAGTCGGAGAGAGAGACAGAGACACGCGGAGCGTGTGGGAGAGCGAACGAGCGCTCACGGGCAGCTGCGAGGAAGCTGGGTGTTAGGCCGTCACCCAGGCGTTTGAGTTAATGTTGCGCCCGCTGAGCGACCATGTAGCAGGAGTGACCAGGGCAAGGCGACTGGCCGCAGAGGGCCGGAAAGGCAGCGGGAGTCGGGAGGCTTGGTCGAGGAATGTCCATTGTGTGCGTCCTGGCCATTGGATTGAACCAAGTCTCGGGGACTGGGATGAGTGCCAGACCGAAGCCAGGGATCGGGAGGTCTCCAGTCTCATGTGTGAGTGAAGGGAAAAGGGCAGCTGCAGAGAGAGAGTGGCTCCCGTGTTGCGAAGCCTGAACAGGGAGAAGCAGGGGAGTCACAAGTTAAAAGAAGCACCAAGTTTGTTGTTGTGAAAGACTGCTTCCTAAGAAATATTTTAACCTCTGGTTTTAAGGATTGTTTTTCTATTTATTGGTTTTAACCTCCACATTTCTTTTATGGATTATTTATTTATTGAAGATTTGGAATCACTGCACTTTATTGAACACTTTGTTTTTGGTTGACTCTTTTAATAAAAGCACTGTGCACCTTTTTGTACCATCCCCTTGCTCAGTTGTTATTGCCTACACTGACTAGCTCATCGGTGACATTACCGACGGTGTTGGGTTCAAGGGCTTCCGAACAGCAAAGGGAGTGTGGAGCCGAACCCACATCGTCACACCTCCACGGGGCAATATGAGCTATTATGAAACAGCAATTTTGGAATTCAGGAGCACATTTCTAACTAGATATAACCACAGGGTCCTTTCTGCCAGTGCTTAAAGGAATTTGAAGATTGAGATGAGTTTTTTCAAGATGTGTAGTCTTCTGACCTGGCCTGTTTTGCCTGTCTGGAATAGGCCTCACCCCAATGGGCTTAATCCCAGACCCAATAACCTCCCTCAGTTCATTGGCCCAAAAAGGGAATAAGCCTTGTCACAAATGTGCACCTGGGGATCACCTTCCTGGCACAGCAAAGCAATTAGAAGGGGTGTTCTTGCCACGTCTTCTCTTACCCCTGCAGCTCCAAGGAGACACCCCATGGTGCTCATAGCTGGTGCCGCCCCTTCCAATTGGAGTTTTTTTTAATGAATGACCCCAAAAAGTGGCATTTCATTCTTTACCCAGATCACAAATTGGATAGAACTTCTGTAAACCTTGACGACGCACTACAATCAGAGAGTCTTTTGTTTGGGCTGGTTTATTTTTCAGACATCTTTTCAAACATGTCACAGTGCACACTTGATGCCCCAGTACGTCTTGCTGCATACTTGCAGTCTGTCAACTCAGTCACACCCAAAAGCCTCATGATTGGAAGGAATAGGCAATTAATCTTGATGAGAATAGAATTTATTAATAAAAAAAAAGCAGAAAATAAAGCCAAAATATAAAGAGGGCAAAAAAGGGTTTGCCTAAAAGGCAATCCCCAGCAAAGAAGTCCAGTTCACAAACAAGGAGAAAAATCCAATATCAAAGTGAAAGGAAATAAAAAAACTAGTAGATCCAAACAGAACACAAAATATATACTGCATATAAAATGTTAAGACTTGTGGCACTTCAATCTTCATCATGGTCTTAATGGAGAGCACAGGAAGTGACACACGTATTGTGACTTATCATTTAGAGGCATGGGACACCGTCACCACAAAATTAGGCTTTGTGCCCTTTGCTTTACAAGAAATGCCACAGCCGTGTGCACTGGGTGACTGAAATACAACAGAGGCACAGTCATGCCACGTGCACACAACTTTGCCAACAGGAACACCAGAGTAACCATAGTGACTGACACTGAGACAAATTGCACAGGGCAATGATTTTCATGCTGAGGAGAAGACCTACAGCTGTGACCACAGTTCTCTGTCAACCAAAATGCAGGAATGACAGCCAATGAGAAAACATAAAAAGACAAAACATTGCTATGTATACTGACCGAAAATGCTGAGGGTTGTCTGTCTGTTACACAAAAACTTGTTTATCCCTGAGCTTTGAAGCTTGATCATAGTCTTAATCGAGAGCCCAGATACCTGTGAATTGGTTGGGCATCCCACCACTGATTCCTTCCCACCAGCCCACTTAAATAACCAGATCACCTGGAAAAGCAGAATAAAAACCATGATGATGATGATGAAAATCTTAAAAACCAAGTTAAAAAACACTAAGTTATCCCCATTTAACATGCATACATGATTTGTGTTTATTCTAATAAAAATTTAGCAAACTTAGTTTTATTATTTCAATATTGATCCACAAAAATAGGAAACAGGAAATAACAGCCTGCTTAATTAGGTTTGTAGTCCAGTTAAAAATAGAAGTTGGTTGGAACCAAAACCAAAACCCACTAGCATAAAATGCTTTTATATGTCTTTGTGCTCACTTTGAAAGGTGTTATTCTGTCAGGGTACTGACAGGTAAGCTTAAGAGCCTGTCCGTAACATGCGCATAAGAAAACAAAACAAAACAAATGAAAGTCTGATAACAAAATGAAATTGAAACCCAGAAAGACCCAGGAATTGAAGTCAAAAGAAGAAAAAGGGTCAAAACCAAAAGTAAACCACGAGGCAAAAGTTAACAAAGTTGATTGTTATTTTTTTAAAGGTGAATAGTTGTTTAATTGACTAACTACCTAGGCATCTGACTGATTGATTGATTGATTGATTGATTGATTGATTGATTGATTGACACCATGACAAGTACATGTTTTGAACTGCAAAGGTATGCTAATAGAAAATTAGCCTTCTTGTTTAACAATGGTTAAGGAAAAAATAATAATAATGTAGAAAGTCTTGGCAGGAGCTTATGCAAATAATTTTCACAGCTGGCATTTATTTCCCCAAATAGATTAATTGCCCTGGAAGTAAGGTCATTGCGCTTATTTCAGTGTGGGTTAAGTATTGAATTTAAGTATTCCCCATTCAGCCTAATTATTCCTCATTATCAGTTACACTCATCTATCTGCAGTGTTCATTAGTTCAGACAAGGGATTAGAGGAGAGGTGGTCACATTATTATTGTTAAATCTTTATAGCTGGAGGTATCAGGAAATTCCCATCTTATTATGTGATTCTTGTGATGAATGCCAGAATAGATCTTTGTCACTTGAGTCTGTTCATACTGATGCCTTACAGGCTGTCACAAGCCACCCATTAGACACCAACAGTAATAAGGATATTCTATTTTGAAATTGTTGAATTTTCTATGTGAAAGGACTATCCTGAAAAAAAAATTAAAATTCAAAATTGGCTCACAATAATAATAATAGTAATTTCTCAGTACTCAAAGCGCTATCCATATACCTCATATTGCTTATACAGCATTGTTTGTATGTTTTAAGGGCAGCAAATTACTTCTATTTTAATAGAATGATACTCTGTAAACTGTAAATCACCAGCAATAAGTTGTACCCCTTTAGGTGGATGATACGGTCAGAATTAGGACTGCATGGGATTTCATTTGGTACAGTGTAGCAGTTGGGTCATTAGATACCATATTAATTTTAAACTAGTAATGTTTACTCTGGCATTCATACCAGTGTAACAAAACCATTACCAGAAACGAATGTTATGGCCCTTATTTATGATAGAATCTCTGGAGTTAAAAATTCTGGAAGTAACTAAGTAGACAAAAAATGGCAAGAGAAGCTAGGAATGAAGCAAGAATTCATCCTTATAGTACAGCAGCTGGTAGATACTCATTATGTTTTAAATGGCTCCCTGCTAAGGAGCTGCTGTGCAATTTGATCACTTTAAGGAGAATGTTAGGAAGAGGTTTTGGGTACACCAACACATCAAATACCACTGAGTTAAGCGATAGCCTAATGGTCCATATTAAGACCAGCCCCTCGCTCAGATACAGTTTTGGAGGGACCAGATGTGACCCCAGGATAACAAAATGGCTTATTTCAGACTACTTTGGCCTCCTTAAAGTCATTCTGAGTTAAGGGAAGACACAATATCTTCCAGACTACCACTTCTTTTCTTAATCAAACCTGATAAGAATAAATATTTGAGTGAATTGTATGTGAACATAATGACAAAATATAGGAAACATAATATTCTCCAGCCCCCTTAATCTATTTCAGGGTGGTAGATATTGGAACCTATACTGTGTGATAGAAACTGGCTTATCAGCAAGCCCCAAACCCCGAACACAAACACACAAAGAGTCCCGGGTTCAAATAATGGAAAGTTTATTAACTTATTTAAAGTTGCAAAACACAAACACAAATAACAGGTTTTCTCTCCACACAATATTCTCTCTTTTCTCACCACCTCACTGCCCTCCTCCAGTCAAGTGTTGCTCCACGTCCTCCCAGTTCTGACTCGCCTGGATAAGGGAGTGCAGTCCCTTTTATTAAGGACCCGGGAGTATTTCCAGAGCCAGAGCCACTACATGATGGAAGCATTTCCGGGTCATATGGAAGCCCGTATTTTAGGGGGTACATCTCCCTGCAGCATCCTCTTGCGGCCCCCATGGACCCCACCTGGGTTGTGCTGCCGGACTACCACTCCCGGCATTCCCTGCTGGTTCCTGAATGACTGCCGATATGGAGGGCTGCTGCCACCTAGCACCTGGGGGGAGTAAACTTCTCCTAGGGACAGTCCTCCCATCTTCTTCTGTCGTGGCCAGGGAAGGTATAAAGTCCATGTCCAGTTGGGATGCCTGTCCATTTATTTGGAGAATCCTGTCCAGGTTGGGGATCTTCTGGACTTTTGGTCAGGCCACTTATCCATCTTGTGTACCTCCTACAACTGGCAGAATGGGACCCAAAGCAGGAAATAGCCCTGGACATGCCTTCTGTCTATTGCAGGGTCCAATCATATGTGCAACTACATCAACATTCAAATAGGGTTCTCAAATGAACCGAAAATGGGAGTGGTTGGATACATGGGTAACATGCAAACTCTAAACAATGTCCAAGTGCAGAATTAAACCCGAGGGGGCATGGTCTCAGAAGCAGCCACACTAACCACTAAGCTACCGTGCCACTCTCCAAATTTAGGAAACAGCTATGTAAACATTATCAAAACCTTTGGACCACCATGAGTATGCACAACAGTCTCAATACACCTTGGCTTGGATTCTGTAAATGTTTGAAAGTGTAAAAGTATAAAAATAACATTATTCAGTCATGCAAAAATTACATAACTGGACAGAGGACTGATTCAGTGGTCTGTGTTAGTGTAAGCAGTATAGCCATAGAAACTTTCTAAAGATGTGCAGTGTAACAGCAAACAATTGTCCCTCCTGTACCTCTACAATGATGAACTTTAGAGATGTGAAGAAGATAATAATACAGCAAGTCACTTCAGAAAATAATTTTGTGTCCAAAAACAAACTATGCTATTAAATTATTAGAGACACACCAGCTAATCTGGCAAGTTGACAGGCACTGTGCCTGTCATTTTCAGGAAATAGATATACTTGCTTATTTTCTCAACTTAGATTTGTTATCCTCAAATCATAACCTCCAGTAGTACTCCCTGGATTGTCCTGGTTCAATGCCAGTAACTGCTTCAAAGCTAATATTCACAGCTGCAATGGTACCTAACCTACACATACAGTGCATCCAGAAAGTATTCACAGCGCATCACTTTTTCCACATTTTGTTATGTTACAGCCTTATTCCAAAATGGATTAAATTCATTTTTTTCCTCAGAATTCTAAACACAACACCCCATAATGACAGCGTGAAAAAATGTTTACTTGAGGTTTTTGCAAATTTATTAAAAATAAAAAAACTGAGAAAGCACATGTACATAAGTATTCACAGCCTTTGCCATGAAGTTCAAAACTGAGCTCAGGTGCATCCTGTTTCCCCTGACCATCCTTGAGATGTTTCTGCAGCTTAATTGGAGTCCACCTGTGGTAAATTCAGTTGATTGGACATGATTTGGAAAGGCACACACCTGTCTATATAAGATCCCACAGTTGACAGTTCATGTCAGAGCACAAACCAAGCATGAAGTCAAAGGAATTGTCTGTAGACCTCCGAGACAGGATTGTCTCGAGGCACAAATCTGGGGAAGGTTACAGAAAAATTTCTGCTGCTTTGAAGGTCCCAATGACCACAGTGGCCTCCATCATCCGTAAGTGGAAGAAGTTCGAAACCACCAGGACTCTTCCTAGAGCTGGCAGGCCATCTAAACTGAGCGATCGCGGGAGAAGGGCCTTAGTCAGGGAGGTGACCAAGAACCCGATGGTCACTCTGTCAGAGCTCCAGAGGTCTTCTTTGGAGAGAGGAGAACCTTCCAGAAGGACAACCATCTCTGCAGCAATCCACCAATCAGGCCTGTATGGTGGAGTGGCCAGACGGAAGCCACTTCTTAGTAAAAGACACATGGCAGCCCGCCTGGAGTTTGCCAAAAGGCACCTGAAGGACTCTCAGACCATGAGAAACAAAATTCTCTGGTCTGATGAGACAAAGATTGAACTCTTTGGTGTGAATGCCAGGCGTCACGTTTGGAGGAAACCAGGCACCGCTCATCACCAGCCTAATACCATCCCTACAGTGAAGCATGGTGGTGGCAGCATCATGCTATGGGGATGTTTTTCAGTGGCAGGAACTGGGAGACTAGGCAGGATAAAGGGAAAGATGACTGCAGCAATGTACAGAGACATCCTGGATGAAAAACTGCTCCAGAGCACTCTTGGCCTCAGACTGCGGCGACGGTTTATCTTTCAGCAGGACAACGACCCTAAGCACACAGCCAAGATATCAAAGAAGAGCTTCAGGACAACTCTGTGAATGTCCTTAAGTGGCCCAGCCAGAGCCCAGACTTGAATCCGATTGAACATCTCTGGAGAGATCTTAACATGGCTGTGCACCGACGCTTCCCATCCAACCTGATGGAGCTTGAGAGGTGCTTCAAAGAGGAATGGGCGAAACTGGCCAAGGATAGGCGTGCCAAGCTTGTGGCATCATATTCAAAAAGACTTGAGGCTGTAATTGCTGCCAAAGGTTCATCGACAAAGTATTGAGCAAAAGCTGTGAACTCTTACGTACATGTGATTTCTCAGTTTTTTTTATTTTTAATAAATTTGCAAAAACCTCAAGTAAACTTTTTTCATGTTGTCATTATGGGGTGTTGTGTGTAGAATTCTGAGGAAAAAAATGAATTTAATCCATTTTGGAATAAGGCTGTAACATAACAAAATGTGGAAAAAGTGATGCACTGTGAATACTTTCCGGATCCACTGTATGCCACCCTGATGCCAAGTATTCTCCTTTACCTATTTGGAAAGTTATTTATTGGCTGCCAAGCACCAGCCACTGTTATTTTTGATTAATGGTAGAACCCAATCTACAGCCCAGACTTAATATAAACAAAGAGTGCAAAGCCTTCAAGTTTAGAAAAAGAAAAATCTTTTGATCTCAATATTCTTAATACAAATCAAGTCTACATCTCCCCAACTATCCTTGGATCCCCAATACATTTAATCCAACCTAGCACTATAGGCCATTGTTATATGTCATTTGAAATATCCATTGAATTATCAAAATTTATTTTTGAAGACCCTGCCAAACTTTTTGCTCAGCAGCCCTAAATGTGCTTATCTGATCTTGGAAAAAGAAACTGGCAGAGCATTCCAGTCAGATGATTTTGTTTAATATGAAACCTAACAACCTTGAGGGCACTTACTCACTTATTTCTCACGCTTCAGCCCTCTTCTGCCCCAACCTGTGCACCAAAAACCTTTTCTATCACCTTGGACAGCAGCCAGTGCTGGCGGTAGGGAAGCAGCAAGCTAGGGCAGGGCTTGGACAGCTTTAGTACCTACATCAAGGCAGGAGGTGCTGGCGAGAAACTCTTCAGGAGCTCTAGAGCAGCAGGGCATGATGCAGTTGGAAAGTGGAGAGCTGGCAAGCACCTTTCCGAAGTCTGAATTTATGGGAGCAAGAGCAGAGTGCCAGTCAGATTATATGTACTACAGCGTCACCCACAGGCCACTAGGAATAAATGCCTAAATTAACTTCTCTTCATTATGAATACTTAGAAATCTGTCTAATTTTCCTATATTTGTACCTAGAAAAGGCCAGCTTTGGTGTGGTGCAACATACAGTAGAAAGACTATTCCAAATCAGTATAATGAACTGCTGAGATCTGCCAAGCTAAAAAGGACCTTGTTTTGTCTGTGTCATTCCAACCTGTTAATAACGTCTATTTCTATATTTAAAGATAAGCAGTTATCACTCCCTCATTCTTTAGTTCACTGCTGCAATTAATTAAAGATACATTAGGAAAACACCTCTTGGACTGAAGGAAAAATATAGCTGAGGAACACGTTGATATGAATGAAAGCAATATATTTCATAACTATGCCTCCCAAGGGAAGCATGAGACATTAAAACCATTAACTGTCAGAGTACTGAGCCCTGAGATACACCAAGTCCAACTTCAGAACTTAGTAACAGAGTACAAAATTATCAATTCTAAATGAACTATTATAGTGTTACACTATATATATTTTAAAATGGCTTTTTCGTAGCTACATTTTACTTGTACCCCTATTACACTATAAGGGCACTGAATTATCATTTTCCTCTGGGTTCTGCAATTCCCTGCTAATATGTACTACTCTCTGCTGTCTTTTCCATTTCTTCAGTGATGGCGATTTGCACCACTACCACCTGATTAAGGTACCATACTGCCTCCTGTGTTTATGGATTGAATGGCAGGTTTTGCCAGATGTCCACATGATAATCATCATCAATTTCTTCCATTTGAAGCCTAAAAACTATGTGGACTGATTTAGACTAAATGTGTTAGGTAGAATGCCCCATGGGGGCTAGGTGGTCTTTTAGCCTTGGAACCCCTGCAGATTTTGTTTTTTCTCCAGCCTAATTAGAGGGTTTTTTTTTGTTTGCTTGTTTTTTCTGTCCTCTTGGCCATTCAACCTTACTTTTTTCTTTGTTACAAACTGTATAATATTATTGTTTAATCTTTTTTGTTTACGTCTAATATTAACTTCCTTTTATTTCATTTTGTAAAGCACTTTGAACTATATTGTTTGTATGAAAACATGCTCTGTAAATATATGTTGTTTTTGTTATATATGGAAAGAGTGAACTCATATATACGCATAAAGTGATAAACTAACACTGCCGACTTTACTGTGTAGCATCATCACATTTCTGTAGATCCTAAAAGCCAATTTGATAAATATCAACTAAACCATGCAAGGACAGTGCCAGAGAGTCCAATCATAATATTCTAGTCTCTCTATTATATAAAAAAATCTTGGGACGAGACAAGACCTGTTCAGAGAGATGAGACGTGATTTAACCACACCTGGGGCTGGAAAAAGACAAAGAGTAGATGACAAAGTAGAATGTCGTAAAGAATTCAAAAATGTTGGCGCGATACACAGGCAGAGCAGGTTAGAGATAATGGAAATAGGAAATTTCAAAAGTCTCAAAAAAATGATTTTAAAGATTGCATTAGCATTAAAAAATGGAAATTATTACTCGGTAAAATAGTTGAACAGAGAAAAGAAATCGAATATATTGTTCGGATTTAAATTTTAAGTCGGAGACTTTTAGATCATCTAATTCGTGTTGCTAGGAGGGGACAGTTCCGTCACTTAATTAAAAGAATAGAAAATCTTCCTCTTCATAGGGGCGCACCTCGGGAGCAGGACCCCCAACAGAAGCAGAGGATGTCTTGGGGAGAAGAGAGACAAGGCAGTGAGACAAAAGGACAGCTGCTGTACAGGCTTTTAAACCTTTCAAGCACCGCATGAGATGCAGATTACGCATCACGGCAGCAGCAGCAGCAAGCCAGCAGCTGATCAAGCAAAGAGGAGGTAAAAAAACAAAAACTGTATATGTTTCCCATTGTATCACCATTTAAGAAGGGGTTTCGGAGGAGCGACTGTGTCTCCTTGGGGTGCGTTCAGCCCCCCTCTAAACAACGCGAGCGGCAGAGATGCGAAGTGGCTTGCGTATAGCGCAGGCCAGGGGCAGGGGTGGGGGATTTGGCGAGTGAAGTGAGTTTTCATAATGGAAAAAAGTGGTGGTCAATGGGGTCAAAGGCTGCTCTTAAATCTAACAGTATAATACAGTAGCATTTCCACCATTAGAAGGCAATGAACTCCTGATAATACCATTTCTGTACTCTAATCGCTATGAACTACATGCTGAAACCTCAAAATAAAGTTATAATGAAGTTGTGACTGATGCTGCAAGGCTACTACTTTCAGGTACTTTAAAGAAGAAAATATAAACATGAAATTGGTCTGTAATTACTAAATATTGCATTTTTCGGTCTATGTCTGATATTTTTAACAGTGATCTAATCACCAAAATTTTCTGTGTATTGAATGCTGTGGTATTCAGAAGAGATTCGCTTGTAATGATAAGAATGAGTCCGGCTGGAACAGTGATAGAGCTTCTTAGTATATTTATTTATTTTTTGCAATGAAATAAGGGGTAGATTTTATTTTAGAAATGTAAAGTTAAGGTTCTTGTTCTGGCATTATGCTGAAAGTAAAAGGAGAGATAAGATTTGACAATGTAATACAGTACTGTTTTTGAGATAACTTTTTACACTGCCAGAGTGGTAAGATGGCACAACGGCTAAAGTTCATATGAATACAAACAGGGAATTTTTCCATATTTTATTAGAAAGAATCACAGTAATGGTTATGTAGTTTGATCATCATATGAGTCTTCATTTGAGAGTATCTCCTAAAGTTAAAGTAAGAGGAGGCCATGAGAGTGGAAATGTGGGTCAGCAGATGCAAGATTGCTGCACGCCTCAGGGATTGGTGAATTATTGTGTGGGCAAAAAAAAAAGGTTTGAAATGTTATCTCATGGCTCTGTGTGGGTCTTGACCCTGAGTTTTGTTTGTTACATCTTTTGCACCTATATTTTTGTCATTAATGATTGATTGAATTATTCTGTTTCAGTTTAAATTTTCAGTGTAAATGAATTCATTTGTGTGGCGCAGTGGTAGCGCTGCTGCCTCACAGTTAGGAGACCCGGGTTCACTTCCTGGGTCCTCCCTGCATGGAGTTTGTATGTTCTCCCTGTGTCTGTGTGGGTTTCCTCCCAAAGACATGCAGTTAGGTGGATTGGTGATTGTGTGTCCTGTGGTGGGTTGGTGCCCTGCCTGGGATTGGTCCATGTGTTGGTTGGGATTGGCTCCAGCAGATCCCCGTGATCCTGTGTTTGGATTCAACGGTTTGAAAAATGGATGGATTATTTCATTTATGTTAACTTCTCTTGTTAATTCAAATAAGTTTTTCTAATTTTGTTAAATTCTTCATCTTTAAAAATTATTTTCTTCTGTCATGTGTTAAATTAATTATGTACTACACTCCCTTTGTTGATTTCCTTGTTTTGGTGTGCTTGATGGGGGGGGGGGGGGATTGCGAGACCACTTATTTGAATTACAGACCCCAGGTGCTTTAATTGAGAGTTATTTAAGGGGCCTTCAAACACTACAGATTTTCAGTGCCATTATTCTAGTTTAGTTTAGTGATGCCCGGCTTCATTGCTTATGGTCTCGTTAGAAAGTTTTTCTAAGTATTTTTGATTTCAGAGTTTATTTTTTTTAATGTGGCATTGGATTAGAACTGTTGGCCATGGTAATCAAGCTTCTATTAAGCTTTTTCCTTCCCTGTTTTTCTCCATTCACATTTTGGTCTTTTGTTGCCTGCTTTGAATTTTGTATTTTTGATTAACTATTTTTGTTTTTTGGCTTTTAGACTTTAGAATTTTGCTATCTTTTGTTAAAGTTCTATAGTAAAATAAAGTAAACTAGCTGAAGCCCGCCGTAGCATACGGCGGTGTAATAATAGGAACGGAAAACGGTGAGAAAGGAATTCAGTATAACAAAGGCTTAGGAAACCACCGTCGCAGTATAACGAAAATAGCAAGGAGCGAAACCAATGCCAATGGTCGAGAGAGTACCTTCCTGTAGCAGGCTACAGAAAACATAGACATATATAGATAGACGCTGCATTCACTGTGTTGCCCAGTCGACAAGATAAGTCAGCGCGTCCGCCCTATTGCGAGTGGTAAAAGTGCCATTTAAACTAATACAGGTAGACATGGTTTTCTGATGAAAAAACAATAACGTTTTAAACAGTATCGTTTACATACAATAGATTTTGGCGAATCGTTTACATGCAATTATTTATATCCATTTATACACTAATAATGGCAATTATTAAATAATAATAATAATAATTATTATTATTATTATTAAATAATTCCTCCCGTATAAGTAACATTTCTCGGACTGCTTTCTTCCATCTCCGAAGCATTTCTTGACTTCGTCCTGTTCTTACGCAACACAGTACTAAAGTATTGGTTAATGCCCGAGTCACCTCACGTATACAGTGGTGTGAAAAACTATTTGCCCCCTTCCTGATTTCTTATTCTTTTGCATATTTGTCACACAAAATGTTTCTGATCATCAAACATGTGTAACCATTAATCAAATATAACACAAGTAAACACAAAATGCAGTTTTTAAATGATGGCTTTTATTATTTAGGGAGAAAAAAAATCCAAACCTACATGGCCCTGTGTGAAAAAGTAATTGCCTCCTTGTTAAAAAATAACCTAACTGTGGTGTATCACACCTGAGTTCAATTTCCGTAGCCACCCCCAGGCCTGATTACTGCCACACCTGTTTCAATCAAGAAATCACTTAAATAGGAGCTGCCTGAAACAGAGAAGTAGACCAAAAGCACCTCAAAAGCTAGACATCATGCCAAGATCCAAAGAAATTCAGGAACAAATGAGAACAGAAGTAATTGAGATCTATCAGTCTGGTAAAGGTTATAAAGCCATTTCTAAAGCTTTGGGACTCCAGCGAACCACAGTGAGAGCCATTATCCACAAATGGCAAAAACATGGAACAGTGGTGAACCTTCCCAGGAGTGGCCGGCCGACCAAAATTACCCCAAGAGCGCAGAGACGACTCATCCGAGAGGTCACAAAAGACCCCAGGACAACGTCTAAAGAACTGCAGGCCTCACTTGCCTCAATTAAGGTCAGTGTTCACGACTCCACCATAAGAAAGAGACTGGGCAAAAACGGCCTGCATGGCAGATTTCCAAGACGCAAACCACTGTTAAGCAAAAAGAACATTAGGGCTCGTCTCAATTTTGCTAAGAAACATCTCAATGATTGCCAAGACTTTTGGGAAAATACCTTGTGGACTGATGAGACAAAAGTTGAACTTTTTGGAAGGCAAATGTCCCGTTACATCTGGCGTAAAAGGAACACAGCATTTCAGAAAAAGAACATCATACCAACAGTAAAATATGGTGGTGGTAGTGTGATGGTCTGGGGTTGTTTTGCTGCTTCAGGAGGCTTGCTGTGATAGATGGAACCATGAATTCTACTGTCTACCAAAAAATCCTGAAGGAGAATGTCCGGCCATCTGTTCGTCAACTCAAGCTGAAGCGATCTTGGGTGCTGCAACAGGACAATGACCCAAAACACACCAGCAAATTCACTTCTGAATGGCTGAAGAAAAACAAAATGAAGACTTTGGAGTGGCCTAGTCAAAGTCCTGACCTGAATCCAATTGAGATGCTATGGCATGACCTTAAAAAGGCGGTTCATGCTAGAAAACCCTCAAATAAAGCTGAATTACAACAATTCTGCAAAGATGAGTGGGCCAAAATTCCTCCAGAGTGCTGTAAAAGACTCATTGCAAGTTATCGCAAACGCTTGATTGCAGTTATTGCTGCTAAGGGTGGCCCAACCAGTTATTAGGTTCAGGGGGCAATTACTTTTTCACACAGGGCCATGTAGGTTTGGATTTTTTTTCTCCCTAAATAATAAAAACCATCATTTAAAAACTGCATTTTGTGTTTACTTGTGTTATATTTGACTAATGGTTAAATGTGTTTGATGATCAGAAACATTTTGTGTGACAATACAATACTAAATACTGCTCTTAACATTTAAAGCTCTCCACAACCTTGCTTCTCCCTATCTCGCTCATCTCCTACAGACATACACTCCTCTTGCTCACTCTGATTCTCATCTGCAGCTATACTTTCTGTACCACACATCAAACTCTGTGCTATGGGAGCATCTCTCATAGTGCTCCTCAACTTGGGAATTCTCTTCCTTCTCATATACATCGGCTCGATTCAATAACACATTTTAAAACTACCTTCAAAACTTATCTTTTCAAACTGGCATACCAATTGTGAATTTTGCACTGTTACTACCAGTTATCTTTGTTTGTTTGCTAATTATTGCTGTTTGATCGAGAGTGACGGTGGACGCGGAAGTAGGATTAGAGATGGCGGGTGGGGCTCTGTTGTGTGTATCCCATGGTCTTAGAGTTGGTGGGCGGGGCTCTGTGAGTTGGCGGGTGTGGCTCTCTGTCTTGCTTGCCCTTAATTAGAGTTGGCGGGCAGGGCTCTGTCGAGCGTATCTCATGGTCTTAGAGTTGGTGGACGTGGCTCTCTGTCTTGCTTGCGCTCACTGTCTTGCGCTCACTGTCTTGCGTGCCCTTAGTGAATTATATATATAGATAATATTTTGTTTGATGACCTTTTCCTACATTTTTGGTATCACATTGTGGTGAATATTATGTGTTATTGTTATCCTGTTAGGGATTTTATTAGTGATAACTATTTAATTATTTTTTTATTTTTATTATTATGAAAGAACTTCTCTAGCAGCCCCACCATTGTGTTTGTTTTACTCATTGCAGTAAGGCTGGATTTACTTCTAAGCTAAACGAGCTCAGCTTAGTTCTCGTTTTGTCATGGAAGGATCCTAAAGTAACCCTATTTTCCCTTTTAGACACTTTATCACATAGATGTTAACAGAATGCCCTAAATGTTATACTCTTGCCTAATTGTCCGAATTAACTGCTGTTGTAGTTAAGCACTTCCCTCTTTCTTTTATAACTATAGTACCAGATTAACCAGGAGAGAAAATTACTTTTTCTAGTTATACATAAGATTTCTAATTCTTCCCAAAACAGAGTAAATTGTGTGATGGTAAAATAATATAACCTGATAGGTAGCACTTTATCTTGCCCCTAATATGCTTATTATCAGGTGGCTTTCTGTCTTAGTATGTTGATTGGTCTTTGCTATGGAGTGTTCCAGCATGGTTTCTCAAATGAATGGAGAGACACACAACATAGCCATTGAATGAAGCTGAGAGAAACAGACAGAGCAACGGCTTCTCCTCAGCATGGACAAAGACAGAGAAGAAGCCTGAAGCATGCGAGTTTCCTCTTATTGTGACTCTGTAGGTCCTGAAACTCCTCCTGGAACAGTGGCTGTGAGGTTTCTAATGACTCAACTCAGGCAGACTCATTCCCCATTTCAGTCCAGCTGCCTTCTCATGTTCTTTCATCTTGACCACCTGTATTCCCTCAGGCTAGCTGGCCATATCTTGCCTTTGAAGCCATTTTATCTATACTGTTTCTGACCTGTGTTAAGTACAACCATTGGTTTCTAAAATGTATTTTTTTTCTAAGCGCATATTTTTCATAATCTTAACCACACCATCCTCATGACAGTCCTTACAGTCTGACCAGGAATCTCAGAATTTCAGAATGTATTTGTTGCAGTTTGACCTGCATATTTTTGATTTAATGGAGTTAATGGAGCAGATTTTCCCTAACTTCTACATGTTTGTTATGCATCTTGTCAGCATTTTTGCCTGCTTTATTGGTTCACTTACCTTTTCTCTCTCTGTTAACATTTGCTAAATGTGGTCTTTAGAGTTTACCATAACTTAGACCTCACAATATGCAAATGTGGCCCTGCTTGGGAGAAGTGACATTAATCACTCTCTTCTCTGCTTCTTTAGAAAGAACATCACATCCTGATTGTTTTTATCCTTTGTGGAATGAGCCCCGGACATAGACAGGCGGACAGCGTTTTCTCACCCAACACACACATATTTATTTACAGTTCTATTTACAAAGTTCATGTACAACCCAGTGCTTCCAGCACTGATCCCCCAAAGTCCAGGCCTCTCTCTCCAGTGCCTTAGAATTAAAATTAGAATTCAGAGAAACTGCCAATACAATGAAGATAACAGCGATTATGCGGTCAAGTAGTATGACCATGTTGCTAATACAACAGACTGCGAGACTGCTGGGCAACACAGTTACCTTAGTTTAGCATGCCACTGGGTGGACCAGAACACTTTGGAAAGGTGCTTCAGAAAATAAAAATGTGGAGTTCTTGCGATTTCCATCCATTTTTGTCCATCTTCAAAGGTATCAAAAGTGTGTATGGCATCTCATTCAATCTAGTTGTAACTGTTGATGCCACTGCTGAAAATGTTAGTGATGAACCATTTTGAAATGTGCTATTTTTTATTGAACAAAACCAGTATTCTACTATGGCATTTAAAATTGTCCAGCATGAAGGCAAAGTGCAATGACTTCAATCAAATCATACAGTGGAACAATTTTTTCCTTGTGCATTAAATGGTGGTTAACATCCAGGAGCAGCAAGGAGAGCAGGCCACCTGTAATATATGCACAAAATCATTTAAAAAGCACTCAAATAATAATTGAATCTGACATTAAAATAAAGAGCCAGATTCCTTACTGTTTTCACCAAAGAATTAATTTCTCCTTGCTGGTTTTCTTTTTAACTCTGTCATTAACTGATCATAGCCCAAGGGCATTAGAGTCTGCCAAATAGCATGCACATTTCATCTTTCAACACTATGCAAAAAAGGAAAAATCAAGCTTTATTCTAAGAAATGTGCGTGATAATTGCCCTGGAGTCATTCGTTTTGCCTGCAAGATTCCTCCACCTTCAGCCTTCCACTGTGCCAAAACATTTAACAACAAAGCCTCCTCATCATTTAGCCTCTGTTTAAAAAAGAACTTGTTTTACTGAGTTAAAAATTTGAGTCATTTCAATGACTGGTTTTTATGGATTGTGGACACTGCCACTCTCAACTAAGCAGTAAAACCTATGGCTTGAGATTTGGTCCTGGCTACTAATCTTTCTTATCAACTTCTCTTAGTAAATGTAAATTGTTGAGATTTTTATGACACTCAGTCAGCTGTGGGTGCCTCTGCTTTAATAAGCGGGCACCGTTTCACCACATCTGCCACGCAAAGTCAGTATCAGGTTGAACTGCACAGATCACTTAACAATAAAAATATTACCCTGTATCAAGAAAGAAAAAGCACTTCACCCATAATAAATGTTTTCACAGCTAATCGTAAAAACGGTAATCTGTAATCTATGTTTTTTTTAAAGCAAACCTTTTAATTACTTTTTTCAGCTGGCAAATAGGATGCGAACAATGATAGGATCAGTACTTCTTCTTTAGCGTCCTTAGTTCATTGGATTTGAGGAAACTTTCCAAATTTACATTTTCACAACTCACAGACTCTCATTATGTGGCGAAAACAGGGCCTTGCATTGTTATTTCTGGAACTGAACACAAGGTGGAGCTGCAATATTTTTAGTAACCATCTAAGTAATGTGAGAGCCAAAGCACCCATACTGTAATTATAAAGTCAGTCAGTCATTTTCCAACCTGCTGTATCCTAACTACAGGGTCACGGGGGTCTGCTGCAGTCAATCCCAGCCAGGCAGGGTGCCAGCCCACCGCAGGGCACACACACACACACACTAGGGACAATTTGGAATCGCCAATGCACCTAACCTGCACGTCTTTGGACTGTGGGAGGAAACCAGAGAGCCCGGAGGAAACCCACATAGACACGGGGAGAACGTGCAATCTCCATGCACCGTGCTGCCCCATAGTTATAAAGTAAAACAGTTTAATATTAATGCTGTCAACTTTAGGAATCTAATATACTTAATGATGCCATTTTTAGAAGAGTCTTAACTAACATTACAGGCAGGAAGGAAATAGAAAGTACACTGGGACAAAGCAGAATTTTATGAACCCAATTGTATTAAAGAACAAAACAGAGATGTGTAAGAGAGTTGGGAATCCTAAACAGAATACCCCACTTACTGCCAGGAAGGCTATAGAGAAGCTATTAAATAAAGAAAGACAACAAAATGATAAGAGTATGTCAGTTAGTTACCATAGTGTGTCTCGGTCACTCATTGGTCCAAAAAGATGCCATGTTTGTTGCTGTGAGTCCTGGAGACTGGATCATTTGAAACTTAAGGCAGGTCAGAGGTGTGTTTAAAGGAATTCCGGGTAATACTCTTCTCAGCTGTACAGAGGGAGAGACAAAGAGAACAAACATTCCGTTTTGCAGTGTAAACTTCATATTCTTCTCTGGTGTCCCCTTGAAATCGGCCTACGTAAGTTTTGCAACCCATCCACACATGTAGAACTAACCTTAAGCAATCAAGAGCATCTACTTCTTCCACAAATGTTGATTACGCTTAACCAATTTAAACCTTAAGCTCTTCAATTTTCAATAGTCATGCTCAGAAAATGATCAAGAAATTATTTACCAAGTGTAAAGGGATATTGAAAAATTCAAGTTTGCCAAAAAAAAGCAAAGCTGAAACCAGAATCTGTAAACCATTCCTTTGATTTGAGACAAAGTTCAGATGCTGTTGTGGCAAGCAGCTGGGGGTGGTACCCAGCCGGGACACCTGGAAGGACCGGAAGAGGGATTACACCACCTCTGGACCATGAGGGGGCGACCTCCCTGGTGGCTAGGGGTACCACGGGAAAGGAGCATGGAAGCTCAACCCTATAGGGGCTCGTTGTCACCGCCTGGGGGCGCCCAGATGCCTGGGGAGCCCTGGCCCTCAGCACTTCCGCCACACCCGGAAGTGCTGGGGGGAAGAAGACCAGGGACACCCGGAGTGCTTCCAGGTGCACAGATGGCACTTCCGCAACACCAGGGAGTGCTGGCAGTAGCTCATTGGGAGGCACCTGGAGCACGTCCAGGTGGGTTTAAAAGGGGCCTCCTCCCTCCTTTCGATGGCTGGAGTCGGGAGGAAGAAAACCCTATAGGGGCCCGTGGTCACTGCCAGGGGGCGCCCAAATGCCTGGAAAGCCCTGGTCCCCAGCACTTCCACCACACCCGGAAGTGCTGGCTGCACGGAGACCAGGGACACCCAGCATTGTGTGAGGCCTGGACTAAGGGTGATTGGTACGGGAGTATTGGGAAGTGTTCACTGTAAATAATATGAATAAACGTGTGTTTGGGTACAAACCAGCAGTGTTCGCCTGTCTGTGTCCGGGCTGCTTACCACACTGTTTAATGCACATGTCCAGTTCTAGTAATATGGCTGTCATGATGTTATAGGACACAAAATGATGATGTAATGATGTCACAATTGGAATTATGAAATTAAGTATAAGGAAAACTAAAGAATTATGAGTAAAATTAATCAGAAATGATGAGAAAAGTAAAAATTGCAACATTACTGACAAAATTATGTCACCTTATCCCTTCCCTAACTAACTTAATTATTTCATAGTTTTGTTTCATTTTAGGTTATGCACTTTGAATCCAAAACTTAGATGTTGAGAACTAAGCATAACCATATTTGTAAGCCTAAGCGTAATGTCACATGTAACAACTTCATGATCACTTGACTTATAGCAAGAATTGTTGCCATAAACAGCATGGCTATGCTCATGCAAAACAAACAAAACAACACTAAAATACCAGCAACCTTAAGATAAATGCCACTACAGAATGATGGTATTATTCATAACAATAAAAATAATCAACAATCTTTTGTGATTATTCTCAAAAAATTTATGCAAATGAGAAAGATGAAAAAATATATTGTTTTTCTTATCTCTGAACTCTTGACTTGATGAGAAAATGTGTTTATTTCATGCATTTAATTCCATCCCTTATCTGGTAGAGTGTTGTCAGGAGTTGAAGTCTATAACAGCTTTATCAAGTGCAAATGTCACGTCTCACCCTCTTATACATTAGTATCCATTCTTATAGCCAGTTCTTTTATGCACTTCTTCGCTTCATTTGACTTCACTTAGCTCTCCATCTAGTGGTCAGTTGAGGAGTGCAGTAGCAACATGCAATATTCAACAAACCAGGCCTCCATATACCTAACAGTAATAACCAGGTACTTCTGAAGAATTCAAAAGACTTTGTCAGACCTTTCGAGAGATATCATTTGTCCTGTGTGTGTTGTATCTGCCCTGGGTCTTTACCCAATAGGCCATGCCTCATACAACTACTGCAGGAGCCACTAATGGAGTATCCTCATTCTATGCCCAAAACACCTCAACAAGATCTTCTAAACCTAAAGCAATTCAACTTGAAGTTACTTAAAAATCCTTGATTTGTTTTCACTCTAACATAGACAATGAGTTAGCCACTTTGTGATGGAACGTCATTTCAACCGTTTGTACACACAATATGATTCTTCTAGTCCCAACATTGCTACCACAGCCCAGCACAATAATCACAAAACTACTCCTATTGCTATTGTTGGTCACTGTCAAAATTACCTTTACCCTCACTCATGAACATGACAAAGAGGTACTTGAGCAACTGTTTCTACCAACTGGCTGAGAGTAAATCACACTTTCCTGATAGTGAAGCAGTTTTTGAGGTGTTAATTCACATCCCTCCCAAAACATACTCAGTTACAATCCTCTCCAGTACGTACCTCAGATCGCTGACTTATGAGTTCAAGAGTTGTAGCCTTCTGGTCTATGTTAGAAATACTTTCAAACATTCTACTATTCCTTGATTTCCTGTTCATGAAAATAATGAAAATATACACACTTTACAAAATCCTGTAGAGAAGAGCCAAGCAAAATGACACCTTTTATTGGCTAACTAAAAAGATTACAATATGCAAGCTTTCGAGGCAACTCAGGCCCCTTCTTCAGGCAAGATGTAATCAAAATCCTGTACAAATCCTAAAGGATCAAATGTAACTCCAAATATGTAAAAACAACTCTAATTGTAAAAATAAAGGGTATTAAAGGCACACAGCATTAACCCCAAATCCTATATTCTTGTACTATCTGCCACATGATTCTGGATTTTATAGTCATTAGCCTTGTACAAGTACTGAACACATAGAGACAGGACTGATAAAATAACATGGTCTCTCAAATAGGACAAGGAGTGGTTCTACTGTTCAATGGCTAGGGTGGTGTCCATATTGCTCCTATAGCAGTGGTTCTCAACCTGTGGGGCGGGCCCCCCTAGGGTGGGCGCGAAGCAACAAAAAGGGGGGCACGAAGATGTAAAAAAACGAAAACAAGAATTAAAAATATGAAAAAAACATCTGTTGAAACCAAAACAAATAAACTTAAATTACATTCTGATACTAGAACAATAAATATAGAGTTAGATAAATGTCGATAAAAGTTAAGTAGGTATAAAAAAATATGCATCTGCATTTCAAAAAAATGTTAGAAGGGATGCAAAATTAAAACTGTTATGAAAACTCGGGTCGCAAATACTTAAAGGTTGAGAAACGCTGTCCTATAGGATCTCAGGTATGGATTTACTTTGAGGGCTGAGGAGTGTGATAGCTTCTTAACTACGTAGTATACATTCTCTTTTTTAACTTTCTGTAAATGATGACAAAACCTGTCATCTATTAACTTCAATATACATTTTACATCTTTTAGAGAGAGGAGAGAGGTTAGGAGCACACACTGATACAGTGCCTTGCTGCACCCACCACACGACAAACCAACTCAGGATCCAGATTAGGACCCGAGTGCAGCCATGTAACGGGTAATACCTCAGCACCACACTAGTTCAGATGGAGTTGAATAGTGTGAGGTTTTTTTTATGGTGGCTGGAGTGCCAATTCTGCCACCAACCCCCAAGTTTTTCCCTGCAGGTTGGAGGGCCTAAATGCAGGGACAGATGCAGATTAACATCATACCCAGGACGGAGCAATTGCAGGTTAAGGGCTGTGCTCAAGGGCCCAACAGAGCAGAGACCCTTTGGCAGCAATTACAGCCTCAAGTATTTTTGAATATGATGCCACAAGCTTGGCACACCTATTCTTGGCCAGTTTCGCCCATTCCTCTTTGCAGCACCTCTCAAGCTCCATCAGGTTGGATGGGATGCGTCGGTGCACAGCCATTTTAAGATCTCTCCAGAGATGTTCAATCGGATTCAAGTCTGGGCTCTGGCTGGGCCACTCAAGGACATTCACAGAGCCACTCTTTTGATATCTTGGCTGTGTGCTTAGGGTCGTTGTCCTGCTGAAAGATGAACCGTCGCCCCAGTCTGAGGTCAAGAGCACTCTGGAGCAGGTTTTCATCCAGGATGTCTCTGTACATTGCTGCAGTCATCTTTCCCTTTATCCTGACTAGTCTCCCAGTTCCTGCTACTGAAAAACATCCCCACAGCATGATGCTGCCACCACCATGCTTCACTGTAGGGATGGTATTGGCCTGGTGATGAGCAGTGCCTGGTTTCCTCCAAACATGATGCCTGGCATTCACACCAAAGAGTTCAATCTTTGTCTCATCAGACCAGAGAATTTTGTTTCTCATGGTCTGAGAGTCCTTCAGGTGCCTTTTGGCAAACTCTAGGCAGGCTGCCATGTGCCTTTTACTAAGGAGTGGCTTCCGTCTGGCCACTCTGCCATACAGGCCTGATTGATGGATTGCTGCAGAGATGGTTGTCCTTCTGGAAGGTTCTCCTCTCTCCACAGAGGACCTCTGGAGCTCTGACAGAGTGACCATCGGGTTCTTGGTCACCTCCCAGACTAAGGCCCTTCCCCTCCAATCGCTCAGTTTAGATGGCCTGCCAGCTCTAGGAAGAGTCCTGGTGGTTTCGAACTTCTTCCACTTACGGTTGATGGAGGCCACTGTGCTCACTGGGACCTTCAAAGCAGCAGAAATTTTTCTGTAACCTTCCCCAGATTTGTGCCTCGAGACAATCCTGTCTCGGAGGTCTACAGACAATTCCTTTGACTTCATGCTTGGTTTGTGCTCTGACATGAACTGTCAACTGTGGGACCTTATATAGACAGGTGTGTGCCTTTCCAAATCATGTCCAATCAACTGTATTTACCACAGGTGGACTCCAATTAAGCTGCAGAAACATCTCAAGGATGATCAGGGGAAACAGGATGCACCTGAGCTCAATTTTTAGCTTCATGGCAAAGGCTGTGAATACTTATGTACATGTGCTTTCTCAATTTTTTTTTTTCTAATAAATTTGCAAAAACCTCAAGTAAACTTTTTTCACATTGTCATTATGGGGTGTTGTGTGTAGAATTCTGAGGAAAAAAATGAATTTAATCCATTTTGGAATAAGGCTGTAACATAACAAAATGTGGAAAAAGTGATGCGCTGTGAATACTTTTCGGATGCACTGTATATCAGATATCAGATTGGTCCATGAGTGTTCAGGAATCTGACTGCTTGGGGGAAAAAACTGTTACACATTCTGGTGGTAAGGGCCCAAATGCTTCGGTACCTTTTTCCCAATGGCAGGAGTGTAAACAGTGAGTGTGAAGGGTGTGTTGGGTCATACATATTGTTGGTGGCTTTGCAGATGCAGCATATGGTGTAAATGTCCATGATGGAAGGAAGAGAGACACCGATGATCTTTTCAGCTGTCTTCACTATCTGTTGTAGGGCTTTACAATCCCTGACCGAGCAATTTCCAAACCAGACAGTGATGCAGTTGCTCAGAATGCTCTCTATGGTTCTTCTATAGAATGTTGTTTGAATAGCTGGTGGAAGATGGGCTTTTGTCAGCCTACACAGAAGCAGAGCCGCCACTGGGCTTTCTTGACTAAAGAGCTAGTGTTGTAGGACCAGGTGAGGTTCTCTGCCAGGTGGACACCCAGGAATTTGGTGCTATTGACGACCTCCACTGTTAAGCCATCAATGTTCATTGGCAGATGGTCACTTTCAGTCTTCCTAATGTCATCAATCATCTCCTTTGTTTTGTCTACATTCAGAGACAGGTTATTGGCTTTACACCAGTCTGTTAACCACTGCACCTCCCCTCTGTATGCTGACTCATTGTTGCTGCTGATGAGACCCACCACAGCCGTGTCATCAGCGAATTTTATAATGTCATTAGAGCTGTGCATTGCTGCACAGTCATGAGCCAGCAGTGTGAACAATAATGGACTGAGCACACAGCCTTGAGGGGCTCCAGTGCTCAGTGTGGTGGTTGAGGAGATTTTGTTTCCTATCCTGACTGACTGAGGTCTCTCAGTCAGGAAGTCAAGAATCCAGTTACAGAGAAAGGGGTTCAGTCCCAGCAGGTTCAGCTTTTCCGTCAGCTGCTGATGAATAATCGTATTGAATGCTGAGCTGAAGTCCATAAACAGCATTCAAACGTATGTGTCCTTATTGTCCAGATGAGTGAGAGCCAGATGGAGAGTGGTGGCTATTGTATCATCTGTTGAACGGTTCCAGTGATAAGCAAATTGTAGGGGGTCCAGTGATGGGGACAGCAGGGTTTTCATGTGCCTCATGACAAGCTTCTCGAAGCACTTCATGATAATGGGAGTGAGTGCAACAGGACGGTAGTCATTGAGGTTGGACACTTGTGACTTTTTTGGCACGGGAACTATGGTGGTGGTTTTGAAGCAGGTTGGGACAATGGCGTTGCTCAGGGAGATGTTGAAGATGTAAGTAAAAAAGTCTGCCAGTTGGTCGGGCAGTCATTGCTTCTGTAGAGGAAGCAAGAGAAAAGGCTTTAGACAACAATGGCAGCCAGAGTGTAATTACCTTTAGGCAAGCCCTGAAGTTGTCTCCCATGCATACACATGTGACACCATGAAAACAGAAATGGAATTAATCTAATTATAACCAAGGCTTCCTGCTTTGCTTTCTGTGAGGGTCAAAAGTATACTGGGTCCTCAGGACTTCCCTTTTAATCCCTACCATTACTAAGAACAGCCTGAACAATAACCAACTTAACCTTCCTGGGTTGTTGAATAGGTTGGCCACTCATCCTACCCATAAGCTATCATAATGGCAAATTTCTTGGCTTACCTGCACCTTACACTCAAATTCAGAGACCCTCATTCTAACATTTTATATAAGGTCTCTTTCTTCAACTTCATCAAATGACCTCATCTATTATGTCCACCTATAGGTCTTGGTGCTTCTACCATGACACCTCCACTACTGATGTCTTAAACAAAGCAAATTCATACTCTTTCCATGATTTCATCCAAAATGTCAAAGATACTTCTGGAGGAAAAAGTTAAACTCATCCTTAGCAGAGTCACCCCCTTGCAATTCCAAACATATTCATAAAATCTGTTTTGGGCTCTTTCACTTCTTTCCAACAGATGTTTGGTTTGTCTGATCCATCCCACCAGCTAACTGCCACCAATTGACAGGTCAAGTTCTTAATAATCCAAGTGCTGACATTCTTCTTAGCCTTCCTTATTAAAGTAAAGCAAGCAAAAAACTGTTACATAGGTAGGAAAAAGGGACACCTTGCAAAGTTTTTAAAAAGTGCATCTAGTCTAGTTTATTACCTCTTAATCTAACATCAGTGTTCAACTGATTAAACCCCCACAATAATACTTTTCTTATGGCTTGTTTTTTAAATTCTTATATTTCTTAAACATTTTGCCTTATATACTTACTGATCCTGTCAGTGTTTTGCAGTATATGTTATTAGACCTCACAGCACTGAGAGCTGTAGCCTTGTAACTCCACAAACCAGGATTTGAGTGCTGGCCCAGTCAATGTTTCTGGGTACTCTGGTTTCATTTCACATCCTATAGATGAACATGGTAGTGTAAAAGAGCTCAGGTTAGTGAGGCTGTCACAAAATTATTGAATTACATCCCCTCTTTCAGTTCAAAATCCTAATAATCATTCAGAGAAATGGAGTTCTTCTTCAGCTCAACTGACTATGAAGGCTTGGTTTTCACCAATTTATGGATAGGGCACAACATCAGCAAGGACTTGCATTAACACTCAACAGTGCCCATGCCAGTCAAATACAGAAACTGTCAGTGTCCACCATATAATGTTAAAGAATAAATAAAAACTGGACCAGTACTGAGATTTAGATGGGCACATAACTGTGTTGTATGATGGTGTGGGTTACCATAATTGGGTCCAGATGCATTCAACCATGCATAGAATTAGCACACTCAGAAAATGTCTTGAGTCAAGGATCAATTCCTTGTACTTCTTAATCTTGATTGTATCATTTCCCCATCTGAATTCATACTTCATATTGTTGCCAGCTCAATTTGCTCCCTTGTTTGGCTAAGTGCTGCTCACAAATGCAAAGAGCTTTAGCTATGAGTTCCAAAAATGTGAGAAAATCCATTCTGAGCCAGATTTATAGAGGTGTGACATTGGAAAAAATCCTCAATGATGGACAAGTGTATTTTCAATCACATTTACTCACGCAACTAAACTTGTTCACATCTGTCAACCTAATAGCATTTCAGTACAGTAAATTTAAAAACTGATATCTTGAGCAGGATATTCATGATTGTAAGAAACAACACAGGAACAGTGTAAAGTGTTGGAGAACCCAATGGAAAACCCTGTATAACTGATTGATAAAGAAATAAAATGCATTTTACAAATGAGCATTAAATATGACTTCTCAGGTGGAAGTCTAGTCATGACTGACTAAAAATGACAGAGGGCTTTAGATGGAAGTGACGCTAGTGGTAGTAAAAACGCTAATCTTCTGGTCTGCAGAGAAAGGAGAAGAAAAGGCATTTATACACAGTGCCAACCCCTGTATTAACAGGGAACTACCATCTGTCCGCTATGTGCACGCACGTGATGATGGAAACATAAATATTCCACACAGCCTGGGAATGTAACAAGAACCCATTGTACACACACATTGTAATTACTTTGCATTACTGTAAATTTTATTTTTACTTTTAATCTTGTGGTATGAAAAATAAACCTAATTATTGTTTTGAAGTCTATCATTGTTGTCAGAAATTACGTTTAAAGAGTTGAGAACTGTTCACCTGAAGATGCGCATTGTTTTCATTTCAAAATAAATTATGCAATCCACATAGTTGTGTTTAAAATGAAAAAATAATCCTAACCGCCCATGTCTCTATTACAGCCATGAGGCTTATTTTAAAGTACAGTTATCTGCAGTAACATATAAACTTTTGGTAATGATTGTAAAAATATATTTAATTATTTGGTAACACGTTCAAACAAGAGACTTTCAAGTGAATGTCAGCCAAGTAAGTAATCTTTCATTTTCCTTTATATATTATATATATATATATATATATATATATATATATATAT
>JANRMT010062804.1:18865509-18885553 GCA_026402145.1 Polypterus bichir lapradei | reverse complement strand
GTGTCTATGAACGTAATTTAAACTTAAGCTTTACACCTTGCTTTCCTATTGATATGTCTACAAAGGCTTGTTCAGCGTCAGAGGGTTGTTCCTTTCCTACTGCATCAATAAGCAGCTTGTCTTCCTCTTTATCTGAGACATCACACACTGCATGCACGGGTTTACCTTTCCCAGTCCTGCAAAGTCAGTTCACGTGAGCCGCTCGGAGTACATGCATCGAAGGTTCTGCTATCTCGTGGTTGTGCTATCTCGTGCGATCTTGCAATGTTCACGGCTCTATTTAATGTTAGCTAAGACCCGGCACTTAAAAGTTTCTCTCGCACTTTTGCTGAGTTTGTGCCAAACACTATTCTATCCCTGACCATCTCATCTTCGTTTGCATAAGCACAGTCCTTCACCAGCAATTTTAACTCCGTTACAGCAATTTTAACTCCGTTACAAAGTGATCAAAAGTCTTGTTTATACCCTGCGTCTTCTCATTAAACCTGTATCTCGTGAAAATTGTATTCGTCGTAGGCATACAGCCGCAGCCTGTCTATGAACTTAATTTAATCTTAAGGTTTACACTGTGCTTTGTTTCCGCAGTAGCTGCACTTATGAATATGCTTGTATGTGTCACTCGCTTCATATTCTTTTGCTGCCTTCTCAATTGCGTAATGCGTTTTTTGTTCAGCGCTCTTTGGAGCTCTTGCTTGTTCTCTGCGTACTGCGTTCACAGTCAGTTCACGTGAGCTGCTCGGAGTACATGCATCGAAAGTTCTCAGCTGTGCTTGTGCTCTCTCATGCGATCTTGCGATGTCCACGGCTTTATTTAATGTTAGCTAAGACCCGGCACTTAAAAGTTTCTCTTGCGCTTTCGCTGAGTTTGTGCCAAACACTAGTCTATCCCTAACCATCTCATCTTCGTTTGCATAAGCACAGTCCTTCACCCGCGAATATTTAGCGGCAGCGTGTCTATTGGATTGCAGCTGACGGACGGCCTTATATGGGCAGGCACTCAATTACGTGGGAGGCGTGATGATGGGGGACACAACTCCGCCTCTCACGGGGACCGAGCTGCAGGCTATGGCCATATATATGTACGTAAGTAGGTTCCAGTTATGACCGTTACGCGTAGAATTTCTAAATGAAACCTGCTTAACTTTTGTAAGTATGCTGTAAGGAATAAGCCTGCCAAATTTCAGCCTTCTACCTGCACGGGAAGTTGGAGAATTAGTGATGAGTCAGTGAGTGAGTGAGTGAGTGTGTGGGTCAGTCAGTCAGTCAGTGAGGGCTTTGCCTTTTATTAGTATAGATTATGTTGTTACTGAATTTTGATTACAGTGCAGTTTCTCTTACTTAATAGATTATGAAGACCTTTGAGAGACTGGACTTAAAACAGCTCTGACCCCTGGTTTCAAAGCATCCTGATTCTCTATAGTTTGCCTAACAGACACATATACACTCACCAGCCACTTTATTAGGTACACGTTGCTAGTACCAGGTTGGACCCCTTTTGCCTTTAGAACTGCCGTAATTCTTCTTTGCATAGATTCAATGAGGTGCTGGAAGCATTTCCCAGGGATTTTGTTCCATATTAACATAATAGCTTCACGCAGTTGTTGCAGATTTGTTGGCTGCACATCCATGATTCGAATCTCCCATTCCACCACATCTCAAAGGTGCTCTATTGGATTGAGATCTGGTGATTGTGGAAGCCATTTTCGTACAGTGAAGTCACTGGCATGTTCAAGAAACCAGCTTGAAATTATTTGAACTTTGTTATTTATCCTGCTGGAAGTAGTGCTCAGAAGATGGGTGCACTGCGGTCATAAAGGGATAGACATAGCCAGCAACAATACTCAGGTAGGATGTGGCATTAAAACAATGCTCAGTTGGTACTAAGGGACTCAAAGTGTACCAAGAAAATATTCCCCACACCATTACACCACTACCACCAACCTGAACTGTTCATACAAGTTGGGATGGATCCATGCTTTCATGTTGTTGATGCCAAATTCTGACCCTACCATCCGAATGTCGCAGCAGAAATCGAGACTCATCAGAGCAGACAATGTTTTTCCCATCTTCTGTTGTCCAATTTTGTAAGCCCGTGTGAATTGTAACCTCAGTTGCCTGTTCTTAGCTGACAGGAGTGGCATCCATTGTGGTATCTTGCTGCTGTAGCCCATCTGCTTCAAGGTTAGATGTGTTGTGTATTAAGAGATGCTCTTTTGCATACCTCAGTTGTAACAAGTGGTTATTTGAGTTACTGTTCCCTTTCTATCAACTCAAACCAATCTGGCCATTCTCCTCTGAACCTCTGGCATCAACAAGGCATTTTCACCCAGGGAACTGCCGCTCACTAGATATTTTCCCCTTTTCAGACCATTTTCTGTAATGATTGTGCATACAAATCCCAATAGATCAGGAGTTTCTGAAATACTCAGACCAGCCCATATAGCACCAACAACCATGTCATGCTCATAGTCACTGAAACCACCTTTCTTCCCCATTCCGAAGCTTGGTTTGAACTTCAGCAGGTCATCTTGATAATGTCTATATGTTGTGGGAAATAGCCCAGACACAGACAGACAGACATCGTTATGTCACCCAACACACGTTTATTTTACAAGTATTTACAAATATAAAAGTGCACAACCCAGTGCCGCAGCACCAATCACCCCACAAGTCCAGGCCAACACACAATGCCTTTCCTCTCTTCAGGCCACCTCTTTCCTCTCCCAGACCTCGTCCTCTTCCACCTGACTCCAGCCCTGAATGAACGGAGGCGGCCCCTTTTATTGTCCCCTGGATGTGCTCCAGCAATCTTCCACCGACATGCCCCAGTGTCCCTGCTCCTCTTCCCCTAAGCACTTCTGCCACACCAGGGCTTTCCAGGCATTGGGGCGCCCCATGGCTGTGACCATGGGCCCCTACAGGGTTGAGCTTCAAAGCTATGTACCCGTGGTCCCCACAGCAACCAGGGCAGTCGCCCCCTCGTGGTCTGGAGGAGGCGTGAGCCCTCCTCCAGTCCTCTTGGGCATCCTGGCTGGGTACCACCCCCAGCCGCGTGCCACAATGTCTAAAAGCATTAAGTTGCTGTCATGTAATTGGCTGATTAGATATTTGCATTAACAAGCAGTTGAACAGGTGTACCTAATAAAGTGGCAGATGAGTGTAAGTGTGGAAGAAACTCTAATCTACATGCTCTATAGAGCATAATCCCATGTGAACATCACAATTAGGAAAATGGTCCCCGATTTCTTTAGTGCCTTTAACACCATTTTGCCTCATCAACTGGGGAAAAAACTGAAGGCCATGTTTCTTGATGCCTCCACAATCTCCTGGATCCTGGAGCAGGAGGAGGAGTACAGGAAGCTAATCAAAGACTTTGTTAAATGGTGCGACTCAAACCACTTACATCTTAACACCAGCAAAACCAAGGAGCTGGTGGTGGATTTTAGGAGGCCCAGGCCCCTCATGGACCCCGTGATCATCAGAGGTGACTGTGTGCAGAGGGTGCAGACCAATAAATATCTGGGAGTGCAGCTGGATGACAAATTGGACTGGACTGCCAATACTGATGCTCTGTGTAAGAAAGGTAAGAGCCGACTATACTTTCTTAGAAGGTTGGCATCCTTCAACATCATTTAGGAACTTTTCCAAACTCAGCAAAATGCATTGAAGTCAATGGGGAAGGAGAGGAACAGAAGTAGTTTTAAGTGGACTATAATGGCGTAGTGGTCTGCTAATTTTTCCTGACAGCGAGAGAACATCTGCTAACTCTGCTGGACCAATTATTCTGGCCTAAAATGTGACCTGAGTTGTGAGGCATCCATGCTAACCACTGTGCCATCATGTCTACCTGAGATAAAATTAACAAAATTAAATATTAGTGCAGTAAAATTTCCTGCAGACAGTGATTCACTGGAAGTATGAATTCACTAAGGCTTGCCTCCTTAACTCCCTCGGACCAGAACACTTTTGTTTGTTCATTGCCACTGCTACCAAATAAGCACAACACTAATGCTGTATTACATTTGAATAGGAAAATAGGCATTTCTTGGTTTCTAGTCAAAATTTTAATTTGGAACACCCCCTTAAGCCAAATTTCTAACTTGGAAACTCTGGGCTTTTCTGTTAAATCTGAGTCTGTCCAATTTACAGATTATGATGTACGCCATGAAATTTAGTGAAAGCTGTAGTATTATACTGTTTATTAGTAATTCTGTCTATTTGTTTCTCATTAAATCAGTCATACACACAGTACTGTCCAACTTCTATCTGTGGACATATTGCTATAGTGTTTGGATATGCAAAATAATGTATAATGCGTTGGTATCAACTGCTATTTATTCTGATGGAGCAAGCACAACAAAGATTTCCCTGGATGCATCCATACTGGTTTTCTGAATGTTTTACTGGAACACAGGCAGGGTGAAGGAACAGCAGAGCTGTAAATGAGGGCAGTATTGGGTGCCGGAGCTGAACCAGCTTGAGACAGATGAGGCAGAGTGGTTGGTAGCCATAGGGAAAAACAAAGCAATCAGCACTCTAGGGGCAGATCTTTACCTGCTGATTTACTGGAGGAGCAGATACAATGGTGATGGAGTCCTCCTTAGGGATTTAAAGGATGCCAGGAGAGCGTCAGGGAAGACAGGAAGACAGCAGACTCTGAGCCATCTGGCAGACACTGATGGAGGCAGCTAAGACAGGTGTCAGAAGGGAAGACTGCATCTGCCAGTGTCTCTGCCAGCTGAGCAACCCCTTGGGTGAGCTGGGAGGACAGGAGAGAGGAAGTTTATGCTGGGCTCAGTTAGAGAGAAAGTAAAGCAAGGATCTGATGACTATGTTGATTTAATCTTTGGATTATTCATTGAAAATTCATTGAACATTTTACTCATGGACTTTCACTTTGATTTTATGGATTATGTATTTATTTATAGAAGATCTTTTGATGCACTGCACTTTGGACACTTTTGGTTGGTTTTAATAAAAGCACTTCAAATTTTGCACCAACCTCTTGCTGTCTATGTGTGTTGTCATTTGCCCGGCTTATTCTCTGGTACGCTATCACCAGTTTCAGGTACAATTGGCTTCCAGATGTAACCATGGAGCATGGAGCCAACCTAGGATATCATCCTCATTTTATATACAGTGTCACACACATGCAAATAGGAGGACGTTGTGTGGACCAAGTAAAGGTAATTCCACGCCAGGCCAGGGGAGGGCGGGGTGCATTAAACCTTCTCCTGCTATCTCTACAGACCAGCCGCGGGAAAACCTATCTGAATCAAGAACATCACTTCCAGTTCCGGCACCTAGAAGAACGTCACTTCCAGTTCCGGCGCCTAGAAGAATGTCACTTCCAGTTCCGGCACCCAGAAGATTGTCACTTCCGGTCCCGGTCCCAGACTGATGTCAGAGAAACATCACTTCCAGTCAACCTACATCACTTCCTGTCAACATACATCACTTCCTGTCTAACCATTTCAAACTGCCATCTTTTCAAACCTTCACCAGTTCTGTTTTGGACTCCGTACTGTCAACATCATTGACTAAACTTAAAAGAATCCTTTGCAGCTAGGAATATTATACGGGTGGCTGCCCCAAACCTTTTTCTACGTGTGTCGAGTTGGTTCTTTTTACAACAGGTCACACACAATTCCATAGAAAATGGCATTACCTTTAAGACATGAATACACCACCACATTTCCAGTTTCCTTCTGTGTGTGCATTTTGTGTTTAAACATAATCACAGGTTGTACACTACTAGGATCAGAGTTATATAGTTGGGTGGGGTTGTCCCATCCAGCATTGGCTGCTACATGTCTGCGACAACACAATGCAACATGGGATACTGGGGAAAAAAACTCAGCCACAGCAAATTTCCAAAGTATTTGGTGAACAAAATCACCAGCAAACACATAATATTCACTGCCAATAAAAACTCTTCATCAAATTTTGCCAATCAACACTATTCCTCTCTAGTGACAAGACAGTGTAATTATTTCTTTCAAGAGAAGTGTGTAGGGACGGTGGATCTGTTAAGTGACATAGATGGATAACAAGAGTGCCTTCACCAGAGGGGTGCCGTTTATGAAAGGGGGCTCTATGGACACTGAGGGACACCATTTCCATAACTCAAGTGGTGTGTACTCTGGACACCAAGAGGGACTCCTCCCTGACAGTCCTCGAAGTCTAATAATACTAAATGTGTGCTATGGACACAGAGGAGTCAAGCAGTGCGCGCTCCAGATACCCTCCCTCCTGTCCCCACTATAGACACTGAGGGGTGCCATTTTGGTAACTCAAAGGGGCCATGCTCCAGCCACCAAAGGGAAACCTCTACCTAAGGCTCCATGTAGGCTTTGACCGGCACTGGGCGCGTGTGTTTAGCTTGTTCATTGTGTCCAACCTAAACGACATTTTATCCGTGTTTTGTATTAAGGAAATAACTATCTTATGTACATATTTGTTTTTACTGGCCTATAGGTATATAAATCTCAGACAACACATAAAAATGTGTTGGAGCCCCATGTGTACATGTTTAAAGTCGTTTTAGAGTTCAGTAAATGTTATTACACACTTCAACTACCTCAAATAACAGTTTAATCTTAGTAAAATACCAAAAGTATTTTATTTCTTTTCTGTTTTTGTGACCATGTAATGGTTTCCTACTTAAGGAAATTTTATCTGCCTTTTTCCTAAGCCAGTGGTGCAGTGTTTAGCACTACTGCTTCAATGATCCAATGTCCAGGGTTCAAATCCCACGTCAGGTCACTAACTGTAAGAAGTCTGCGTATTCTCCTGTGGTCTGTGTGAGTCCCACATTCCAAAGACATTATGTTACATCTATTGGAATTCATCAGAAAAAAATGAGTGTAGGTGACCCGTGATGGCTGGTGCTGTTGATTCCCACCTTATGCCAGAGTATTATGCAAGTCTGCAGGCCTCAGTGACCCCAAATTGGATAAGGTAGGTCTGAAAATGCAGAGGTGGATACTTCTACACAGCGGGTTTGGAAACAAGAAAGGTCAAAAAAAATAGTGAAAAAGGAGTTTGGGGTGTGCTGATTAGTGGGGAGGTTGTAATGTGAGTTTGTAGCTATACTCCTGCATGGGCATTTATTGTCTTTATGCATGTAAGGATTAAAAAGATTTCTGAGCTAAGCTCTGCTTTCTACTGGACATCCACAGTCTGTTTTACCCTCTGCAATTAAAACATACAAAGCTTACTTTTCAGCTGAAGCTCATTAGTCTTCAGAATGCTATAAAGAATACACGCTCTAGACCGCAAGGACAGTATTTCCAAATAAGGTAAAACCATTTTCTTTGCTAAATCCAGAAGATCAACAGGGATATTGCTGCCAGAGGCTGTTCACTAGCTTTAAAAGACGTTCCCAATTAATTTCATTTTAGAAAACATTTTTGGCAGGAAGGGGAAACTGGGGGTTACACTCGTGACCTTTAATGCCACAACCATTATAAGCACTGATGGTATCTTTATTGGTTTGGGCAAATGTGGTTAGCTTCAAACTGAGAAGCTTCAAATGGAGTAGGTGTGCAGCAGATGGACACTGGCCTATTTCAAACACAGGGCACCCAGTTAGTACTCCCTTTGCAAAGGTGTTAAAGGAGCCTTACAGTTTTATAAACTCCATCTCAAGGGCCAAATCAACATACCCCTGTGTGCCTGCCAGTAGAGACTGACAGCAAATTCATAATCTTTTAAAACACCTCCCACCACAAACACACATATTAATGTAAATACACTCCAAAGCTAAGTCCCAAGACAATTTTCCCATGGAACAGAGACTACATCCCTCTGCATTAATAAACACCAGAGCAGGCCCAAACCTACAGGGTCTGTGTTTCTTCCAAAGAGAGACTAAGTGAGAGTGAGAGGTCTCCATTTAGAGACATTCTCACGCCCTCAGTCTGCACTCACTCTCGTTTTGCTGCCACAGAGGTGGAAGAGGAATGATAGGCCAATCCACTTCTGACTCCTTTGTTTATTTTGTATTACATATTGCTTCTGTGCTGTAAAAAAGTCACATTTACTTTGTTTTTCTTTCCATAATAAGATACTTTTTTGAAAACCTACCGGTGTGTTCCTTTTAGACCATACACATGGCAAAGTATAGTAAGAGGTGGGGGTCTGTCATTAATAATGTGCAGTTATGGGGATCATTAGCACTTTATTACAGCACACACCACTGGACAAACAGCTACAGTACCTATTAAAAGTATTCACCCCGCCTAGACATTTTCATATTTTATTGTTATACTACCTTGAATCTTTGGCTTTGACACTGATAAACAGAAAACGTGAAAACAAATCCCTGCAAAGTGTTCTAAATTAATTTATATATGTAATGCAAAGTTCATACACTCACTCACTCACTCACTGATAAAAACACTATTTCCCATTTATCTAAAAAGCTACATCTAGGGCAATACGTATCCACTAAGAAAGAACATTTAGATATATCAATATTTAGGGGTACAGTATTCCAAACCCACAATAGAAAAATGAAATACCCCAAAATCTCAAAAATACCTTGACAGATTTGATTATAATTTGGTGATGTTGTAGAAAAAAGAAAACTAGCCAACACAAGTTTTTTTTATTTATTGATATTTGTCATTAATAATGCTCTAGGGAGTGAGCATTCTAACATACTTCATCCCCCATTTTGCCACAACACTGACAACAATGGTGGGTGCCAGTTTATGCAAATGAAGGCCATCTGCAGGACCGAAGTTAAAAAAGCAAAGTTCGGCGAAGCTCGAAGAAGGCACATTTAGCGTAGTGCTTGCCAGGTGCTGGGGTTGTGAGCGTTGTCAATTTCATGCAACAGATCCAGTAAGAAAGGTATTTAATATATAGAGCTATTTAAAATGAACAAGCAGATTTCAAAAACGTATTTCAAACAAACTGTATAAGACAGAAACACATTCCGCACATCACTGGATAGAGGAAAGTTCAAAGTTTGGTTCTATGGTCCTTGAGGTTGCAAGCACTCAACATGAGCACCATGTGTAGCGCAACAAACATCAAAACGGTAGACCATTTCTTGCCACACACGAGTCAACTGGTCCTTAGTTACTGAATTCACAGCTTCCTCAATTCGATGTCGCAAATCTTGAAGATAAGTGGGCATAGGTGGAACAAACACTCTTTCTTTAATGTACCCTCCATAGATAAAAATCACAAGGGGTAAGGTCTGGAGACCTGGGAGGCCATAAACGATGAGCAAGATCTTGTTGTCCACCACTTCCAATCCATCATCTTTGAATGGTGTCTTTCAGGTAACTCCAGACCTCCAAGTGGAAATGCTCCTATACTATAAACAAGATACAGAGCTTGGTGGCATTCATTGGTACTTTTAAGCAGGCTTTTAAACTTTGAACTTTCTTCTATCCACTGATGTGCGGAATGTGTTTCTGTCTTATACAGTTTGTTTGAAATAAGTTTTTGAAATCTGCTCTTTCGTTTGGAATAGCCTTGTATATTACCTTCCCACTCCACCTTCATCTTACCTGCAATCTTGTGCAAATACTGATGTGGGGACTACAATTCCCATCAGTCAATACGTTGCTCCAGATGATTTCATCAGCACTTATAAAGTTTAAATAACAACATTGATAAAAGTGGCATGTCTTCACAATTAGAAACTACTGTGTTCTTTTTCCTCACCCACTTTGAGATAACAATTACATTGTCTCATTGGATTACAGCATTTATCTTTAGAGCAGTGTTTCTCCACCTTTTTGGCCTTGGGATCCAGTTTTACCTTTAAGTTCCCTTGTGACCCACAAAGAGCATTTGAAAACTGGGGAGGTTTTCCTCCTTTGTGAACTGAGTGTGAATAAAAAAGAGCAGGGGGAAGACGCCCCCATAGTAAGAAACAAGCATAGTTAGAAGAAGGGAAAAATATCGCACAGCATTGCTTCAGTGGATTTTTTGTATCAAATGTGACAATAAGTCTGATATAAACAGATTACACTACTTTTTTATTAGTGAGTAAAAAGCCTTGCATTTTTGAAAAACCCAACACTGCTGTCTCCCTACATATCAACCAATGATCAAGTGATTTTGGATGTAAAAAAAAAACAAAGAGGGAAAAAATACAACAAAGTAACCAATGGAGCCCAACCACAAATACATAGAATGAAGTACCATTTTTCAGATTTTTTTTTTTAAATGTGATAAGACAAAAACAGGACAACATTTTTTGAGTGAGTATAAATAATTAGTACTTTAGTACTATTTGTTCAGACCTACTGTATACTGAGGCAGTACTAATTTAAAGTCTTGATGCTTATGGAAAGTCTTTAGCAGTATTTAGCTTTGAATGAAACAATTTTAAATCATCGAATATCATCTAATATTGAATTCTGCTGTAGTCTCTTTCACTACACCAACACCGCTAAGGAGTGTATGTTGCATGGTCAACAGTAAGCCGCTCAAGTGAACTAATAATATTAGCCCCTGGAAAAATAAAAACAAATTCTCTATACAAAAACATACTTAGTCAGTTATATAGTACTTCTGATACATCCGATTAACCAATAGTACAATAAATGAGGAGGACCATCGACTCTATTACGTGAGTGAAGCCGGGTAACACAGCTAGTTGCTTATGTAAAACACAGAATAACTGATTATATAAGTATTTACCCCTTTTATGTCAGCATTTTGTAGAGGTACCTTTGGCAGCCATGACAGCCTTGCGTTTGTGTGGACAGATCTCACTTTATCTGCTTTACACATCTGGACACTGCTATTTTTCTACCCATTCTTCTTTGCAAAACTGCTCAAGTTCAGTCAGATTGCATGGGAACCAGGAGTGAACAGCCTTTTTAAAGTCCAGCCGCAAGTTCTCAGTTGGATTGACATCTGGATGCTGACTGAGCCACTCCAGGACATTAACGTTGTTGTTTTTAAACCATTGCTATGCAGCTTTTGCTTTATGCTTGGGGTTGTTTTTCTTGATGGAAAACAAATCTTCAGAGATCAAAGGTGCAGATTCACACCCTCCCAAGCCTTCCATGACCTGCTGCAGAGAAGCACCTCCACTACATATTATTGCTACCACCATGCTTCACAACAGGGATGGTGTGTTTTTAATAATGTACAGTGCCTAGTTTAAACCAAACTTTACGTTTAGTCTAACAGCAAAAAAAGCTCAATTTTGGTTTGATTAGGGAATAGAACCTTCTTTCTGCTAACTACTAAGGCTTCCATGTTTCTTCTGGCAAACTCTAGTTGAGATGCTGTGTGTGTGAGTGTGTGTGTGAGGGTGTCTGTGTGTGTTTTAAAAGTTTCTTTCTCTTTGCCATTCAGAAATAAAGCTGTGACTGGTAAAATAGTTGTTGTATGCAGTTTCTCCAATCTCAGCCACTGTAAATTATAAAATTCCTCCTCATCAGAGTTATCATAGGTCTCTTGGTTGTTTTCCTCACGAGTCTTCTTCTTGCAGGATAATGCCAATTTTGGCGGATACCCTGATCTAGGCTGATTTACAGCTGTGCCACTCTTTCCATTTCAAAATTATTAATTTAATTGGACTCCTATGGATATTCAGTAAATTGGATATTTTCATGTATCCATCTCCTGACTTGTAGTTTTCAATTGCCTTTTTTACAGAGTTACATTGGAGTGTTCATTTACCTTTAATGTGTATGTTACGCCAAGATACTGACTCACTATTACTTGGACCTTTCACATACAGTGTATTTATATTAAAATGAAATGTATTGCATTTGTCATTTCAATAGATGCTGCATCACAAACATTTGTAGTAATGCGTTTTATTACTACAATTGAAACTTCTTGACTACAGACAGGGGATCTCCATTTAACTAATTCTGTGACTAAAACCAGTGGTCTGCACCACTGAGGATTTAGATGTGCCATATTAAAGGAAGTGAATACTTATGAAATTATTTTGTGATATATATTTATAAATAATTTAGACCACTTTGCAGAGATTTGAATTCACTTTGACACAGTAGCAGGACAATAGACATCCCGGCCAGATTGGAGGATAGTTCATTACCCGGATGGGAGGCCAGTGCAATAAAGCAAGCGGATTGGGGGGCAGGGCAAGGAAATAAATTTGTACCCGTCTGGTATTATTTCATGGATGGACAGAGAAAAACCAAGGATCGGGAATGGTTCCATCCACCATACACTAACTGGCATATGGTAACCTAATCAGGACACCCACAAGGGTGCGTTGGACTTAGAGTCTGGAAGTGCAGTCCTGTAGGGGTCTCTGGGGACCTCCCTACTTTTTCCGTGGCCCAGAAGAGAGTGACACTGGAACTATTCCCAGGTATGACTTAAAAGGAGTCTGCTGCGTCACTTTGTTTGAGTCATAGTCGGGAGGCAGCGGGCAACACTTAGTGGAAGACAGAAGGAGGAAGATTTGTTGGCTTATTATTTATTCATTAAATTTATTATGGCTGATTACTGGAAAGAAGATTGTGAAAAGTACTGTGAGAGAATAAAAAAAACTTTCATTTTATTCCAATAAAGTTTGCTGTATTACTGTGTCTTGGGTATGGGGCTCACTGGTGCCCCCTTGTGGTTACAACATTAAAGAGTTGATCAATATCAAAAAAGCCAAATTAAATGCACTGTAATTCAGTGCTGTCCACCTTAATGAAAGGACAAGAGTCTGTGGAATTTTTGTACCTGTGCATCCGTCTGGTTGACATCTCTCTGCTATTCCAACAGATGGTGCATCACAAACATTTGTAGTAATAAAATTCATAACATTTGTCATTCTATCAGATGACATATCGCAAACATTAACACTGCTTTAACAAATCCCATAACAGATGGCATATGAAAAACATTTGTAATAATGCTTTCATAACAGAAGGCATATCATAAATGTTTGTAATAATGCATTTTATTACTACAAAAGTTTGTGATGTGTTAACTGTTGGAATGACAAATGCAACGCATTTTATTATTAAATGCATTACAATAGACATTCCAATAGATGGTGTACTGCAAATGTTTAAACTGAGATCTACATGGATCAGTTAGATTTCACCTCATTGTTGACGGATAGTATAACTACTACAAGAATAAAATGTGAATAATTCCAAGAGGCACTTTTATTGGCACTGCAACACATAAGACAAAAGGTGCTATGGCTACAACATTCTGAACCAACCAATCCCCATCTTAAATTATCTTTTGAAAAATGTTTAAGGAGTCCCCCCCCCAACTAATGAATGCATACAGACACACTTTATATGGAATCAGACTTTTGTCTGTCCTGTTTATGAAACTTTGCCCAATTGCATTCATCTTTGCCATTTAATCTTTGAAATTCCACGTTAGTGCTTCCATACATCATTAGGTTCACTATCAGCTAATCCTGGATATTTTCTTTATATTAACATAGTTGCTGGTCACACTGGGGGAATGTGTGACCAAATGTCTGCTTCTTTTCCTTAGTTTCTTCATTTCTTTTATAACTCTTAAACGATGAAATTAAAAAAATACAAGAACATTCAAAACAAGAAATATTCAAAGGAAATATTGAAACCTTTCCAGAACTCAGTAATAAGAGCTGATAGGCTACATAACCCACTTAATCCAGATTAGTGTCAGCGTAGAAAGTGGCTGTCCTGGCAGAAGAAGGTGGAAGGCAGGCATCAACCCGAAACAGGGCAACAGTTCATCAATGGGGTCACTCACACAGGGCTAATTTGGAATTGCCAATTAACTTGACGTGCACAGTATTGGGGATGTAGGAGAACAGCTGATGGACCCAGAAACAAACCTACAGAAACACAGACAACCAGGTTTGAGGTCTGAACCTAGCAAGCTAGATCCATAAAACGGCAGTGCTAATTACATCACTACTCTGATAGAACACATAGAATATAAAAATGAAAAATGTAAAAATTTTAAAAACCAAATAGCAGACCATAAAACGAAAGACAGAAAAAAATGAGATGTGATTGTTGTGATCAAAGGAACCTCACAGAGAGAGTTGCTAGTAAAATCTAAAAAGGTGAATTTGCATTGGGAATACTGTAGTGCAACTGTAGCTTTGGGGGCTTTGCGATATAGAGAAAGATATCTTCAAAAGATTTCACATACCTAAGAAGGAATATAAATAAGAAGGAACAGATATAATGGGGAGGTGCACTTTACTGTGTAATAGTGCAATGATTAGTTCTCCTTGAACCCTGGTCTGGTCATTGGTGTCTGCATGTTTTCATTGTATTCTAGTTTCCTCCCACATTCCCAAGACATAATTAGAAAAAACAATCCTCTGGCTTTTAAGCCTTCGTTAAGTGCGTGCTGAAAGGGAGTAACAATAGAATATACACCATGGAGTGTAGGGAGTTAAAAATCAAGAAGAGATAACAAGGATAGAAGAGCGTGAAGTAGAACCATCTGAGAAGGCAGAGTATGAGGTTAAAGGTTAGTCAGCCATTCAGTGCCAGGTTTCAAGATCTGCCTCTGTTTAACTTTATTTTCATATTCATAAACCTATGTAGAAACGTGTAATTGGTGGCTCCAGATAGCTCAGTATAAGTCACTGAGAGTTGTACATGAAAATACCAAAAGTCAAAGAAACAATTAAGTGTAACAATGAATTTAATCCAAAACAGAATTAAAGTGAAGGTGAAAACTTAGTGAGGAAATGTTAACAGTCTTATATCCTAAAAATTTACAAGATTTTGATTTTTTTTAAGTAAATAATATCCATCCATTTTCCAACCCGCTGAATCCAAACATAGGGTCACAGGGGTCTGCTGGATCCAATCAAAGCCAACACAGGGCACAAGGCAGGAATCCAGTCCCGGGCAGGGTGCCAACCCACTGCAGGACACACACAAACTAGGGCCAATTTAGAATCGCCAATCCACCTAACCTGCATGTCTTTGGACTGTGGGAGGAAACCGGAGCGCCCGGAGGAAACCCACGCAGACAACATGCAAACTCCACGCAGGGAGGACCCGGGTCTCCTAACTGCGAGGCAGCAGTGCTACCACTGCGCCACCGTGCCGCCCAGTAAATAATATGTTCTGGTATTTTTACTTTAAACCAGTCGAGCTGTCAAATTAAAGAAATAGAACAATTACAGCAAAGAGTGGCTTCTCATTTTTAAAATATTTAACATGGAAACCAGTAGCCACAAGCTTTGCCAGGACCAATGAGAGGATAAATAAAATATTTTAGTGTTGTCAGGCTGGTCATCCCAGGAGGATCAAACAAGTTGAAATGGCAGCAGTTAGCCACATTTGTGTTTTTTTCTGCTTTATTACTATTTTGTAGCTTTCAGACTTGATGGTGAATACGGTTTTGGACTCTGTATAATAGAACCTAAGAAAAACATGTTCATATTCAAATTGGTTGATGTTGGTGAAATAAATATGAAGCTATGATTTCAGAGTTTGGGCTGATGCAGAAGCAGAAGCTTTGTTGATTAATTTAGACCTCACAGTTCCCACTGTGCTGTAACTCTGCTTTAGGGATGCACCACCATTGCCTCTTCATATCACTTGGATCTTGGATTCAGTTTCCTGCTGAAGTTATCTACAAAAGGAAAAGTTTTCGTACTTTTGCAAGTGTTTGATTTCTGTACTTTCTTTTAAATCCGAAATTCTAAAGGCAAGGTGTCAGTTGTACTGGAGAAGCTAAACAGGCATTGCTTGAGTCAATATAAGTGAATGCTCTGCAATGGGGTAGGATTGAGATCAGTTCTAGGTTTCCATTACATTGTTTTCTAAAGCAGTTTACAAAATTCATGGATAAATGTATAATGGGAAATACCAATGAAATGAACTTCATTCAAATTGTGAAATACATTACTGCTGCTGCAGGGAGATTATGCTGCAAGGTGCTCATGAAGAAGACTCCATGACATCAAACTGCTCGTTTTAAAGCGGAAGGTTGGCATTAAGTGATGGTAGCCATGGATTCCTTAAGCACATGAAGATCCCCCTCTGAACAAGATAACAGCACTATGTTTTTGATTTCTCATTTGCCTTCAATACCATCCAGCCATCCCTGTTACAAGGCAAGGGAGATATGCAGGTAGATAAGCATGTAGTGTCCTGGATAATGCACTATATGTCAGGCTCAGAGAGACTCAAGGACTGCCTCTCTGATGTGGATGTGAGTAACACTGGAGCACCACAAGGAACGGTCCTGTCTCCTTTTCTCTTCACTCTGTGCACCTCAGACTATAAATATAACACAAGTTCATCTCACTTGCAGAAATTCTCAGAGGATTCTGCACTTATGCTGTGTATTGACAAGGGAGATGAGACAAAGTATAGGAGTCAGATGAGGAACTTTGTTTCTTGGTGCAAAGAGGATTGTTAGCATCTTACAATTAGCAAAACTAAGAATCTGATTATTGACTTTCACCACAGCAAAGAGCCACTATGTTTTGTCACTCTTGCGGGGTGTGGGCCACTCCTACAAGTACTTGGGGTCCACATCAGTAACAAGCTACACTGGCCTAGTAACACTAATACACTATATAAAATGGGCAGAGCAGGATCTTTTTTCTTGGGAGACTGCATTTCTTCATGTGCATAGTGACACATCTTTTACATGTTCTGCAAGTCTATGATAGCCAGCCCAATTTTCTATGTTGTGGTATGTTAGGCTGGTAAAATCACTTCAAGAAAGGCCACCAAAGAAACAAGATGGTTAAGAAGGAAGAGTCCACCAGTGGAAATACTCTCGACCAACTGGAGGTAACATACCTAACCACTACTTTCTCTGCTGTTCTTTTTCTGGTTTTCTGTGGTGGCAATCTGCACTACCACCACCCAATCAAAGCAACACACTGTCCCTGCATTGATGGATTGAAGGCCAGAGGTCCATATGACCAACATCACCAAATTCTTCCATGTGAAGCCTGAAAACCATGAGGACTGATTGAGATCATTTATATTAGGTAGAATGCCTAGAAGGGGCTGGGCGGTCTCGTGGCCTGGAACCCCGGCAGATTTTGTTTTTTTTCTCTCTAGCCGTCAGAAGTTTGTTTTGTTTTTTCTGTTCTCCCTGGCCATCGGACCTTACTTTTATTCTGTATTAATTAGTATTGCTTTATTTTATTTCTTTTTTTGTCTTCCCTCATCCTGTAAAGCACTTTGAGCTACATCTTTTGTAAATGTTGTTGTTGTTGTTGGAGGAAAGAATGAAAAGAAAACTGAGTGCCATTATGAACAACTCTACACATCCTCTCTCTGACACACTGCCACTAAGGAGTTTCAGCCAACAAATTATTCAGCAGAAGTGTGTCAGGTAATGCTACTTGGATACTTTATACCAATGGCAATATGCCTTTACAGTATAATGTCTTGATGTAACTGTCCCTGCTCTTTTCATCTTTTTTCTTATTTTTTAATTCTTTTTATGTATCTGAGGAGGTTTATTATAATATTTATTGAGCTTCTTTAAAAAGCTAAATTTCTCTCTTGGAACAAATAAAGTACTATCTCTCTATCTAAATCCTTCTATTGTTTAATCAAGATGGAAGCACCACATCATTCACCAGATGTGGTAAGTACATATCACTGTGCACAAGTACTTCTCTTTAAACAAGGCCCTTCAGCCTAAGGTAGGGCATGAGTTTATCCTTAGAGACAGTTGGCTTGGTTTTTGATATTTATTGGCCAATACCTACCTAAATAATATCCAAAAAATCTCCAAGCATTTTCACAGCACCAGAATTTTAGTTAAAACTCATTTGTCTGTAGTGTTAGTACATGATTTTAAACAGGTTACAGAGCAGTCACACACATCATTTCTGCACAAGAGTCTGCATAACACTGTTGGAAAGCAGGAAGCATTAAGAAGTCTGTTTTAAAAAGGTGCCTGACCCCCTATTAAGAGAAAAGCGGCCAACAAGTGGCAGCCCTGTGACCCTAACTGGAGAAGGTGGAAACTCATTTCCTATTTAGGGGTGAGGGGGTGGTGCACATTGTCAATGATTAAATGATTGCTAAAGGTCAGGATAGGAAGAGCCCGAGGGATTGAAATGTTGTATTAATTTTGTAAAGTGGTTGGTTCCTAAGAAAAAATGGTTGAATTACAATATACTTTTGAAGCTGCTAATGCAGAAGATCTGGCAGAATGTACTGAGATTTAAAGCTAGCCAAAACAAAATTAAAGCAAGATTAATTCTGAAAATTAGCATAGGAACCACAATCTTCATTTTTTCCACAACTAAGTTTTTTATCCTAACATTGCTTTTCACATTTAAAAATGACATGAGCCTGTTACAGTATCCTCCACATCCCAAAAACCTAAAACAACCTCATTTAACGATTTTACATATGTATTTACCTACCATGTCTCCTACAGCTCTGATGCAGTGGAAACTGATAATTGTAAACATTGCAATTCAGGTTTCAGACAGCGGTGAGTCTGATTTGAGTAATTTCTTTGACATTCCATTAAGACTGGTGTGCTATCAGAGTAAGCGTTTAACTTGTTTTTGAACATGTCATTGTTGTAAACATTATTTTTCCTGTGTTTGAGACTTTGTCAGTCAATATTTTCTGACAATTTTATAATTTTTAAACTGCATTTTGCCTATTGGATAAAGATTGGAATGGAGATACAATTATCTGTCTGTCTTATTCTCACCGGGACAAAGCTGGCAGCACTGTGCGGATTATGACATTTTGGTTTCTCCAGTGCTTTCAGTACCATCCAGCCATTCCTGTTAAGGAGTAGATATTCATGTGGATAAGCCTATGTTGTCAAGGATAATTGACTATCTGTAGGGTACAGTGTGTAGGACTCAAGTATTGTGTTTCTGATATGGATATGAGCAACACTGGAGCACCACAAGGAACAGTCTTGTCTCTTTTTCTCTTCAATCTGTACACCTCTGACTACAAATATAACACCAGGTCATGTCACTTGCAGAAAGTCTATGAGGTGTTTTGGAGAAGACACAGAGTATATGAGTCAGGTGGAGAACTTTGTTTCTTGGTGCAGATAAAATTTGTCTGCAACTTAACATCAGCAAATCCAAGGAACTGGTTATTGACTTTTGCCGCACCAAAGAGCCTCTATGTCTGGTCATTATTCAAGGAGTGGATGTAGAGGTAGTGCTCTCTCCAGCGAGTACTTGGGGGTCGACATTAATGACAGGTTGGACTGGCCTGAGCAGGTTCTTTTTTCTTAGGAAACGGTGGTTCTTTTATGTAGATAGTTACATCCTTCCGGCCAGTGCCTTTTTCTACCCTGCAGTGAGCTGGGCTGGTAACATCACTTCAAGAGAGGCCCACAGAATAAACAAGCTAATTAGAGGGACAGGCTCAGTTATGGGACACACTCTGGACACCATGAAGGTCATAGCATAAGAGAGAATTAAAACAAAACTAAGTGCAATTATGAGCAATGCTGTGCATCCTCTCTTTGACACACTAACACTGAGGACTTTCAGCTAATGAATTATTCAGCAGAAGTGTGTCGAGAAACACAGATGGGGCTCCTTTATACCAAAAACAATGCATCTGCATAATGCCTCACAGTGAGTGTGGCAGGCAAGTGAGAAGTTTTCTATCTATCTTTTGTCACAGATGGCCGGGATGCCCCTTCACTGTATAGACCGGGGGAGCAAGCCTGGTAAGGACAGTACCTCCGCCGGAATGCTAGATGGCAGCCCCCCTGGGTTGCAGAGGTGCCTAGAACTCCCGCAGGGCTTCATGGGAGTTGGAGTTTGGTGCAGTCCTCTTGGGATCTGTGGGCACCACCCGGGAGTGCCACTACTCCAAAAGCCAAAGTCAGGAGGAGGGAGATGAAGCTTGCCAAGGAGGAGTGGTGGAGAAAGAAAATAATTATTACTGTGTGGTATGGTGTTCGGGACTGTGTTGTGTACTCGTGGGAATGGGGTAAGATGTTCTCCACATGGGCAGAAAAAAGGAAATAAAAGTCCTGTGTACTTTGAACTTGTGTCCTGAATTTGTCTGTGTCAGGGCTGGCCTTTACACTATCTATCTATCTATCTATCTATCTATCTATCTATCTATCTATCTATCTATCT
>JANRMT010062804.1:18827261-18865499 GCA_026402145.1 Polypterus bichir lapradei | reverse complement strand
TCTATCTATCTATCTATCTATCTATCTATCTATCTATCTATCTATCTGTGTTTAAGTAAAGCCAGTTTAGAACAAACTGAAACTCAGCCAATTGTTTAATCAAATGATAATGAAACTGATGCATGTGGCATTGTACAACCAAACCATCATGATTTGTCTGGTGAATTCGGTCATCTGAAGATTCACCATCGTATAAGTAAGTAAAGCTACGGAGGCTACAGACTTCCCTCACTCACATACATCTATAACGCAGATAAAAAATGAAATTTTATGGACAGGTCTCTCCTGACATGATACTCTTGTGCTTTCACTTTTACTTCATGATTCACCTTCATCTATCACATTTTATATCATGAATCCCCTTGAAAGATCTTTCATATTAATTTCCCTTCAGTTTCAGAGAGTCTTATTCAGAAGTTGAAACTGGACGAATCTCTTGGAACTTTTACTTCTATATTTCTCTTTTGCTGAGTTTAAAGCATCATTACTACTCAACACACAGTTTAATTGGTAGCACTTCCCTACTATCTTATATGTACATTTTTACATTTTTAATAATGACATCAACATTTGGCAGAAATATGGGCCATTTACCCATTTGTAGACTATCATGAGTATGACCATCTTCCAGCAGCCTGTGTACTGAACAGAGCTCCTCTCAACAACTTTACTGAGTATACGGCATGGCTGTGACCTAGCCTCCTAGAAGTGCCTTCATTTTATTTAGATGCTGAAGTTATGCAACAAAACACAAAAAAACAAAAACTTGGTTATGCAAAGTTCACTAAGCATCAGAAACAAACTCAAATAAAATTGAATGGAGAAACTCAAAGAATGGAAGATTTGGTTTATAACAGATGTGTGTGTGAGTTGTGTGTGTGATGGTTATTGCCTTGCATTGACTACAGAAATCTACCTCCTCTGTGGCTCTTTGTTATCAACAGAAAAAAGACCTTTCTTAATGGGGACTCTTTCTGCTTTCTTTTAGCTGGGTGCAATGGCACACCATTTAGCTTGAATGCACATTACAGAGTTCATATTTTAGCAGACATAGATGACAGTTCTTTCAGCTTCACATCTACTCTGAATGTTTCGCTGGAACTGTGAGTGATGAAGAACACCAATAGCCAGCAGCAATGTATTGTTCATTTTTAACACTAGTCCAGTCATAGCTTCAAACGCCAAAGTATGACATGGTTTTACAGAATGCTTTTTTCCTTACAAATAAATAAATATATGTAGGTGTCACATCCATGGCATACAGAGGCTTTGAGACAAGCTGTCAATTGACATTAACTCAATAAGATTTTAGGACTGTGGAATGAATAAGAATGGCCAAGCTAGGCTTGTCTGTTTTCATCAAAACCCAACTTCAGTTAATGATCTGGTCGCCTATCCATTGTATTTACAAGACTTCACCAAGAGTGTTTTGAAAAAGTGTCATGGAGGCAGGAGAGCAGCCCATGTTGATTCCAGTTTGTCCAAAGGTTGTCAGAAGGCTGATGGATCTATACTAACAAAGCTACATTGAACATATTATAGGTAGGCATTTCCAGATACATAGTGACCTTGAACCACTGCTTAATTGTTTTTTAGCATTTCAATTTATTTCCTTACCATGGCAATCTATGTCAGTCTGTTTTTATCTCTTCATCACAAATAAATACAGCAGTGGAGGCAGAAGAGATGAATGTTCTACATTGAACATCCACATCCTTGAAGAAAAGTTGTGAATTGTTGGCCCACATTTTAATATATTGCTATTAAAACACTTATAACTAAACACTTTATACCAATAAAATAAACAAACACACTAATTAAAAGATGTTAAGTCACTTCTGGGTTACTATGACAGAGAAAAATAACTTGTTTAACTTGGCAGCAAACAATATAAAAATGGTAGAAGAATGTTAAGTCCTCAGGCAAATAAATATGTTTAATAGCTCTGATATACTGTGTGCCAAATGCCTATCCCAAAATTCAGTGGGAGAAATGCCAGAACCAGTCGCGATTGGTCTGCAAGTGCATCACAGGGCACAATCTCACGTACTCACACTGGCCTGATTAAAGAATGCCAGTAAATGTGGTAGCATGTTTTTGTAAAGATTTCAGACAGAAAACACCATGGTCAGAAGGTGAAGCACAGTCAATGTGGTGGGAGGAAAAATTCTACCTAAACTTTAGCTTTTTTGAATGTTTCAGTTTTGATGTCCTTCTTTTTTTATCTTGTTTGCTTAACGTTACTGAAGTCATTAAATCTAGAAACAATGCATTTGTTTGCATTTTGTATCAGATTACAGATTTTATTTAGGTAGACTGTGTCAGAGCTGGGTCAGGTCACAATTGGTTAGTTATTAGGTATGTGGTTTGTGGGTCAGGTTGGTTTTATTATTTTTACTGGGTCAGGTGCAGATGTATAAAATGAAACGTGCACAGCACACCTGAGCATCAGCCATCTGCACTAAAATGCCCGTCCAGCCATTCTGACAGGGCTACATGCTCTATCGCTCCCTGGGAGACCTAGTACCTCCTTCCACGGTGTGATAATTGATGGAGAAATGTTCACAAATTTAAATTATTAAAGAAAAGCACTTGATTTACCCTTTGAGACTTGACTAAATGTGGTGGGGCAGTTATTGATCAGGTATGAACATAAAAAAATGCAACAGAAGAAGAGATACAGAATGTTCTTATTTGTATATGGTTAATGAGCCCCCTGTCAAATTTGTATGGAACCTTCTAGTTTGTTTTTTGTTCAGATGTAATTGGGCATTGTATTATTATTATTATTATTATTATTATTATTATTATTATTATTATCCTTGAAAAGAAATGACTAGCACTGTGACTCCTAGCTTCAGGGAAATGGGCAGAAATCCTATGGAGTTTATACATTCTCACCTGTGTGTTTGTTGGAAGGGGCTCTTTAGTGAGAGTTGCATTTTGCAATTTTTAATTTGCCTGCCAAATTAATTTTAGTGTCAGTTTTGTGAAACTGTGAATGAATTGAAACTTACCTGTTTCACTCATCACGTCTTGTTAAGAGTCACACTTGAATCTAAAGTTTTATGTTTTCAGAGTGAACACATTAGTGATCTGCTGTCTAAACCAGTTGATTCACATAAGGTAACTCATAGACATATAAATGCACTATGGCGTCTTTTGCATCTTTTTGTAGATGGAAGTTTGTCTCCTGACTCATTTATGTACTTAATATTCTATCCTTGCACTACACTATTTATTTGCCTTGCCCAATATATTCCTATCTAAGTACACTTCATATAAAGTCATGACCATGCAGCATAGGTTTTGGACTTTACCAAGAGTGGGTCACAACTGAAGTGTACTATGGAACAGCTTGAAATTGAGTCTGATGTTGTTGGGATGTGAATTAGCACCCCCAAATCCAAGGTCACAAATGGGTGTAAAACTGATTGTGAGACTGACCAATGAATTGGTGTGGTGGTGGTTTTACAAATGTTCTACTTGATTGTGGTGATGAATCATGGAACTGGCAGTTTACTGGTCAGTCATCCACAAAGCCTATAGCATTGTGAAGGATTGCTCCCACCCTTCCCACGGTCTCTTTGTCACTCTTCCATCTGGCAGAAGGTACTGTAGCATCCAACACAGTTCTGCCAGGTTTGACAGCAGCTCCTACCCCTTGGCTATCCTAATTGTGAACTCTGCGCTTCTCTCCTGACTTCAGATCTACCTCTAGTAGCTTATTTATGTGCAGTACTTTTGTTGCAAATGTTACTACTGTTGTTTTTTATATTAGTAGTAGTTATTATTATTTTTTATTTATTAATATCTATTTCAAACTATTCATATCTATTCACTTAGCTATTATTTATATTTATTTAATTATCTAGTTATAGTGTAGTATAGTTCATTACCTGTCTTGCCCTTGCCCTGTGTTTATGTATATGATACACCATGGTCCTGGTAAATGTTATTTTGTGCTACTGTATGTTGCAATACCGTGCATGGATGTTACAACAATAAATCCTTTTGACTTGACTTGATTGTCATTATCCACATAGTGACTGAACAAACAAGATCATGACAGTAGGTGACCATAATGAGGTTACTGGGCAAGGCTCCCATGACAAGATGACATGGATTTCTTTTAAATAAATGTTCTAAAGTCATACTGTAAAGCATTCAGTGTATATACTTTAATGGCAAAAGAGAGGAGTCAAATATAGGGTTTAAGTGCCACGACAGAAACCTCCATTTAAAGATGGTTGTTGGAAAATGGTTGGAAAGAAAATATGCACACGGGTACAAAAATATGGCAGGTCCAAAAGAAAGAAGTGATTCTCTCAGCCACAGATCTGGAATGAATACCTATTTCTGACGGCATCCAGGTCCTTAACATTATTATGTGGGGAAAAGCATAGCTTCAGCTAAGGATGCAGAATTGAGGTCACTTGTCATCCGGCTGGCATCTCTCTGACCTGTAGACAAAAAAGCAGATTAGATTTAGTTAGATTAGATTAGATTGTGTTGGCAGCAGTATCCCCTCTCGTCTCAGGGTGGTATCGCTTAACCTTTCAGAGCACTGACACACACATGCTTAAAGATATATACTGTATTTATTTTCATTCTGTTGGAGAGCAGGAGGTGAACTCTCTGTTCTACTTGAGCCACCCTGGCTGGACAAAGAGATGCTTAAGTTTATATTGACATACAAAAGAAAACAAAGGTAAAAAGTAGTAAATCTTCCTACAGACTGTAAAAGGAAAGTTAGAAGCTTAAAGTTCACAACTTCTCAGACGATTGAAGGTACGCCTTATTTTAGGTGAGGCTAAAGTAATGAGAAGTCAAGCAAAATGGCTAATGTCCTATAACAGAAATATATATACAGTAGAGTCTCGCTTATCCGACATAAACGGGCCAGTAGAACGTCGGATAAGCGAAAATGTTGGATAATGGGAGGTGTTAAGAAAAAGCCTATTAAACGTCAAACTATGTTATAATTTTACACATTACGAACCTAATACAGTGGAACCTCGGTTCACGAACGTCTCTGGACACGTACAAATTGGGTTATGACCAAAAAGTTCGCCAAACTTTTGCATCTGTTCACGACCACACACTAGGTATACGAATGAGCCAATTTCGCTTTCGGTTTGTGCGCGTCGATGATTTCCGCACGTGTTCAGTCTCTCCCTGTGCATTCCCTGTGCAGCAAGAGAGAGAGAGGGCAAGAGAGAGACACAGACAGACACACGCGCGTGCGAGAAAGACACACCACACACACAGACGTGCACGCGAGAGAGAGAGAGACACACACACAGGCGTGACAGAGAGACACACACAGGCGCACGCACGCACGCATGCGAGAGAGAGAGAGAGAGAGAGACACAGGTGCACACATACGTGAGTGAGAGAGACACTCGTGCACACGCACATGCACACACAAACACACACATACCAGAGAGGGCTGGCCACATAATCCAATGTAATCATGTTTTACAACAAAACAATGGAAAAATGTAACTGAAAAAATTAACTTAGCAACTTGCAGTTCTTGTTGCCGATTGATGCGTTTTTTTTGGGGTTTTTTTGTGGTGGGACGTCGGATAATACAGAATGTTGGATAATCGAAGGTTGGATAAGCGAGACTCTACTGTAAGTGTACATATGTATAAAGCTGGTAATAGAGAAAGATACTTAAAAAGACAAGGTGAAGACCAAGTTCTCTCACACAAGGTGAAGACCTTTCCAATACAAGAGCATCTCAGAGTAGAGCCGCTCCTTCTCCAGATCCAGAGGAGCCGACTGAGGCAGTTTGGACATGTAGTTATGATATCCACTGGTAGTTTCCCACACAATGTGTACCAATAGGCATGGTGGTAGACTCAGGACACTCTGGTGAAGTTATATCTCTTAACTATCCTGGGAGCATATGAGTAGATTTGGGCTGAAGGAAGCTTCTTTGGACAGGAAGACCCATTCAGTCCAACTCAATGTGTTATAACCATGACCAATCTGAGAAAAAGCAAAAAAACAAAAAAAAAACAAAATGAAAATCATAATGATGATGATAATCATGATCTTTGCTTAATGCTATTCATAACTGAAAATAAAAGATTTTTTTAATAATATAAGAAGAACTTCTGTGTATTTGTTTATGTTATTTTTTGAAATTCCAGGGTCAGGTTGCATTTTAGGTCCTACTGATACAGCTCAATGTAACCCCCTTTGAAGTTCAAAGCCCAAAAAGTGAGAGTGGCATACTATTCAGCCTTCAATAATGTATTATATTTTTTCACCCACTATCTATATTTAGCCAAGTTCTGTTTTTGGGCAGATTTATAAGACTTTAATAAAAATGCAAAGGTGTTTGAGAAACTTTAACTTTTAACCTTGAAATAAGAGGACTGATCCCTGAGTCATGCTTCAGAAGAAACACGTTATCTGTGCTAATTATCTGTGGCAGGCAGAGAGACTGCTGGATTAATGTGGGAAAGTTGCTGACAGCACAGAGGCAGATGGTCTCCTTCACGTTTTTATCAATAGACATTAGAGGTTGGCCCAAACAATCACAAAGTGCTTTGCAGGTTGACTGAGTTTAAACTCTCTCCTGAGGATCAGTGAATTAGGAGCCAAGCTCAGTCCCTTTAGGCACCACCCACAGGTTCTTATGGTGGATTAATGGGGGGAGGAGGGTCAGACAGACATGCAGCTGGCTGGCTGCTCAGTACCCTGTATAAGTGAGCCTGACAGATTTCATTCATAGAGATAGTAAGATGAGCACAAACAGAAAGACTGAGGTACAGAGAAATATAAAATTCCCAAACTTCCTTAATTCAAAACAGAGTCATAAGGCATGGAAGCTGTGCAAGAGTCTCTCACAGAGTCGATTCACATGACACCCATACCTGCTTAATCTAAAATGCATGTCTTAGGAAACTTCAGAGAAAATCCACAAACTCCAAATTGACAAAGCTAAACTCTTTGTCATCATGCCACCCACCATGGGCGCTGTAGTGGGGGGAAAAAAGGTAATGATTACCCATGGCCCACTGATGGGGTGGGGTGGGGGGCTCTAAACCTGTAATGAAAAGGATGTCTGACAGACATGGAACAAAAGGAAGGGGCCCACAGAGTGTAATGTACAGTATCTCACAAACGTGAGTACACCCTTTACATTTTTGTAAATATTTTATTATATCTTTTTATGGGACAACACTGAAGATATGACACTTTGATACAATGTAAAGTAGTCAGTGTACAGCTTGTATTAACAGTGTAAATTTGCTGTCCCCTCAAAAATAACTCAACACACAGCCATTAATGTCTAAACCACTGGCAACAAAAGTCATCAGGCACTGTGCACCTTATTTTGTAATCTTAGAATTGTAATTGCTATTTGTTTTTATACTTCTTTTGTCTTTCTGTCTTTGTATATGAAGGTGAGTAAACAAAGTAAGAATTTCATTAAATGGTTTTAACATGTGTTTTTACTGTGTATATGACAATAAACTTCTTGTATCTTGTATCTTGTATAAGTGGGATTGAAATGGATAAATTGATTGACTGATTTTTAAAATATTTTTCTTCATACAGTAATACAAGCTTGACCAGATTGAGAAAATGGATGAGTCAGTAATTAAAAGATTCCCTATGATTTTCAGTTACCAGAAATTTCTCAAAGGTGTTTTACAGAAATCAGTAATACTGTACTACAAATATGTAGTTCAATCAAAACAATACCATTCTTTAGTACGACTCCTCAGACAATAGTCTGAAAACAACATAACTGCAACCAAAAAGAGGCCACAACATGAAGCATCTCCAGGCCCTTTAGTACAGGGTCTGTTAAAGTTTTTACTTTAAGCTTCCAAGCAAGAAAATCGATATCATACTAGAAGAAGAAGAGGATTATTACCATCATGACAGCAGAACCATACCTAGACAAATACCAATGGCTATATATTGAAAGCAGTACAAAGTTTTGTTTCAATTCAAGTATATTTCTCATATGAATATTGCTAAAACAGAAAAAAGGAAAGTAAACGCACAATATAGTTATTAAAATAATAATTACTAAAAACATGTAATAGATTTATGTGGTATATCACTGCCATGCTTAAAGCTAAGAGACAAAGTGTGGTCAGTTAACTTAGTCACTTGACTCCAGACACATGATAAGTAATAAAGAAGTCAAACAGATAAAAATGAATCAATCCCGTTTGTTTACTGCGTATTACATCTCTTTTTTTTAATAATGTAACAAATCTCTGTAGCTAAACTATTCCTAAAATGATATGCACTATAAGTAATTTATATGGATAATAGGATAAATTTTGATGAAGAATTCAGCAAACAGGCCAGACTGAAAGTGTTTAATGCTGCTGACAGACGTTGTGCTGACACTGAAGTCCACTCTACAGCCTGTCTCACCGTTTTTGATATTTTCTGGTGTTCTCACAGTTCTCAATGGTCCAACAAACACGTCCTTCACGCTGTTAGCAGATTGCTTTTAATAAAGTGTTAGTAGAAGGAATTCATCCTGAATAAGGCCCGTTAAACTTAATATAACATCTTCATTGTACCACTGTTAGTGATTCACTGTAGATTCAATTTATGCAGTACTGGTAAACATGTGATGAGGCACTGACCACTTGTACATGACCACTGAAACTGCATTTCTTATAAACCACTGCCATGACGTTTGATAATCCCACGTACTGTCTCACCCCTTATAACACTCCAAAAATCGTCAAACCTTTGTACCCCACAAGATCTTTTCATTTCAAAATTTCAAACTGCCGCTTATCCCTTCCATCTTTACATTCTTTTTTGTCTTTTCAACCATTTTCCCTTTTTTTCTTATACATGTTTTTGCTTGTCAGTCTGACTGTTTCACAGATTTCTGCCGAGGAGAATTTTCATTATATTTTCTTACCTTACAAATAAAAGGTTTCTGTGAGGTGTCAACAGAATTTTATACTGGCTAAGTCTCATATCATACGATACTACCACTATTAATAGCACTCTAAATAGATGCCGGTAAATCACTCACCACAGAATTCATGCATGGACAAACTTGACTAATTTTACTACACAATTATATGGCGACCCATCACAAACAATTCCGCGACTTATAGTTTAAGAATCACTGCTTTAGATGATTTGCTTTACACATGCCTCATTTCATGTTCCACCTGCCATAACTGGCACTGTAATGTGACTTTCCTTTTAAAGTATCATTTTCAAACTGTAAGTGAGAAACACTACCTAATAGAACAAGGATTGATTGGCAGCTCTAAATTGGTCTGCTTTGTGAGCATGATGGTGCCTTAACTGTGGGTGCTTCCCTGAAATGGACAGGCACCCCTTCTGAGGTTAGTTTCTGCCTTGCATCTAATGCTGCCCAAGTAAATGCCAGTCTCCCACAAGTCCAAAATGAATTGAGCACATACAGATAAAGAATATGTGACTGCTTGGCTTTATTTGTAAGATATAATTACACTCAGACAGGTCATTAATAAGCAGATATTCCACCCTGTAAAGACTCTAAAGCTGGGATGTCACAATCAGATTCTGGAGATCCACAATGGCTGCTGGTTTACATTTCTGACCCTTTCAATATTTTATTGAAGAAAATAGTGCATATTGATCTATTCTGTCCTAAGCATATTTTAATGTTGCTATCAGAAAAAAAACTAAATGGATTGGGCATGTTTGGAGTGGCAGAATGAAATCACTAATGAGCTACAGAATGTTTTTTAAAAAATTGTCTTTTATTAACAGTAAGAACTTCTCTCTTATTAAGAAATTGGTTGAAGCAAACATGGCAGCCTTCCAGGAATTCAGTTGGAGACCTAGAAGTTAGCTGGTTAATAGAAAGAAGAAACAAGAGTTTTGAATCTTAAAAAGCAAGTCAGTTAAAATTAAGGCAAAAGAAGAAGATTCCATTAGTAGCAGTAATGGTTTGCTAATAAAGGGCAGGAACAAAAACTGGAACAACTGTGAAACCTCCACAACCTGAATTTGACATCCCTGCCCTAAGGTGTCTTTGAAATTAAGTGAAGGCTCTTTAGACCTGTTAAAGTGTTAGAGCTACGTAAACTGGTGTCTTCTACTTCAGCACACTACATTTAAGTAATTCGTAAACTTATAACAAGCTACACAGAGGAAATAGAGGCTGACTCAAGCATAGTTGGTACTTGTTCCTTAAATGTCATTGCTAAATAGGGCCAATGTATTGTAGAATTGGTAAATTAAATTTCAACATCTGGTAGCCTGTTAAAATGTTGATCTTGAATAAAAAATATCTCAGCTAGCCAGTGTTCCATTTTGAAATCTCTTGTGGCAAAAGTTGTTACAGTGGCGCCAAGATGAAAGTGGTGCAGTAAGGGAAAGACTGCAAATTGCGTTATTGTGGTTTCTGTTGTGGCATTCACTCTTTAATCAATTTAAAGCTTTACAACATTAACAAGAGTGGAATGGCATAGCTGATATAACCACAAACTCTTAACTTTCAACCGTTATGAGACAACCCCCTGCATAGCACAGTATCCGGAACAAATGGCACCAGACCACATCACTTAATTCAGTTCCTGTGGGCTCACTCACACATGCACTGTGGAAGGAGACTAACTCTTACACAAGGCAAATTTCTCACTCTGCCTTACATCGAAATCCCAAAGTACTGTGACTTGATTATTTCCAATACCCACACCACTGAAACGTTGCCTGCTCTCCTCTCTTCCCTCGCTTTGACCACTCTTCCTGCCATCTGTCATCCTCCACATCGTGAGTTTTTTGCAGATGAAGGGGTCAAGCATTCTGGGGATTCTGTAGTCAACAGTCAGAAAAGTATGCAAGAAGAAAAAGTGAGTATGGCACAATCAACAGAAATAAAGCTATTTTGAAATGTTCCTAGTGGGCTGGGGGACCCCCATGGACAAAAGGGACAATTACCTGTTGAGACTTTATAAACAGCTACATATGATGGAAAGCATTGATTTCTTTCTTGACTGGCTATCTTAGACAAGCATTCTCCAATAATGCCTTTTACACAGCTAGATCCTTTTCCTAGATGAACCTCTTCATATTCCGTCCTTGAATTGTAATATTGGGCACAAGTTAGAGGTGAATTATTAAGGTATGAAGTGGCAGTTTGGTGCAGCATTTTCCACAACCACCACAACACTGAAGTCATTTTATTTTTAAAGTCGGATGACCTCCATTGATTATTTGCCTCCTTGTGACCACATGTATTTATAATTTGACTAAGCTTCCTTCAATTTCAGAATCTTTCTAAACATTTCTATAAAAAGAGTGAGCACCTCAGTGTCACTGTCCCTTTAAAGGCACCACTAATGCTCTAGTCCAGGAGTGGCCAACTCCGATCCTGGAGAGCCACAGGGTCTATAGGTTTTCATCCTAACTATTTTCTTAATTAGTGACTAGTTTTTGCTACTAATTAACATCATTTAATTTATTTGCTGTTGAAGACTCAGACCCTTTAAATCAAGGCTGAGCAATGTTGGTCCTGATGGGTCACAGTGGCTTCAGGTTTAAATTCCAACCTAATTCCTTCATGAGAAATCATTAATTGCTAATGAAGCACTAATTGTTCAAGTGGCATTTTTCTGGTTCATTTTAGTTGTCTCACTTGTTAAGATTTTGAACCTTAAACTGCTCAATTTAGTTTTAAACAGCAGTATTCATTATTTTAACTGCTTCCTATTAGCAATAAGATGCAAATGACAAAGGAGCCAGCAGTTCCCCATCTCGCTTGTTTCCATTTCCATCCATGTGTATGCATCATTCACTATTTGGTTTAATTAAGTACTTTGAAGGAAACTGAAGATAAAGAGAAGAACTGAAAATTACTCATCCATTTTAGGCTTCAAATCATTTAGATGATACATGTATCACTAGAAAGTAAATAAATCTTTTATTTAAAAATGAACTGACATGGTAGAGTTAAACATTAACAAGTGTGATGGACAGCCGGAGTTTCAGTCCGGCCGGGACATCCCTCAACAAAAGACGACAGCCTTTTTAGAGCACTACATCACCCAGGATGCTAGATGGCAGCTCCCCTGGATTGAAATGGTTCCTCGGATTCCTGCAGGGCAGCATGGGACATGGAGTTCATCTCTTCAGCCCTGTTGGGTACCGTGGGTGCCGCCAGGGGGAGCTCACCAAGAACCCGGGGACTTTTACAATTACGCCACCCCGGAAGTCACGAGGACGGAAGCCCACAGTACTTCCGGGACACTTGATGAAAGAAGATGGGGTGTTGACCCAGAGAAGAAATACTTCCGGGCCATGGACTTTAAAAGGACTGTGGGAAACCCCAGCAGATTGAGCCGGAGTTGGGTGGTAGAGGATGGAGCTGCTGGGAGTGGAGGATTGTTGGTGATTATTGATTGATTGAAGAATTGTGGATTGTGTGGTGCTTTGGGCACTGTTATTGAAGAAAGTTATTAAAGAATCTTCTTTGTGCTTTTACACGTTTGGGAGGTTCAATGGGGCAACAGCGCCTCTAGCGTCCACACAAGCTATGAAATTAAATAGGATCTGTTATTGGTGAGGACTAACTTCGAATTAAGCAACTGGATTGGAACAAAAACCTGTAGCCACTGCAGCTCTCCAGGAGCCAGTTCTCCACCCCTGTCTAGTCCTATTAGCTAATTATTTATATACCAGTAATGGTGCACTATATAACATGCAGCAAATACACGTCACTTGAGCAGTCATAGTTTTCATACTCTCTCTGTATGTTTAGCATTTGCTTGCTCAGAGGTTGATGCACTTGCTGCTTCCTGAGCAGCTCTTCTTTTCCCCACCTTAACGGCCTGCTTCTTCTCTTCATTCGTCAGCACCTTTTCACGTTAAAACTGATTAAGTCAGTGTTTATGCTCCAATTACTTAGTACATTTTCTTTAAATTTTCACTTAAGCTGGCACTTAAGTCTTCAATCTGCCTCAAGAATGATTTAAGATATGAAGTGGTAGGGGAAGTGACGGTAAAGGTGGTGGGGATGAGAACAGAGCCCGTATGCATGCGCCGCACAGCCACCCTGCTGGTCACTGCTGAGAGTTGATTTTACAATAAAATAAAATAAAAATAAAAAGTGGAATAACCTTGAAGGTCAATCATCACCCCGAAAGTGGATAGTAGATATCATGTAGTATATGTGTACCAAATTTCAGGTCAATAGGTCAAACGGTTTGTGAGCTACAGGTGATTTAAAATCCTGGACAGACAAACGGACAACCATGGTAGAGTATTATATATAAAGACAGTATCTACCTCAATAAAAGGACAAGTGTCTTTGTGTCAGTCTGTGTGTTCATCCAACTGCTATGTCTCTACTATACAACAGTTAGCACATCGCAAACTTTAGTACTGCTTTTACGAATCCTGTACCAAATGGTATTAACAGAGACACTGCACTGCAAACAGTAATACTGAGATCTGTGTGGATTACTTAGATTTCAACTCATCTTAGATGGGTAATGGAGCAGTAGAAGCTCATTGTCATCTTATATCTAATGCAGTCCAATTTACCTGTTTGCTTCAAAACTCAAAACATTTTTTGAAGCATTTCTCATTGTCCATACAAAATATTGCACATAACGTAACATTTTCAAATACTCTTTATCCAATTGTCCTGGGTATGACGTTAAACTACATCCGGCCCTGCAAGCGGTCCTCCAACTTGCAGGGAAATCATGGGAGTTTGTGGCAGGATTGGCACTCCAGCCACCGTAAAAAAAACTTCACAAAGCTCCAAGACTGCAGAAAAGACTCCTTTTTGCTCTCCGCGGGAGTAGCTCTGCTGCAGCTACCCATAGGAAGGCTGCTCGCATCATGAATTGGATGGGGGAAAGCCCTCGGGAACCCCATCCCCGGAAGAGTAGAAACTGTTGGAGAGCCAATAGGGTCAGGTCTGTTGGGGATTGGATTCTCCGACCACGGTAAGTGATGTCACAGCGAGGGAGACATTTTATTTGCACCTTCGCTTGGTAGATGATGGGTGCCCATGAGGTGACATTCCTCTGGTAATGGGTGACTTCAATGCAGCCACTGGCTCTGACAGGGTTGGCTGTGAGGATTGTCTCAGTCCCCATGGGTCTGGTGACCATGGTGAAAGTGGCTCCATGTTCCATGACTTTGCAAAAGGTCAAGGGCTGCGAATCGCTGGATCCTGGTTCCAGCGCCCTGAACCGCATCGTTGGACTTGGTACTCCAATACTGGTGGTGTGGTGAAGGAGATCGATCACATCCTTGTGGGCAGACGCTGGAGGCTCTTGCAAAACTGCAGGGTCTACAGAAGTGCCCAGTTTGTGAATTCTGACCAAAGAATTGGTGTTGCTACTCTTAGGATCCATCTTAGGTCCAGTAGGTAACCACCTACTAGGAAAATGAGCCTGGACTTGGCCAGACTCCAAGGCCAGGCTGTTTATAATGAGTTTGCACGCAGTTTGTGTAAGGAACTTTCAGATTTGGGTACGACTGCTGATCCTAATATGATGTGGGAGACCTTCCGTGACAAGACCCTGAAGGTTGCTAAGGGTTGTGTTGGTGTTACCGGTGTTCCTAGAAGGAGGTGTTTCATCTCGCAGGGCACCCTGGATATCATTGAGAGGAGTCGCAGTGCGCGGCTCAATGGCAATTTTGGTCTGTTCCGGTAACTGAGAAGGACAGTTGTGAGGGCTCTGAGGGCAGATAAAGAGGCGTTTGTTAGAGGAATCTGTGAGCAAGTGACACAACATCTGTGGTCTAACGACCCACGTCCTGCTTACAGAGGAATCGAAGCATTAGGCACATCTGAATCTGTTCCTCGGAGAGTCGCAGTCAGGGCAGCTGATGGAACGGTCCATACGGATGACACTGCAGTTGTGACCCACTGGGCTGGATACTTTGAGCAGTTGTTCAAAGCTGATCCTCCAGCTAGGACATTGGATTAACTGTCCAATTAGCTGTGAACCACCCAATCTCACTGAGATTGCACAGGTGGTGAACCAGCTGAGCGGGGGAAAGGCTGCAGGGATCTGTGGCATCCGGGGTGAACATCTCCAGGATGGTGGTAAGGCTGTCCTCCTGGCATTGCAAGTAATTTTTGCTTCCATTTGGGAGACTGGCATCATCCCAACTGATTGGAAAACAGGACTTGTCGTCCCTATCTGGAAAGGGAAGGGTGATCGCCTGGATTGCAGTAACTACAGGGGGATAACACTGCTCTTGGTGCCGGGTAAGGTCCTTGCTAGGGTCGTCCTCAATAGGATCCTTGATCACTTGCTCACCTACCAGCGACCGGAACAGTCTGGTTTTACGCCTAAGAAATCTACCATCGAACGCATCCTGGCACTGAGGGTTCTCATGGAGCGCAAACGCGAATATCAGCAGAGTTTCTTTGCAGCCTTTGTCGATTTTCACAAAGCGTTCGACTCAGTTGATCAAGCTGCCCTTTGGGACATCCTGAGGATTCGCAGGATCCCCTTGAGGTTGCTGGACATCATGGCCGGCCTGTACACTGGTACTGTGAGTGCTGTGCAGATTGGAGGAAGGACCTCTGCTTTTTTCCCCAGTTGATTCTGGGGTTCATCAGGGGTGTGTTCTTGCTTCTATTCTGTTTAATGCTTTTATGGACTGGGTGTTGGGCAGGGTCATGGGGTTCAGTGGCTGTGGGGCATCTGTTGGTGAAGAAAGGTTCACGGATCTTGACTTTGATGACGATGCTGTGATCTTCACAGAGTCAATGGAGGCTCTGATCGGGGTGCCCGAGAGACTGAGCGAGGAGTCTGAGTGTCTGGGCTTGCAAGTGTCCTGGATAAAAACCAAGATCCACGCCTTTAATGTCCTCTTGGGCACAGCCATCAGCAGTGTGTCTGTTTGCGGAGAGTGTGTTGACCTTGTTGAGAGGTTTACTTACCTTGGCAGTGACATTCATATCTCTGGTGACTCTTCCTATGAAGTCAGTAGACGGATTGGGAGAGCATGAGGGGGTCATGAGGTCGCTGGAAAGGGGTGTGTGGCGCTCCCGATATCTATGCAAAAGGATGAAAGTCCAAGTCTTTAGAGTCCTGGTGCTTTCTGTCTTGCTATATGGTTGCAAGATATGGACGCTATCCAGTGACCTGAGATGAAGACTGGACTCCTTTGGTACTGTGTCTCTCCAGAAAATCCTTGGGTACCATTGGTTTGACTTTGTGTCAAATGAGCAGTTGCTCATGGAGTCCCGAATGAGGCGCATTACCTGCATTGTGAGGGAGCATCAGTTATGGCACTACGGCCATGTGGCGCGTTTCCCTGTTTCCGGCTGGTAAGATCCTCATTGTTGTATCCAATTCAGTGTCATAAGACCAGGGCATGTTCCAGTAACACTTTGAGAATGTGGGAGGAAAATCCTTGCAATCTCCACATTGATGAGATCCACAATTCACACCTGGACACTGGTTCTGTGTGGCAACAGAACTATACAGAACATCACCCTGTTCCCCTATAATTTGTAAATTATTCCACTCAATGTAGACCTCAGTGTTAACATTTGCAGTTCACCATGTAATGCATATGTCTCTGTTATATGTCATTTGCTATGGGATTCATAAAAGCTGTGTTAATGCTCGTGATGCACCGTCTATTGGAATAACAGAGACATAGCAACTGAATGGACACAAAGATAGACAAAAAAACTTTTATAGTTTTATTAAGGTTGAAATGACCATCTGAACTCCTTATCTCCCAACACTCAATGAACACTGTAGCACGCTATCTCTAACAATGCAATGTTGGCAATGTTCAGGTGACTTCAGCTGGCTTTGGCTGTTTTGATATTGCTCAAAAATTAATTGCTCAGTTAGAAATTGGTAACTTGTTAAGGGCTGGTTGCTGCCTTGCCCTCAATGAAGCTAAGATTGGTTGTTTCCTTTGTGACCCCAAGTTTGCTTGAGTATATTTGAAAATGCTCTGTTAGGTTACCTTCACTAGTTTCTTAGTTGTCTCTACAACTTATGTAAGATAGCAACTGGTTTAATATTCACCATATCTTCAAACCTCTATAGCAAATCAAATAACGTATCTGCTGTACTTTTTATTTGAGGTTATAGTATGGTTTCAAAATTTGATAAATATCTTTAACAACTGTGATTCCACTTGTTAAAACTGCCAGCCATAGCTGGCTAACATTTTATACTGAGACACACAGTACTGTTCCTAAATTTGACCTGCCCTCCCTTGTTTGATCCATTAACCTTTTCTTTGATATTCTTCCACTATACTACTAAATGAAGAATTTCTTTTTAGGTGAGTTTGCATATAATGTATGAACTATCTATTGCAATAGCTATGTCTGTTATTTCTGTCTGTCCACCCATCAACATGAACCAACTCTGCCTCTGGTGGACCGATTTTGTTGAAATATTCTTCCAGGAAATTTTTTTGAGGCAGTTCAATTTTCATTGAGATATCTCAAACAGATCATGCTGTACAACATTCTGAAAATTTAAAATCTCCAATTTGAAAGCATTGCTGAATTGCAAAACTTGTCTATCTCAAAATGGAGAAATGTTCTATGACACTTCAACTATCAATTAGTTACTGTTTCATTTTTACCTTAAGAGCAGTTAATTGCACTTTAATATTTTGTATATTTTCTCTATTTTAGCTCTGATAGCTACTGATGACAAACAGATCCCCATTATAAATTAATGATAAACAAGATCAGATTGCATGCGTGAATAGGAATTTGCTGTCTCCTGCTGTTTCTGCTGCATCAGCAAATTGTTTACACCTGTGCATCTGTATCTCACACCTCTCAATGGTTTAAGTCATAAGAGATAAGTTAAATGATCTTTGTAACATAAAGGTATAAAATACAAGCAAGAAAAATAAAAACTTGTCTAGATGTGAATGAAGTACCCTGCGTAATATAAGATGTTTTGCACAGAGTAAATAATCAGTTACTCAGCATTTACTTTACACTAAACCAACCTCAGAGCTGCATTTTATGCAGATTATAATGAACTTACTGTTACTGTAATTTACTACCAGAGTGCCACATTCACTTGGTATCCATATTGCAATTAAGTTTACTTTTTATTTATATTATTCTCTAAAATTTGTTATAACTGAATAGCTTTGCAAGTCCCATTTTATGAAAACTACAATGGCCAGACATGCTCAAGCAAAGAAGGAATTAATTAAGGTTTTTTTTTTAATTTTTATTTAGGTTACATTTAATGGTCAATTGCATGTGTTTATGTGTGTGTATAAGTAACAGTTTTCCCTATGATAGACTAGAGTCCTGCCCTGCCCTGTTTTCAGCCTTTTGCCCCATCCTAGTGGGATTGCCTGAATCCACAAAGCTGAAATGGATTGAGAAGGTATTAGAACTTAGCTACTGAATGCAGTCCATGGAAGGCCACAGTGACCACACAGTTTCCAAACACAGCTCAGTGTTAAGCCATGTATACATTTTCTGATTTGTTTTTCAAAAATGTTCCACAGTCAATTACATTTTTTTTTGTGAAAGATAGTTCCAGTCACAATGGATATTCCTTCATCAGAAGTTCTGTTTTCATTAATTTATTTACAAGCATTATGGTTTACACTGTATATTTCCTTTGAGTTTGTTTGTTCCTTGTTAGTGTGAATATCTGTGTCAGAGTGTTCGGCACAGAACTTCAAGGATGGAAATCAGCCTCTGGGACTTTGAATGGAATGAAATGGGTTTGATAATTAATGGATGGATTCTCTGTTAGTTAAATAATTCTTTCCTTTCTCCTTGTAGACCACATACATATACACACTTACAAAGATAAATATGCATTGTTGTTTACTTTTCAAGCAAAACACATGTAAATTATATTCTCTGAGTGTTTTTGCTGACAACTTAGTGTGAAGGGCAGCATTTCTTTCACCATTCAAAGTCAAGCTTCCTTTCATAAATAAAGTCCTTGAAACAAAGAAGGTGGATCATGGTTACTTAATATGGGTCTTCTTTCACTTTCTAATCTTCTTCATAACCCTAGTTTGGACTAAATATAATGTGTTTTTAAATTTGATTTTCTCAAGCATACAGTTGTGTTTATAGTGAGCCTAGTCATACTAATTAATCCAATGACAACTGCCTTTAAATCGTTATAACAGTTTTTCAAGAAATTCTTCTAGTCTTTCATTTCTGTGTAACTGGCAGTTTGCATTTTAATGATCTGCTTGACCCAGCCAATTACTAGAGTCTTCTCTTTTCTTTTTTTTTTTTGTTTTGATCCATCTTTCTGCAGACTCTCTGAAAAAAAATCAGAAAGTTCTCATATGTCAATGAGCCTTATTAAATAAAATGAGACTTGGTGATCAGGATTTTTGAATGTTGCTGAGGATTTCTTGATAGAGGAACCAGTAACAACCCCCCGCCCCCACAACCGCTTCCCCCTAACTACTGTCTCCTTCCTTTAAGCCATGCCATCTGCAAAGCAGTGGGATACAAACTGCACCTGTGAGTATCTGTTTACTGATTAAACAGGCAGCTTTGAGAAATGCTACTTTCAAACTTTCACTTCAAAAGAGTTCCTTATTATAATCGCTGTGGTGAAATATTTCCTTCATTCTTTTTCTTTCTTTTTGCTGCTTTACACTTGATAAAAACAAGCACTCGCCATATGTTGGGACACACCCTGACAGGAGAAGGCCTGTAGCCCTAGAAAATTTCCCAGAATTCACCAAGGTCTCTCCTGTTGACTCTGTGGCTCTTTACATGCCTGGGAAGACAGTTTATGTAAAGACTTCAAAGGGGCTTTGCATCTACAGTTATAGAGTAGTTCCTTATACCTTGTCATAGGTTGAGTGGCTCATCAGGTGATGCTACCTCTTTTTATTTTATCTTTGAACAAGTTTCTCATTTTAAAGTCTAAAACACATTTTTAAGAAGATTTCAGTTCTTCCTTTTCAAATCAACCTCTATTAAAAATAAATGATTATTTTTTTATTCATGTTAATACGTGGCATACTGTACCTTAAAGGTCACAAATATATTGGAAGATGGGCTCAGAAAGCTGCTTCTAAACATGAAGGTGTGGTGCTGGAGCTCTCATTATGGCTGATTTGGCCATGTTGGAGGTATATCTTAGGAGTGTCCATACCAGTGTGACAGGTATGCTAAATAGGTTGGCCTACAGAGGTTTTTCATGTAGAATTCCTACCATGTCTTGCACATGGTCTTCAAAACTGAACTTGCATATTTACTGTTGGATTCTGCAGATCATGATATATTTATGTTCTTCATAAAATCTATTCATGCTAAGTAAGGTAAGCTTAATTTGCAAAGTCATTTGGTAGTTAGTTTCCACTCACCTTCCCTCATTAATGTTCTATTCTAGTCATAACAATATCTTTTTAAACTAGAACAGTCAATAGCTCTTGTTGACTACAGCAGGTGGTGCTCTTTTCAACAAGCAAGAGAAGTTTTGCTGTGGTATAATGGTTTACTGTGTACCTCATTATATACTGTAGTGCTGCTTGTGATTGACAGCACTGACCCAATATTTTTTTTCTCTATTTCTTGCTGTTTTAGGTAGCTCACTATCCTTAGGTCTTCTTGTATAAGCCACACCAATTGGAGATCATGCAGCAGTGACAAGCTAGCTTTTTTTTTTCTTAGGCTCCCCTGCAGCTAGCAGTGTAGTTACTCATTTGAAGTGGAATGCCAACTAATATGGGTGTTGACTCAGCTGTAGGTGGCACACGGGATGAACGAGCATCCCGGCAAAGAATCAGGAAGATACCTTTCCTGGATGGGAGACAGGAGACAGAAAGGCATCCCAGCTGAAAGAGGGAAGGATGTCGCACCTGGACAAGATTTCCCTAATGGATGGATGGACATCCCAGCCAGAGAAGAAGATGGTTCCTTACTCGGGCAGGAAGCCTCATACAAAAGGACAGGCGTCCCAACTGGACATGTGTATAGCACCTTCCCAGGTCAGGATAAAAGGGGACAGAAAGGACAGGGAAGGGCTGTCTCTGGGCTGTATTTATTCCCCCAGTTGCTAGATGGCAGGGGCCATCAATATTGGCACCCACTCAGGAAACAGCCAGGAATACCGGGAGTTGTGGTCTGGCAGCACGGCCCTGCTGGGGTCCACAGGTGCCACAAGAGGACATTGCTGGGAGATGCACTTGCTGTTATGTGGGACTTCCATATAACCCAGAAGTACATCCAACGGGCAACAGCCCTGGCACCGGAAGTAATCCCATGTCCAGGTGAGTTGGTGCTGGGAGGAGGGCAGTGCAGTGGAGAGATGAGAAGTGTTTGGAGGAGAAGTAAATTGTGCATAGTAGTTTTTGTGAGGTATACAATAAGCACCCATTTATTTGAATCCAGGACTGTCTTGGGGTTTAGCTCTCTCTGGCAACCCCTTGTCTTCACTCAGAATTGATATTATTCCCACCAGATGCAAGAGTCAACACTGTGTCGGAAGTGTATTGACTCAACATGTAAGAGAACAGGCAAGAGAGACTCTACAGGTGCAGGTAAGAGTCTGCGGCAGGGGTGGGGGCGCATATTGAAGAAGCTTAAAAGGAGGTACCATGAATAGTGTGACAGTTTTGACCTTTGTGAAAGGAAAGAAGCTCGCTGTTGTGGCATGAAAGCTTGTGAGGACTGCAATCCATCTTTAAGAGGATGTGCAGCATCTCCCTACAATAACAGTGATTGTTGATTAAGATCCTATCTTAAGGCCTTTCAAGTTGCTTCAGTCTGTGTGTCAGTCCTTCTACCACCATACCACAGGCTGTTACACTGGTGGAAGTGGTTGAGATTGAATCACCTAACAACTTTAGATGGAAGATTGGCTCTGTATGAACATTGGCCATTGTTCTGGGTACCCTTTCTCCATGCAGTCTGTTCACATGGCAATGTGTGCAAAGGAAGCAAAACAGAGCCAGTTAAGAAACACCTGTCAAGAACCCATGTCATTTACTGGAGTTTAAACCCCACAAGCAAGTAGAAGGGACCCTGACCCTCCTTGGAGGGCAAGTTGATGTCTGGCCACTACAAAGGAACATGTTCATGGAAAGCTTTCTGGAGCATACTTCAAGTAATCACTGTTGCAAATGGATGATGACTGAAAGAACAGACAGTGCAGTTGGTTGCAGCACAGCATTGAGAAGAAATAAGTGTTTTAGAAAACTTGTCCCACAGAGACCTTACAGAACTGAGCAGGCTATTGGTCACTAATGAGTGATGGTTTGACAAAGTGGAAGGACCACTGGGCTTCATGTGTGTGAATATCTGACGAATGACTGGGAAAGGTAGAGATTCAGTCCTTAGTGAGATAGAGTTTTCCTCATTTTTGACCAGATGCAAAAATGATCTGGTATGAGACACTTTCTTGTAGAGCCTAATACTGACAGCACTGCGTCACGAAGCTTGTCTCACTGCAGAAAGCATTATAGGAAGCAGTGGACTGTGAAATCATGCTACGAATGGAAACTGTGCAAGGTGAATTGGATGTCAGAAATGCTGATGTAATACCTGCGGGCTCTCACCTGTCTGTTCTTTCACAGGCTGAGTGGCTACAATACTATAAAAATATGGGTCTCTATCACTCATGAATTACTACTAACTATTCCAGTGCAAGAGGAAGGCAGTGACATTGCAGCTTTGTGTAAAATGAAATGAGCACAGAATGTCAGTTTTATAGAAAGGTATGTTTTATAATTACTAATGTGTTTTTTGTTTGCAATTAGATGTTTTACTATTTTTTAAACTAGTGTTTGTGTCTAGCACACAGTCTTTATAATACATACAGACTATATAATGGGTACATTATTAGAATAAATTAAAACTGAAGATTAAAACATCCCACTAGTTCCTAGATCACTGTAGGGACAAAGCTGTCTGCTGGTGCAGTGTGAGATTCAAATGCCAACTCTAATAAAGAGAAATGTTAAGCAGAGTAAAAAGAGTTTTAAATGTAAAATAAGTCTGCAGTGCCCCCTTCTGGAGACAGAGAACAACAAACACAGGGCACAAATAGCAAATCCTAAAATCATTTGAATAATATGTAAAAAAGGGGAACGGTTCACTTTCTCTGTGTGGGTTTTCTATGAGAATCATGATTTCAACATTTATTTCTTCACCACATTTTTGTAGAAAGAGACAAGGTCAAAACATTTTGGAAATAGTAAAAAAAATTAGTTACAAAATTAAAATTACCCAAAAGAAGTGAGAGTACATACAATTCTAATTTTATTTAAGTAGTTGTCGAGTCTCAGATGGTTATAGTGAGAAATACAAGTGTGCATTTTTGCTGTAGTCAGATAGTCTGGGAAGAGAAGAAAATTAAACACAACACCTGGCCTTGAATGCCACCAAACATCTCCTTGGATGGTCAAAGATATGCTCATTAGGTTGATTGTTGACTCTAAATGAACCTGGTGTAAGGGTGTATTCTGTTTCCATTATGCTTGTACCTGATGATGCAGTGATGCCCTGCAGTTTCCTATGAGCATTTAATGCCAAAACAACTGAGAAATTACTCACTTGTTGACTTAGTCCTAACTTCAAGCATGCTTTAATTCATATATTTACCCATTGACTCAATCCAGTTGTAGAATTGCAGGAAGGCAACTCAGAATTGAGTGCCATTCTACGATAATCTAATCTATCTGGGTTTTATGTAGAAACTTTATGGAAAACAATACCAATAGAGAATCAGAAGAAGGTATACAGAGCTAAATAGGATCTGTATTAAACAGAAGTTTACTTTAACCAATAGTACAGTAAATCCACAGAAGAAATTACTTTACATGTCAAGGTGAAAGTAGAAGATGATAAAATGAAAACTGTGTTAATAAGGAATAATAATGAGCAAATATCAAGAACTGCATTGCAAGGTAAAAGATAATGAGAGTTAAGCTTAGGTCAAATATTGAAACCAATGAAGCCTCTCAAATAAAGAAAGGAGAGTTATGGGGATGGGGGATCTCAAAAACTGAAATTGGAGAACACAAGAAATACTGTTACAAATTCGCAAAGAAAATCAGATGATCTTAATTAATTAAATAATTAATTTGCATGAAAGTTCAGATGGTACCACAGCAGATTTTTCATTTCTGTGTGCTTTCTTCTTATTCTTCTTCATCTTTTCTCACTTCTATGTGAGGTTGATATGCTTGATCAAATCTCTCCAAACTGCTTGGTCCTGCACCTCCTCGCCAGTCAAACCCTTTTCTTTCAGATCTTTTTTTTACTTTATCTGTCCACCTCTGCTTTGGCCTCCCTTGCTTTCTCTTCCCCTGTAATTCCACTCCCATCACTCTTTTGCCCATTTTCATTGTGATTTTCCTTTTTGTGTGAAAACCTCTTTAATGAAAACATTAACTTACTGTACTTAATAAATAATATATGTTACTCTTTTGTTTACTCTACTCCTACCCCTCAATTAAATTATACACCTCACTATATCAGCCCTATGAACTTTGCAAGATACCTGTTTTGCCTATTCAATCTCTTTGAAAATGGGATATTTCCATGGCCATTCCTCTCGAATAGTCTATTATTTTTAAAACATTACTGTATCAGTTAGAAACCATAATCTCCAAAATATTCATACCATTTGTGTCAATCTGGGGTAGTAGGCACTTTTGTTCAAATGTTTTGGGGATATCCCATCATAACTTCTTTTTGTTGCGGTGTTGTCTCTTTTCTGTCTTCCATTCTTATTGTTAATATTTCTCTTTTGCCTTATCATTTTCTTCTGCTTGATCTTTCCTCCCTCTCACTAAATATTTTCCAACAGAGGTCATTCCCCTTGGCTTTCTTGCTGCTAAATTTGTTTTAATATAAACCTGTTGGAAAATCCACACACTTTCCTTCATTTTCAGCTTTCAACACCTCGTTTCTTAATTTAACCTGACTAGCACTTTCAGCAGCAAGGGTTAATGGGGCATACAGGGTTAACAAGGGAAGTGGCAGTACTGGGTGAAGGTCATTTAGACCTGCATTTGGAGTGGTTCAACATTGCTGGGGACATGTTGGCTGGACTGCATCTATTGCTTGACAGTTTGGACTTCTTTAATTTTACGCATTAGATATTTAGCTTGAAGGGCTGGGGAAAAGAGATAGGGGTTTACAGGGTCGGGGGATGCCTACTGAGGGAGGGCAGTTATTTCATTTTATAACTTTTTTTTTTTAATTATGTACACTGTTCATCTGTGGATGATTAATAAATAATTGATCAAAAAAATTCATGTTCCTGTTTTACTAATGACTATCAATGTGTGAATTCATGCACTGCTGGCATCACAAAAAAAAAATCAATCAAATAATGGGAAACCAGGGATTGGTCTGTCTGGATTGGCTTCAGACCATTGTGGTGCCCTCTGACATCACCAACATTATCTGACAAAATACAGGATATAGATTTAAATGTTAAGTAAAATGAGAGCCTCACAATCACCTACAGGTCAAGACAATATATTGGCTATAAACTGCCTAAACTGAAACAGCAACATCTGAAGTTTAGAACTGAACGGGTTTGAGGTGAAAAAAGTATGATTACATGAAAGAACACATAGACTACACACACTGCATGGGGGTATTTTTCGTACATAGATTACTGGTTTAGCCGGATGTAATTGTTGACGATTTGGCATGATCCTGGATCTGTCGGTTTTTTTAAACTTTTGCTGGATGTGTTGTCATAGCAGCACATCCAAATCCTCAAACCTGCTCGGAGCAGGTTTGTTCTACAGAATGTAAACAAGAATTAGCTCACACGCTTAATCAGTTTCCGTGCATGGAATTCATTCAGTCATGGCTTTGCTGTTCATGAATGAGCTACCGATTGATATCGGTGCGCAAATTATAAGAAGAGAATTTCATATAGAGAGGGTTTTGCGCGATCGGCAAGATCCTCTATTGCTCCCGGAGAAAATTCTTTTCGAAAGATACCGCTTTAGCCGAGGGGGAATATTGTACCTCAAAAATTTATTAGCACCTTATATTCAAAGTCAAACGAAGTCGGGTTCTCACAACCACACAGACAGTATGCATTGCTTGGAGTTTTTTTGCAAGCGGCACTTTTTTATATGGTGTAGGCGATGCGGAAAATCTATCTAAAAGTGCAGTTTGCTAAAAGTCTGTTTGGCTCTGAAATATTTCCTTTGGGTTTTCATGGTGTTTGCTGGACACCTGCGTGTGCAGACAATAAAAGAAGCGTTTCATGCCATTGCAGGTACACAGGCAAAAACACCCACAGTTCCATAAAGAATCTCACAACATTCTCATTACCCAGGATTTCCAAATGTGATTGGGGCACATGGGACTGATCAGAGTGGAGTTTGATCAAACATTATTTGGAAAATGTATTTCTCCTCCTGATGAATAATCAGACACAGTGTCTTCATCAAATATTTGACCTTCGTCAATATATCGTTGGTCAGACACAAGTTCAAGGGAATATGACTGTATCCATAATTGTATCCATATCTGCTGTTTTAGTACCAAGACCTCATCAAGTGCAGGAACATAAGCAAGACTTCTTTGGTGGCTTTTTCAAATTTAGCACCATTAGGTACAACTCCTCAGCCCTATTTTGAACAGGTGTTTGCATTTGCTCAATTCATTCCTGATACTGAACCACTTTCTTTTTATATTTTTCAAATGAATGTGGTTACCTTTAAGGATACAAATGGAGCTGAGGGAAAGCCCTCACTTTAGAGATGAAAATAAAGGATTTTAACCTTTAAACCCAATTGCTAAACCTGAAAGCTTTGGTTGCACATGCACAGAAACATCTAAAGACAAACTGACAACACTGCAGGGCCAATCAATTTAGACTCTCAGCTGGAAACAGACTTGCAGGACCTGGCATGAACACAATTTCATATAAACTACAGGAAGCAATAGGAAATTACACTGAGAATATGATGGAAAATTGGGAGAAACAATTGCTCAAGAAGACAAGGTTGAGGACTGTGATAAACATTTTATTAATAAGTGAATTGAATGAGGGAAGCATATTAATTGTATTAGGTTCAAGTTTAAGTGAGTGTGGTTGTGTGCCTCTGCATGCACTTTGATGGACTGTCATCCCAACACAGGCGTGATTCCACTCTTGTGCTCAATGTAATTTGGTTTAAATATTCAGAACACTGATGTTTGGATATTCCTTTACACACTTGTAGACACTTGAAGGAAGTAAAATGCACAGGGATGCACCACACACACTGCAGCCCTTGTCCTTTAGTGGTTTGACATATTAAATCTTCTTCTTTGTTTATAAAAATGTGTCATTTGAACCTGTTAAGGTAATCTTTAGAATAATGTACTGTTTAAATACCATCCTGCCAACTAATAGCCCACTGGCGACAAATGAAAATAAAATCAAGGGTTAATTTAATTTGAATGTGTGCGGAGTTGTAACACTCCTAATGTCAGGCCAGGTGAGAAGATGCATGGACAATAATAAATTGCATGAAACTCCTTTCATTCTTCATGCTGTCTGGCACACACTACTGCTATTTGTTTGAAAAAATGCTAAAAAAAAAAAAAAAGGAGTGGCAATTTTTCAGAACCAGAGGATGGTATTAGGGTTATTCCTTTTCAAATATAAAGGTTCATTGTGGAGCTGGACATAAACAAATGTAATGTTGTTGCTATCAGTTGCCATGCAGAGTTTCACGCAGAATGCTGTACACAAAAGGAAAAAAACACTCATACTAAAACTGCTAAACTGGTTTATATGTAATAATTGCTAAAGTGGAAACATGAGTAAAAAGCGTTCAAGCTTTGGGATTATAAACTGCAGCGTGTAACCAGCAACACAATCACAAAAGCTAGCATTTTAGGATTCTTCATTTGTTTGTTGAATTTACCCTAAAATGGCATTAGAGGAAGACAGCGATTATCCTTGTATTTTTAAGAATGGCATTCTATGTGTTTAATCTTTTAAGTATTGTACTGTTATGTGGGAAGAGTTTGAAGTTAGGAAGCACAGGGTGCAATAGATTGAGTCCACAATTCAAATCCCTGCCTGTCATTCCACATTCACCCTTTGTCTTGCTGGGTTTTCTTACAATATCTCACAGACATGTATATCAGGTTAACTAACAATTCAGTTGTAGTTGTCCGAGGGAATGATGGGTTGAAAGCCATGATAAATGTTGGGGCGCCAACCTAGCCATCCTCGTTTACTTCTCAAGTTTTATGAAAAATAGTGTGCAATGGCACAACAACAAACTAAAGAGTTGCCCACTGGCATTCCAATCAAAAGAAATACTACCTCTAATGGTGTCTTTGTATCACTTAGATCGAAGTATGGAGGAGCTCTGTTTCTTCACTCTTCAGGTCCTGGGGCCAGAAGGGGCAGAGTTAATTGCCCTCACTGGACAGTTCGACTGCTCTGTGGACGCAAAGGAAGGCAACAGAGTTAGCGGTCCACGGTGGAATTACATACCTAGGAAGAACCAGGAGGGTGACCCTCTGACACGCATTTGTGACTAGTGATAGGAAAATGAAGCCTTGTGAGGCTTTGAGACTTTCTTTCTATTTGTGCCAAAAATGATTCGAAGCTTTGAAGCCTCAGCCTCAGTATGAACAGTGACATCTGGTGGTTAACTGAGGTCAAGGCAAACTCTCAAGAGCACAAGTGAAGCAGCACTCACTGTTTCAGTCTAATGTCACCAGTAAAAGGTCAGAAAAGTCTGTGTTCATTTAATTCTGTTAAGGACATTGTCCATTTATACTATTTAACTTTTGAACACCATTTTCTGCTGTTAGTCACCATCTGTCACCAAAGCTCTCCAAATCTCTCTCTCCACACAACCCAATATTGTTGAATGAGAATGATGCATTTTATATAGGCTACCTGTTAATTTAGCGCCAAAGCTGACAAACTGACGAAACACTGTCAAACCAACAAAGCGCGCTGTGAAGCACTGATGACATCTCTATGTATGACACTATTTAAATCCCATCTAAGTAGATTTGTGCATCAGTAAGCCTTGTAATGGATTGTGGCCCTGTGCTGCAGCTGGGACAGGCTGCCCCCTGCAATATCTTTGAATTGAGATCAGCAGGTTAGAAAATAGATGAGTGATACACAAACAGACATTTACTTTTGAATTTTTGTCATCTTTGGATTGGTATATGGAACAAGATGGACAGTTTTTAAATAAATAATCGCGCACTCGCGGCTTAAGGTGGGGGCATGGTAGTGTGGCGGTAACAGTTCCTGGGCGCAATGCGGGTGTGGGCATTTCTGCACTGAAGTGCACAGGTGCGGGATTTCCCGTGTCCATAATTGATGCCGGGAGCTGCTAATTGCCACACTTGTGCCTCTTCCCCATTATAAAAAGGAGAAGCACGAGTGTGGATGGGCGGAAGGCAAGAAAGAAAGAAAGAAAGAAAGAAAGAAAGAAAGAAAGAAAGAAAGAAAGAAGGTTAGAGAAAGAAGAAGGCAGGAGGAGAAAAAAGCTGGTGCGGGAGCAAGCGAGCGAGAGAGGAGGCTCACTTGAGCAAAGGCGGGCAGTGGGAAAAAGAGCCATGGCAGGGTGCAAGGGTGCATCTCTGGGACGGATGGATTGGATCACTCCTGCTGAGCATTTTAGAAGAACAGGAGTTACCAGGATCATGGACAGCTTGTCGCGTAAGGCCGAGAAGGCAGTGGGAGTCGAGGAGGCTTGGGAGGGACAGCCCCAGCGTGAGTGCCCTGGCCATTAGGGACCCAAGTCTCGGTATGGCAAGTGAGCTATACATAGCCAGGGGAATGGAAGGCTACCAGACCAGTTGGGAGTCAGCTGCACCTGCGGATAGGGTGACTCCCCTGTTGTAAGGCCCGTATGGGAGAAGTACGGGAGCTGCCAGTTAAAAGAAGAAGGTAAAAGGTTTTTAAAAAGGACAACTTCTAACCATTATTTTAACCTAATTAATTTAATGGAATTACTTATTATGGATTTTAACCTCCACTTATCACTTGTGATGTTTATGGATTATTTATTTATGGAATTATAAAGAACTGCACTTTTTATTTGAACACTGTATTGATGTTTTTTTTTTTTTTGTTAATAAAAGCAGGTGACAATTTTACACCATCCCCTTGCTCCATGTGTGATTTGTCCTTGTTGCACAGCTTGTCCGGTTACACTACTAATGGTGTTGGGTTGAAGAGGCTCCCAAAACAGGAACAGGGAGCATGGAGTAGGACCCGCACTGTAACAGTACCATTACAAAGTACATTAATGAACAAGAAAGATTATAGTATCAAGTATCCAAAGTGATCACTATGGCAAAATAAACATGCCACATATAAGCTAAAAATGTACCACTCGTGTAAAAGGAGGTACTTGTAAGTGTGTGTGAAAAATTTTAACCATAAATTTCAAACCAATGTTTACAAATCAAGTATAGAAACAATGCAAACTTCACAGTATGTATGGTGAAGCTGAGTTTAAGGTGATTGTTGTATAGATCTTTTAAATCTATTAGATCAAATTAATATACTATACAGCATGAAATGCAGAGCATAATTTAATTGAACAGCAGGGAAAATTGAAATTAAAACCAAGAAAGAACAGACAGGTTTTGAGTCTGCATTAATATTCAAATGTTGCTTACAAGAGCAGAAAGATAGTGAGAACGCCAATGTTAGAAGACTTCAACAGTCAAACAGATCTATATGGTGTGAGTATGTAGGCATATGTAAGAAATTCAAGGTTCAAGGTTTTTATTTAGTCATGTAAATGTAACAAGAATTTTGCATCCTCAGTTGTATCTAATAACAAACAGAAATAAAAAAAGTAAAGACAAGGAGGATTAAAACCTACACATAAACTCTAAAATATTTACAACAACCTCTTTGCTATCTACTTTTAGCAGTTTCAAAGTATGTTTTTACCTAAAATGGTTACATGATGTATATGGAAAATTCTACACTTCTGTAAATTTTTTTTATCTCCAATATTCCTTATTAAAAAGACATATGGTGCTGGGAGGAAAAGACATTCCAGAATGGCTTGTGGGAGTGTTTGGTACAACTATCCTCCGTGATTAACTGAAGTTCTGCGAGTAATGGGTGCCTATCTCAAATGAGATGATTTCCAGTTTTTTTTTTTTTACCTTGCCCTTTGACACACATTTACCAGATCTTCCAAATCAGCCCCAATGATGTTGACTGAATGTTTGGTAATCTGCCAGAGCCTTTCTAAAATTTTATTTGTTATACCACTAAACCAAGCAATGAAGTTGCCAGTAATTTGCCCAGAGGGGACTGGGAGGTCTCTTGGTCTGGAGTTTTTTTTTTTGTTTTTTCTGTCCACCCTGGCCATCGGACCTTACTTATTCTATGTTAATTAATGTTGACTTATGTTTATTTTTTATTGTGTCTTCTATTTTTCTGTTCTTCATTTTGTAAAGCACTTTGAGCTACATTTTTTTGTATGAAAATGTGCTATATAAATAAATGTTGTTGTTGTTGTTGTTGTAATGACAGACTGGATTGAACTGTGATAAAAGGACAGTATGTGGTCCTTATCCACTTCAGTCTTCAGTTTACAGAGCAGAAATAAGTGCCGATTGTATTTAGAATACTTTTTTTATTAGTATTCAAATTAAAATTATTATCTAAGATACTGTAGCCACTGACAGGTGAAGTTAATAACATTGATTATCTTGTTACAATGTTAACTGTCAAGTGGTGGGATATATTAGGAGATGATGGTTGGAAGCAGGAAAAATGGACATGCATAAAAATCTAAGCTTTATTAACAAGGAACAAGTTGTAATAAATAAACAACAGGGTCCGGGCGTCTCCAAAATATCAGGTCTTATGGAGTATTCCCAGTATACAGTGATTAGAACTTAACATAAAGTGGTCCAAGAAAGTACAACCGGTGGGCTAGGGACAGGGTTATGGGCACCCAAGGCTCAGTGAGTGATGGGTGTAGGGAGTAAAGACCAGCTAATCTGGAGCGATCACACAGAAACCACACTGTAGTACTAACTACTGAAAATCTTAAACATGGTCACTGATGAAAGGTGTCAAAACACACAGTACATCGCAGCTTGCTGTGTATGGAGCTGTATATGTAAGCATCAGAGCTGGACCAAGGAGCACTGGAAGAAGGTGGCTTTTCCACCTGATGATAACAGATATGTGGTTAATACAGTCATAAGAAAAAGTTTGGGAACCCCTCTCAGCCTGCACAATAATTTACTCTACTTTCAACAAAAAAGATAGCAGTGGTATGTCTTTCATTTCCTAGGAACATCTGAGTACTGGGATGTTTTCTGAACAAAGATTTTTAGTGAAGCAGTATTTAGTTTGAAAAGTATGAAATTAAATCAAATGTAAAAAACTGGCTGTGAGATCGGTTACTTGGAGAAAGAAAGCAGAGCATGCTGGGAGAGAGAAGTGCTGGCTAGGAAAAATCACGGATTCTCGGCAGCGTTTGACACAGATGGCAGCTCGTTAGCAAACATTCTAAACAACTAAGAAACATTTTACGTCAAATATATTTACTGACAACGCAAGCAATCCGGTAAGTATAACTCATCAACCTGGAGGTAAGTGAGGTAAGTGAAGAAAATTTGGAAAGTCTACAAAATTATATTGACCAAGTTTTTGAGTCTGTTGTCATGGGGCCTAAGAAAGCAGCAGCTAACATGGAAACACCTGCTACCAAGAGAAGCCGTCCTCAGGATTCCCCCGAGGCGACCTCATCTCCCCGCAAGGATATATTAGAATTATTAGACTCTATAGATAAAAGGCTTTTGGGATTTGAGGGACGACTCCACCTGCTCGAGATTCTACACCAGGAGTTCCAGAACCTCCGACAATCTCTGGAATTCAGCCAGGATCAGGTGGAGCGGCTTGCGGCTGAAAACGCGTCTCTGCGGGAGACTGTGTCTTCCCTGACAGAAGGAATGACGCGGATCTCCCAGGACAACAAGACCCTGAAGGAGACGGTTTTGGATCTTCAGGCCCGCAGCATGAGAGACAATCTGGTGTTTGCAGGCCTGCCGGAGCAGACGGGAGGACAACCGGAGGATTGCGAACAAACAATCAAGATTTTTCTCCAGACCCACATGAAGATACCCGAAGAAACGGTAAAGAACATCACCTTTCACCGGGTTCATCGCCTTGGAGCCAAAAGAGCAGACAGCAGAAGATCTCGTCCCATCGTGGCCAAATTTGAGCATTTTAAACAAAAGGATTTTGTTAAGAGCCGCGGGAAGGAGCTCAAAGGAAAAGATTTTAGCGTGAATGATCAATTTCCTAAAGAAATTTTGGATCGCCGCAGAGTTCTGTTCCCACTGCGTAAAAAATTCATCCAAGAAGGGAGCCGCGCTGTCATTTCTGTGGACAAGCTCTACGTTAACAACAGGCTGTACAAGGAACGAGGAGTGACAGACTGGCTTTATTAGCCCAACATCAGGTCACAAGTTTATTATGCTTATCGGGATTCACTGGGTATGAGCATGTCAGGATAAAAAGCTGCTATATCCGTGTTTAGATGATGGGATCACCTGTTCTCTCACCACCCCACACCTCTAGCACCTTTTCTTTTTACTTCTTTTTTTCTTTTTTTAACCTTTATCACTCTTTCCTTTCCTTCTTTTACCTGCTTCTGGAACTTTACATCCACATGACACAATCACACAACTTTCCTACACTGCGTCAGCGCACACACAACGCACGCATACAAACACTGGATTATAATTATTACATTTTATCATACAACCACAAACAGTCTTGGTTCTGTCTCTATTATTATTATTATTATTATTATTATTGTCTGATTATCAGCATTAGTATTATTATCATTATCAGCATTAGTATTATTATTATTATTATTATCATCAGCATTAGTATTATTACCAGCATTATTATTATTATTATTATCAGCACTATTATTATTATTATTAGCATTATTATTATCATTAGCACTATTATTATTATTATTATTATTATTACTATCATCTTATTATTATTTTCAGTATTAATATTATTATTATTTTCAGCATTAATATTATTATCATCAGCATTAATAATATTATTATTAGCATTATTATACATTTTTTTTTATTTACTTATTTATTGCTTTATTTTTTCAGAATAAATTATACATTTATTTACTTAATTTATTCACATGAAGGCACCATACATTAGCTACTCACACACACAACTATGGGTACACTAAGGTTTGTCAGTTGGAATGTTCACGGAACTGGCTCTAGAGAGAAGAGATTAAAGATTTTTGATCAGCTTAAAAGAATGCAGGCAGATGTTGTCTTATTACAAGAGACTCATAGGTCTGCCACAGTTGTAGATGAACTTAAAACATCTGAGTTTCCCAGACTGTTCTCTGCCCCCTATAACTCTAGACAAAGAGGTGTAGCTATTTTAATACACAAAAATACCAATTTCACAGTATTGGACATAGTCTCAGATCCAGATGGTAGATTTATAATACTAAAACTATCTATACAAAATCAAAGCTTATGTATTGTTAGTATATACTGTCCAAACATAGATGACCCCGCATTCTTTCATAATTTTTTCTCTGTACTCTCCGAACACTTGGACTGTCCACTTATACTTGCGGGAGATTTTAATTTTTGGATGGATTATTCTTCAGACAGGCTCAGTACAGCTGGGACTCAGCGCAATTGGCATTCCACTAATATAGTCAAACAGTATATGAGTGATTATGGGCTTTGTGATGCATGGCGATCTTTTTATCCCAGCCGTAGAGAGTATACTTTTTTCTCACACGTTCATCACTCTCACTCACGTTTGGACTATTTTCTAGTCAGCAGCTCATTATTGGCTGACATTTCAGACACTGAGATACACCCTATAGTTGTCAGCGATCATGCTCCAATTTCTTTAACTCTGTTAAATAAGAAAACAATCCCATCAAGTAAAAACTGGAGGTTTAATACGTCACTGCTTAAAGACGAAGGTTTTGTGGAATATTATAAAAAAGAGTGGGCTTTATATTTAGAACATAATGACCTGCCTGGAACATCAGCATCTGTTCTCTGGGAGGCAGGGAAAGCAGTGATGAGAGGTAAAATAATCTCCTTCTCATCACATAAGAAAAAAATAGAAAACAAACGTATTCAGGAATTAGAAGAAATCATTAAGTCTTTAGAGGCATCCACAGAAGAAGAATTACAAAACAAATTGCGTAAAAGTAAACTAGAACTTAAAGGAATTATTGACAAAAAAATACAATTTTTAGCACAAAGACTACGAATAGAAAACTTTGAACACGGTAATAAATCAGGCAAGTTTTTAGCCAACCAGTTAAAAATAAACAAAGAGAAAACTGCCATATCTGCTGTTAAAGACTCAACTGGGAATATAGTATATGATCCTGAAAGAATAAACAACACTTTCAGAGATTTTTACAAAACCTTGTACTCACCACAGATTAACCCATCAGATAATGAGATCAATGAGTTTCTAGACAGGATAATACTTCCTAAATTATCAGATAGTCAAGCTACAGTCCTGGACATGCCATTAACATCAGATGAGCTTCAGGAAGCTCTTAACTCCATGCCTAATAGAAAAGCTCCAGGTCCAGATGGGTTTCCAGCAGAGTTCTACAAAGAATTCTGGATCATTCTAGCTCCAACATTTATCAGAATGATAAGTGAAATACAAGAAAATGGTAGACTACAGCCAAATATGAATTCAGCCAACATTAGTCTCCTGTTAAAACCAGGCAAAGATCCTATATTTCCTACCAGCTATCGCCCCATTTCTCTTATTAATGTTGACCTCAAAATAATTTGTAAAGCCCTTGCAAAAAGATTAGAGAAGGTAACCCCTTTCATAATACACCCAGACCAAACTGGTTTCATTAAGGGGAGACATTCATCCACAAATTCACGTAGATTACTTAACTTAATAGACTTTTCTTACAGCAGAAACATGGAAACCAGTATATTATCACTCGATGCAGAAAAGGCTTTTGACAGAGTTAACTGGAAGTTCTTATTTGCAACTTTACATAAATTTGGTTTTGGAAACTTCTTCATAAACTGGTTAAAAATATTATACAGTTCACCAACAGCATGTGTCAGGACAAATGACCAAACATCAGCTAGCTTCTGTCTTCAGAGGGGGACTAGGCAGGGATGCCCACTCTCCCCCTCGCTATTTGCTATTTTTATTGAACCACTAGCAGCAGCAATCAGGCAAACTACAGTTATTAAAGGGATAAAGTGTAAGAACATAGAACATAAAATCAGTCTTTATGCAGATGACGTGTTACTTTTTCTCCAGAATTCTCAATCCTCTCTCTCCCAAGCAATTGAACTAATAAACTCCTTTTCAAAAGTTTCAGATTACTCAATAAACTGGTTAAAATCCATAGTTCTCCCAATTAATTCTTCTTTTGTCAATTCCCTTAATACACAATTGGAATCAGGGAATATTACATATCTGGGCATTCATGTCTCTCCCAGGCTGGCAGAGCTAACTAAACTAAACTACATCCCACTATTAAAGAAAGTGGAAGATGATCTTGCTAGATGGAAATCCTTACCGATATCACTTATGGGGAGGGTTGCCACAATTAAAATGATGGTTTTACCAAGAATCAATTACTTATTTTCAATGATCCCAAACAAGCCATCATCTGATTGGTTTAGATCCCTGGACTCCTCTATCACTAAATTCCTTTGGAAGGATAAACCTCCACGAATTAGCTTAAAAACACTACAGAAGACCAAAGATAGAGGAGGGCTGGATCTACCCAACTTCTATCATTATTTCTTAGCCAACAGGCTCCAATATATACCAAGATGGTTGCAACATAACCCACTGGATGAGTCATGGTTAGATGTAGAACAGACACTTTGCAATACTATAGAGCTTTCAGACCTACCGTTTATTAGCTCAAAAATAAGAAAGCATGAAAGCTTTAAAAGTATTAATATTAGCACCTCACTGACAGCATGGTGGGAATATCTAAAAATGACAGAGTCTTCACTAATTCCATGCAGACGCACACCCATCTGGAATAATCCTGACATATTGCAAAACAATAAAATGATGAACTCCCCATACTGGAAAAGTAAAGGAATTCTATACATGGAACACATATTTGAAGAATTGGATTTCACTCCATTTAACAAAATAGTCTCCCAATTTGGGATAGACAAGAATAGATTTTTAGAATATCTCCAAATTAAATCAGTAATTAAAGAAAAATTTAAGCTTAATAAAGTAGAATTACAAACACCATCAAGGGTATTAGACTTCTGTAATCTCAAACATCCCAAATTACTGTCTAAAGTATATAAAACATTGACCAAAATAGATGATACAAAAAACTTTTAAAATGATCAGAAACCCTAATTTACAATTAATTCAATACAAAATTCTACACAGGGTACACTATACAGGTCATCGGATGTTCAGGATGGGATTTGTGCCATCTGACACCTGCACACACTGCACAGACAACATTCCTGACAGTTATATCCACGCACTGTGGTCATGTCCACCTGTTCAGGGATTCTGGTATGGAGTATGTGAAGACCTGTCAAAGTGTCTGAAATGTGATATCCCAACTTCCCCCTCATTTTGCCTGCTGGGGAACCTAGAGGATGTCCCGATTGAAACAAATTTGGTTCACGTAGTTCTCACTGCTATATGCATCGCTAAGAAAACTATCCTCATAAACTGGAAAAACAAAGATAATCTTTGCATTAACCAGTATAGAAATCTTTTATTGGATCATATTACACTTGAGACAGCCTCTGCCTCCACTTCAAATCAATCTCTCTGGGCTCCTTTGATCGGTTCCATCACATAGCGACGATGGAGGGTCATTGATATTGTCCTGCGGGATGCTGTGGTTGATGTGGTGGAGAGTCTGAGCTTAGAGTGTCTGGAGGATCCCTGGGGGTGGGTTCACTAGGGGGGTCTTGGGCTGGGGGGCTGCTGCCCCACTCTGGTGGTGCTTGGGTTGCCTCGGGGGGTGGACTTCTGGTAGTTGTGTGTGGGGCCGTGGGGGGTCGTGACGGTGGCTGCGGGTCACTACCTGGTGGCTGCATCGCCCCTGGGTGGGTCTGGGTGGGGGCCTGGTGGCTTGGGGTTTGGGGGCGGCCGTCCCCGGATGGGGGTCTGGGTGGGGCCTTGGGGATTGGGTCCTGGCATGTACGCTGCCGGGAAGAGGGCCGGAACATGCGGCGGTGCCGGGTCCTGGCTCCGCCATGGGGGAGGGGGATGTCCG
>JANRMT010062804.1:18779931-18799003 GCA_026402145.1 Polypterus bichir lapradei | reverse complement strand
CTCCATTACAGTAAATGGAGAAAAACAGCTTCCAGTTATGACCATTACGCGTAGAATTTCGAAATGAAACCTGCCCAACTTTTGTAAGGAAGCTGTAAGGAATAAGCCTGCCAAATTTCAGCCTTCTACCTACACGGGAAGTTGGAGAATTAGTGATGAGTCAGTCAGTGAGTGAGTGAGTGAGTGAGTGAGTGAGTGAGGGCTTTGCCGTTTATTAGTATAGATATATATATATATATATATATATATATATATATATATAGCCACTAAACCATCAAGAATACATAATCAAGGCACATAATGATTGTTACTCACAGTGTTTATTATTTGAAAAAGGCACCTGCTTTACTGAATGAGTAAGGAGATCATACTCTATATACTTGTAGCAAGTGTGTTGTTACTTCAGAATCTCAAATCAGAAATGCCATTGTGGTTAGGGCAGCTCTGTTATCAATGGCCATTCTACATGCAGTATTTATACACTCTGGGCAGGCATCCTGGCCAGAAGAGGGGATGGTTCCTTAACCACACGGGGGGCTCCTAACAGGCAGATAGGCATCACTGGCTGGGGAGGTGAAGGGGATCAGACCCAGAAGGAAGGACCAGAAGGGACTGACAGACAGCCCACTGGAAAGGAAAGACGTTGCTGGGTGTTTTTTCTCCCCCACCATGGTAGATGGCAGCGGCCCTAGATATCAATGCCCAGTGGGAAGCCAACAGGGCATGCAAGGAGATGTAGTCTGGTAGAGCAGCCCTGCTGGGGTCACTGGGTGTTGCAAGAGGAATCTGCAGGGAGACCAGTTTCCAGCTGTAATGGACTTTCATATGACAAGGAAGTGCTTCCATCGGGCAGTGGCCCTGGAAGTACTCCCAGGTCCAATAAAAGGGACTGCACTCCCTTACCCAGGTGAGTCGGAGCTGGGAGGACGTGGAGCAACATTCAACTGGGGGAGGGCATTGCACTGGTGGGAGGAATTGGGGAGAAGAATTGGTTTGTGGCGAGAGAAATTTGTGCTTTTGTTAACTTGTGGATGTATTGTGTGTTTTGGAGTAATAAAAACACCTTTATTTGAACCTGGCACTCTGTGTGCATTCGTGTCGGGGTTTGGGGCTCGCTGACATCATTTTTTGTAATAGCTCTTTTATATTTTATACAATAATATAGTAGCAAATCAACATAATTTATACTGACTATAATGCGAGTGGGATAAAAGTAACCAGCCACATTTTTCTAATAGCATTGTTCCAACATTGTATTCAATTAATATTGCTGGCATATTGTTAACTTCAATTAAATTAAAAAAAAACACTTAGAAAAACAGAAAACGGTAACAGTTAAAATGATTAGAAAAATGCTACTACATACACAGGCTGATGGAACAACATATATCTGTGTCTATTAGTATATTAATGAAATGTGCAGGTGAGACTCAAAAAACCTGACTAATGAAACAGCAAACATTCACGAAAGTCACTAATGAAGAAACAACAGTCGTACTGATGATGTTATAACTAATAAACTTACTTTATTAAAGCTCCTTAAACCAATTGAGGGGGCATAAAGAGCCAGGGCATGTCGTGGCAGCACTGATCCCAAGTAAGAAGCAAATTTTGGGTAGTGTACCAGTACATAACTGGTGTCTGAAATACTGGGAGAAAAATGCATGCAGAAACAGGGAGAATGTGAAAACTCCATTGAGACAGTAACCAGGCTGGGATTCAATCCCAATCTCCTGGAGTTGTTAGCCAGCAGGGCCATCATGCCACCTATGTGGAATATTGCTTTCACTGAATTCATAAAAAAAATATACTTCTAATTCTTTACCCATTGTCTTTATGCCACAAGTAAATCTAATATATTTCCCTTGCAGATAAAAAATGTATTATTTATAAGAGCTAGAAACTACCTACCTGATTCTGAAGTATTTTGTCACACCTTTATTAGATCTAGGTTGGATTACTCAAGTTTTCCATTAAAACTTCATCCTGAACAATGTATTAACAAACTTCAATATGCCATTGTTAAAACCCTACAACATCTCTGCAGTCTTAACTATACAGAAATCCTGTCCATTTGAGAATTACTTTGAAAACTCACTTGCCTAGTTACTGTACAAATCATGAACGCCCCACAAATCCTGTTTGCCTTTTATAATCCAGCTTTTTTTACTACTGCTACACAGCCCTTTACAAATACTTATTTGCATTGTCTTGTCTCTTCTTAAGGACTTTTTTCTATACCTTTCTTTACCACTTCTTTAACTATTTCTGCTCTTAATGTTTTCCTCTTAATTTAGACATTGTATTCATATCCTGCCAATTTTTTGTCCTGTCCATATTATTATTCTATTGTTTATTTTGCATTGGCTTAATAGTTGAAAACTCAGTGGGAAAATGCTATAAAACAATAAATATTATTAGTTAATAAATGTTCTCCCAGTCAAACAATATGAACAAATCAGCCAAAACAGTATCAAAAGCATTGGACTTACAACATTTTCTACAGTACCATCTGCATGCAATTTTCTAGGACAGGTGTTGTTATTTAGTAATGCCCTTTGTAAATCGTATGCTTTTGATCAAGTCTCAACTCACCATTCCAGAGATACAAGAAATTTTCAAAGTCAGATCTCCACCAGCATCAGGTACTGCCTTATGCAACTTCCTTAAAGTTTTGTTGAAAGTGTGAATGTGTGTCTGGCTACCTGAGTTAATGGACTATAAATCTAGCAATTAAAGCTTTTATTTGTTGTGAACTAAACAAGTCAATATGTTCAAAAATGACTCAAAAATGTCCACTGGTGTGTCAAACCCTGTATAGTAAAGAGTGGGTAAAAGTAGAAGTTTTATAAATAAAAGGATTTGTTTTTCACAAGCCCTGCACAAAGGCAAAAGGAGTTGCCTGAAACAGCAATTCAATCCAGATCAATCAAGTCCCAGTACACAATTCAGAAGGCAAAGTCAAAAAACAGAGCAAGTGTTCAAAATCCAGTACAATAAATCAAGGAAAACAGAAGACACTAGAACTCACCAACACAAGTGCATTCACTGAACCACAAGGGATTATGGATTTTCCTTAGCCTTTGTACAACTGAAGACGGTCCCTTGATGGTGAGAGGAAGGAGGCCATGCTTCTTGAGAGACTACCCACAAAACACACGGCACATGGAAAAACATACACAGACATAAACTAAATAATGAATAATGTTAAAATAACAAAATAAACAAAACCAACATGAGAAATTTAAACCTCTGCCAGGGAGAAACCCTGTCTGAAACAAAACTATTGGCGTTCCATTGGCTTTGGCCCATATGGTACAGGTCGGATTTGCTAATGCATCTCCCAGACTGAACAGGAATAACCAGGTTCAGAAAATTAATGAATAATATACTCAATACATACATAACTTCAAATGCTTTCACAAAAGCACATTTGAAGAGAGAAATTAGAATGCAACGCAAATAAAAATTTGAGTATCTGCTAGTTTGTGAAATATGACTTGTAACATTTAATTTGTGTTTTCTTTTATGTATGTTTTTATTTTAGGATTGTTTAGATATGATGTAGTTTTTTAGTGAATAAAATGTGTGCCTAAAGCTCATGAAGAAAAACTACCATTACTTTCTGAGTGAGTGTTATGTAACAGGAACAGCAGACAGAGTTAACTCATATATCACGAAGGAGATACATGACCAATGATTTATAGGATATTTTTCAATAGAAATAGGATAGTGGAATGACAATGAATTTTAAAATAGTTTTGTATTCTGAGGTGCATGCAATATAGATAAGGAATTCTGGGGTATATGCAAAAAAGGTATTATTACTATTAGAATTCATATTTTTTAGCTTAGATAAGCTAACCACTGTGTAAATGCTTGTAAAAACATGTGAAACAGGGACTTGGGTCTTTGTAAGTCAATGGGTTTCTCAATTAGCTAAATGTTTGGTAAACGTAGTTTAACTCTCAAGTAATCAATAGGGATGTTCTGGTCTGGTTTTTTAAGGCCGATACCAATCACCAATTTCATGGCACTTAATTGGCTGATCCTGATCAAGTCTTTTTTACTGAAAGAGATCGGTGGACGATCAACTGGAGCATCTCTAGGTAAACAACATCATGGTAATTTATCACTTGTCTGATTTTGGCTGATGCAGGAGCTTACATAAAGCAGCCAAGCTGTACTAGTGCAGGTGAACTCTTTCAAAGATGGCGATCTGGGAACTGAAAGATATAGGAATCCTGTTAAGAGGCTGGTTCTCCAGGCCTTTCCTAAGAGTATTTCTTGCAAGCCTTTCAAGGTTAAGGAATCTCTTTTAGGTATTTTGGTAAAGAAGCCTCCCAGAGGAATAGAGTCAGCAGTGGATTGACTTATCTGATATTGGACAAGTGTAGAGTTCTGGAGCAGCATTGGTCTCTGCTAAGGCATTCTGAAATTCAACAATTGCAATGGAGGAACCTGTAGTAGCCAGCAGCAGCCATTGTTAAGGTATATTCAGCGGTTTAGTGCTGAATCTTTCATAGAAGGTAGCCAGCCCTTAGTAACGATTCCAGAGGTAAGTATTGTGGGGTGTACATGTTAAACAAGGCTAATAATTTAGGTATTTCCAGGAATAACTTGTCCACCAAAAAAGAACCATTGGAGATTAAAATGCTTTTACACAATCAAACAATAAGGCAGTACATAAAATATGTTGCTTTAGTTATATTTCAGTTATAAAGTCAATCTTCCATAAAATGCACTCTTCCTCAGTGTGTGAAAAATGGTCCAAGTTAACTCAAAATTGTTTATCATGCACATTTCTTACAACTTGGACAATCCAGAATATATTCAAGTCAAGAACCTACTTATTTATTATTTATAAAGCACTTTAAAAACAACATCAAGGCTGACCAAAGTGCTGTTCAATAAAAACCCAACATATAAAGCACACAATAACCAAGGGTAAATGAAACAGAAACACATAAACACATAAGAGCTGAAGAGATTCATAATAAAAAGTATACAGATAGCCACCATATCATACTGGGTTAAAAGCCAGAGAGTAAAAGTGTGTTTTTAAATAAGATTTAAAGACAGCTAGTAAAGGAGCCTGCCTAACGTTCAATGGCAAATTGTTCCAGAGTTTTGGGGCTGCAACTTAAAAAGCTTGATCACCTTGAAGTTTGCATCATAGCGAGACGGTACATAAGAGTGCAGCAGTTCTGACAAATAAAATGGGGCACAGCCATTAAAGGATTTAAAAACAAATACAAGGATCTTAAAATGGATACTTGTGAGAAATGCCTTCTATCACACTTTCCTTTAGGGTGCATATTTTGTAAATGTTCATGGCTTATGCCCTACTGGATTAAAATATTCCTAATTTATCATACATTATTGGGATCACAATATTTTCTCCTGGATTATGGTTAATGAATAGTCTGTTGTGATAATTTACACTTTTCTGCTAACATGTAACCTTACCTTGCTTAGTTGCAAGAATACTAACAAACCTACCATGTCACAATGAGAAAAGATTGTCCCATTTCACATAAAAGTTGAAAAAATACATATTTTCTTTTACAAGTAACAATTAAAATATTTTTAGAATGTGACATTTATGTTGCCCTCATTTATGTATTTGAACATAACTAGCCAAAGCATACAGATAATGATGGGAGAAAATGGTTAGTAACTTTGAATCAGTAGTGTAGGGTATTCTTGGTCACACATCAACTACATGGCTTAATGAAATTTTACATCTTAATGTCAAAAGATGAAGAACTATTTAAGAATATGCTGCTATGTTGATAAACACTGCAATATTGTTTTCTGGAACACATAGGGGCAAGACTTTGTTCCTGGAATCTGTGGCTTTTGATATAATGGAGTCCACACTTCAAAGAGTCTCAGATTAATTTAAACTGCCTATTTTGGGGATTGGAGAAGAAGTTGGAGTACCAAGAGTAATACAATAAAAACATTGGGACAATATACCAACAGACTGAGTTTGAGATGGAGATCAGCCCTTGTACCACCATACTGCCCATTTGTGAAGCCAGTCTTAAGATACAACCGATGTGGTGGCAGACTTTAATTTTAACCTTCAATAAGATGTAGAATTTCTGCATTTAATTGAACTTCATCATTAACTTGATGTCCTACTTCTGCATTCACTTTGTAAAGTCACAAGTGTGTCACTTAAATTATTTTTTATCAAAGTTGTCAATACACAAGCTTTTCAATGTATCCAGTTTTAAAATGTTAATTGACTTTGCCATGTAAGAAACTTTATTTTATTTTAATTCTCTGTTACATATGAAACATTAAGACTCATTAGAATCCTATAATTATCTCATTAATAGTCACAGAGAACTAAATAAAATTGCCACAAATCAGTGACTTAAATAGATCCACATCACACCATTCTCATTCATACACTTAAAGGAAGTCCAAATGACATCGCCAAAAATATTACAGGACAACATCCCCCCACCTGACAAAATATTGTAATCATAAAATTAAGTCCCAAAGTCTTATAAATGAGCAAATACTTAAGACAGTTCTTGCTGGTTATGACACAATATTTGTAATATCATAAGCTAGTTGAAGGTCCACAGCTGTAAGCTCATGGGATAGAAGGAGGGCAAAAGAAATTGGAGGGGAAGAATTTAAGCTACTATCAGAAGAAATGATCATCCAGGAACTTGAAGGGGTTTAACACTTTTTGCAGTATACTGGAATGCCTTCGAAAGCCAGGATACCACCCAGTAATGCCCTAGTCATCATAGTGATGTTTTAAATCTATCTCCTCTTTTGTTTTGCCTAGCTTGGGCCTTTTGCTGTCACTAATATACAGTAGTACTTACTTAAGTAACTACTCAAGTGCAAAAGGCATTTTAATCCCTGACCACCTTGATGGTTTGACTCAAGTCATTCTTTGGTACAAAAGAGTCTGATGGAAAGCCTAAAAGAATTAGGCGCTATGGGACAGGTGAGCACGAAATTAATTTTTTGGTGTCTGATTAAAGCACTTAACTTCTCTGTTGGACTACAGGTAGTACATGTTGGATTTATTATAGTTTACAGCTTTAAAAAAGACAGTGTGCTGTGATAAATGCCAGACCACCAAACAAGAAATTTGCAGTGTTGTTAATTATATCTTGGTCAAACAGAGATATCGAAAAAGCATGCTAAACTGTTGCAGCTCCCCAAGAGCAGACACATACTCTGATTGAACTTCAACACTAAAACTGAATAAAATTAATTCTAGGAAAAGGAGAAACTGATGGAATACTGATCTACCAAAAAACAGGAGACGGAGCTGGAGGTGCCAGTGTTAAAGATGTTAAGATTTGCATTAGGTGTGACGAGGATGGACAGGATTAGAAATGAGTACATTAGAGGGTCAGTTCAGGTTGGACGGTTTGAAGACAAAGTCTGAGAGACGAGATTGCTTTGGTTTGGACATGTGCAGAGGAGAGATGCTGGGTATATTGGGAAAATAATGCTAAGTATAGAGCTGCCAGGCAAGAGAAAAAAAGGACGGCATAAGATTAGATTTATGGATGTGATAAGAGAGGACATGCAGGTGGTGGGTGTAACAGAGCAAGATGCAGAGGACAGGGAGATATGGAAAAAGATGATCCACTGTGGCAACCTCTAACGGGAGCAGCCAAAAGAAAAAGAAGACTGATCTACTAAAAGGACAAAAAGAATGTAATTTTTTACAGCAGGCTGAAGAAGCAACACTGCCACAGAAACAAATCAGTTACAAAGGAGATGTGATGATAGAGGAGTAATGGTAAAGCATAAAAAGTTTAATTGTCATTATTGTACAAAATAAACCAAAAAAAAAAAAAAACTGATGAGGGAAGAAAATGGAAGAATATCAATACATAAGATAGGAAAAGAGAATACATAAAAATGAATAATGAACTAAGGAGATGATTCAAAAGTTGCTTGCTGGGACAAAGAATGACAAAAACTAGAAGAATGAAAAAGGGCTTACTTTACAAAAAATTGAAAGAAATCACAAGAAAAAAAGTTAATACTAGCTGTATTACATATGTACATAAAGCAAGGGAAGTTAGAGAAAAGTGAAAGGAGTACATTGAGAAACTTAATGAAGGAAAATCAAGCAGAAGCAACAGTAAGAATAGCTGACAGTAAAAATCAGATGATGCAGTGATTGGAAGAGGTATAATAGCAGGAATGCAGCATACACAATTGCAATGATAAATGAATCGTGGCAAAGACCAGGCAGAAAGCCTCTTCATTAGAGATATGTAGGTACCATCATGCAGATATATAGATAAGACAGCATAAAAGGAAGACTGTAAGATTTAGTTATCTAAATGAAGCATTAAAAGACTTTGAGATGAATGTATTTATATAAGCATTGAAAAGATCTGGACAGCTCTTGAACATTCAAAACGTAAGGCTGCATAAGGCAGAAAAGTGATCAGAAGATAATAAGGTTGCACACCATCTGTCCACTGCAACATCAGAAGAATTACCACCGTTTTGATGATGTAAACTTACTGACGGTTTATCAGAGAACAGTTTTTTTTTTTTATTTGAAATCTTAAATTTTAGGACATATCACTGCTGAACAAACATGATGGTATGTTGGTTCTTTACAGCCATATGTAAAGATTAAAACCATACCAGAATATTACCGATAAATGTATTTATGTATGCACCTCCGCCCAAGATTCAGATCACTTTTGAAAGAGGTTTATTGTTTGTCTCTTTATGTCGCACCCACTCAAAACTATAAATCTTGCGACCTTCATGTTGCCAACGATTTTTAACATATTCTTAGCTGGGTGAACATCCTTATGACTACTTATTCATACCAAAAATCATAGCCATCTGCAACCTTCGCAAATGAAATGACATCTCAACCATTTCTACTTGTAAACAGGAAACTGGGTAAGAACTAACAGCATCACAACAGAAAAATAAAACCTTACTTTGAATAACTGCGATTTTAAAACAGAAGGACGCACAGACTCATACGCAACACAGTCATATGTGACCAATCTATATCAATGCATAATAAAAAGTAATCATAGACACCCTGCTCAGATCCCACCAAACACCGAAACACATTAATAACAGCCTTGCATTCTCCCATGTAATTTATTGCTATGATACATCGTTGGAAGATACACATTCCCCTACATTCCGAGGAATGTAATCATTGACCCTGTAACAAAATCTGCCCATACAGTAAAGTCAACTCAAGGGTAAGTGAACTAATTTAATAAAACAAATTACCTAAGACTCTGCTACGAAAAAAGCAATGTCCACAACATTTTCCACTTCAGGTGCAACAGCCTGAAATCTTTTAACTACAAAATTTAGATCCCTGCCCGTTTTCCCATGAAGTTCCATCATCCACTTACAGAGACTTTAAAACGTCAAGCGCCGTTTTAAAAAAGATAAAACCCCCACTACTTCAAAACACCAATGAAGCGCAGGCGTGTTGCTTACATGACCTTTGACTGACCATGGCTGCAAAAATATACATCTTGTCGACTTGATATTTTTTGTTTACTACAAAGCGAATATATATTTAATCAAAAAGAGAGAGGAGCATATTATATTATATTAAATAAAAAATATTCTGACAGTGTTTTCTCGCCGTCTAATGACGCGTGCTGTTTGGTATAGTGACGTCAGAGGTACACGTAGCCCAGAAGGATGTGCTGCTGGAAGATGGCGGCTATGGGGGTGATGTATATTAGTGCCGCTGTCTTTTAGAGCTATTTGTATATATTTAAGTCATCTGAAGATTTACAAAGTTGCCTGCTTCCTTGTGGACTGAGACAGCGGTAGTGTGAAGAATTTTTTCCAAAAGGTAAGAAAGACTTATAAGTTGGAGAAAGCTTTTTTAAATTTAAGGGTCGTAGGTCGGGGTCCAGTTAAAGGAATCCGCAGGTTGTTGTGGCGACTGAAGAGGACCTGACAGGGACACTACATTTAACCATTGCCCCTAAACTATGCATTACAAGAGGCTTGCCACGCGTCGAGTGTTTGTATTTTACTGAATTCTATTCTGTTCCGGTAGGTACGTCACAGGGCACATATTACCAGTAGAACTTCTTGACACTAGATAAAAAGTGCGGAAAAACCACGCAGGCAGAAACATGATTAAACGCAAAAAGATCGATGGAGAAGTGTTCTAGGTGTTTCTGCATCTTCAGAGTTGTTACGCAAATCGGGTAGATGTGAAAGTATGTTTAAGGAAATTGAAATACGCTGGTCGCAGTTAATTTATGTTCAGTGCTTTTTCGAGTAATTTGAAATTTTACATTAATGTTACCAGCTCTGAATTTTTGTAAATGCGAAAACGTATTATTGTTTTTTATACAAAAAGTCAAAGTGTGCAACAAGCTTGAAAAAAAGTGCATTGATAAAGCGTTTCTACTATGCTTTTATCAAAGAAAATGCACATCTTCGAGACTCCTTAAAGAAACAGTTTTAAAATTGCGATTTTTGCGGTATTTATGGTGTAGATTTTTTTTTTTTACATTTTACTGCCCATTGATTTGATTGTCACATAACTTAGTATTGTTCATGGTTGCTGTCATCCATCTATTCGCCATTCTAAACCATATGGGCTACAGTAGTCTCAATAACTGGACATGTCTGTAAATTACAGAATCTGTCAGTTCTTACAAATTCGCCTAAAACATTTTGACTAGCTGTAAGCAAAATAAATTATACATTATTTCGATTGGCATATAATTCCCTATAGTTGCAAATTACTTTATCATATTTAGAAACAATTTTATACACCAATACTTAATGTACAGGTATTGGTAGCCCTCCAACTGTCTGTTTCAGACAGTTTGCTCATTTTTCTCCCTCATTGTAGTCTGTCGGCTACCGTTGCAGGGTAAGAAGACTTGATGGACTGCTCCAGTGTTTTCTTTCCCCAGCCCGTAACAAGGCATGCTATTTCCTTAACGCAATCACGCTGTCTAATGGGATATATAACAGGGAGCTCATTTTGTGGGGTGCATTCTGAAGCAATGTGAAAAATAGGCTAAGGTTTTACTTTTCGTTCTGTGCTTTTTTGCACTGATTCTATTCTGTTGTTCCTGTTTTAAGTGCTGAAATAAATTTAATGTTCTGCCACTTTTAACTTAAGTCATCCTTCTGCAAACTTAGCATTTTACATTTTTTGTTTGCCATCCAATCTTTCATATCCACATCAATTCCAGACACTGACTTTGGACCTAGCTCATATGCAAGAGAAGCACCACATGAGTAACCAGCTGATCAAACTCGACTATTTAACTGTACCTTTTGGGTAAAAAAAGTGATTTTCAATTATGGACATTGCACTCAAACCTTAATTTGAGTAAAGTTATTTAATCAAAAAAAGCACACAGCCCTAACATGAGAACAAATACCGTAATTGTAAGGTGTATAATTTTCAAAATTCCTGGTATTAATACTACTATTTTAGAAGGCATAGCATGCCAATATAGGAGAGACCTGGTGGGTCTCATTTATATAACTTTGCATGGATTTGAGTGTGATAATATGCGAATGCCAAAAAACAGGAAAATGTATCCTGCAAAATAAATAAATAAATAAATAATCTGGCATATTGACATTTCTATGAATGCTGCCCTGAAACAATCATATGTGGACTGTGCAAATCAACTTCATAGTTACACAGTAGCGATGCTGCAGAGTTTCACTGGCTGGTAGAGCAGCCCTGCTGACGCATCAAGTCTCCACCGCCTGCATTCAAGAGTATCTGGCTGTACTCTGCAACTGACTGCATAAGATCATGCACAGCTTTAGGCGCCTCACCTCTGATTTTGGGGCATCAGGAAAAGGTGTGAGGCACAGGCATTTGAACGGGTAGCCATTATTACCTTGGACATATGACAGGATTGCCATTTTAATGAATAGTACAGTCCATATAAAAACCTGAGGGTTCAACTGGTTACCTTACCAACAAGCCAGTCATCATGTACAGTACCATCATGTCTACTAAAGCTACTTGCCTCAAAATAAATGAATTGCAGTTTGACCTAGGCTACCAAGCAATAACATTTGTATAGATGCCTTTTTAAGTTGGCAAAAACATGTTTTATGTATTTACACTCACACCATACAAAAGCTGGATATAGCACCTCACTGGTTGGTTTAATAGCTTCTAGCACATCGGGCATAATGGAGTGAAGGTTTGCTGAGGTATTTCTAGCATGTCAGATAGTTCCCTGAGACGCAACAATGGGTAACATATAAACTGAGAAAAGCCAAAAGATTCTTCAGTGCAAATATGCATTATTGACCATCTTATAATGGAACTTAAATATTCTGTGTATCATTATTAATACTTTTTATTAGTAATATGTTTTTCATGTCGATGCATGTTCTAATTACAACTTGGTGATGCAATTTATTATGTGCATGAATCATCAAATGCAGTTTGGCTGCATTTTCCTGCTTGATCAAGGTTGTCATTTTCCAGTTTCTCTGAAATGTTATGTGTGAATGGTTCAGAGCTGCCATAAATATACACATTTTCCCCCAGTAGCGCTTCTTGACATAGCTTTGCTGAATAATTTGTTGGCTGAAAGTACTCTATGTTAGTGTTTCGGAAATGTGATGTGCAGCATTGTTCATAATGGCACTGTGTTTTGTTTTAATTCTCTCCTTTGGTACTACCTCCAAGGGGTCCAGAGTGTATCCCATAACTGAGCTTGTCCTTTTAATTAGCCTGTTAATTTGATGGGTTTCTCTTGAATTGATATTACTAGTCCAGCACACCACAGTGTAGAAAATTGCACTGACCATTACAGAGTTGTAGAGGATATTAAGGATGTTACTTCCCAAATGAAAGGAATACAGTCTCTCAAGGAAAAAACCTGCTCTGCACTTACTTATATAGTTCCTCTGTGTCTGAGACCAGTCCAAGCTGTCATTAATGTTTACCGACCTTTCCCTACCTCCTGTCACTCCCTCCAAGTACAGTGAACCCTCGTTTATCACGGTTAATCCGTTCCAGACTCTACCGTGATAAATGAATTTACGCGAAGTAGGATTCTTTATTTATAAATCGAATATTTTTGCAGTTAGGTTATAGAAAACCTGTTTACGACCTTCTAAATACATTTTTGTAACATTATTAGAGCCCTCTAGACATGAAATAACACACTTTAGTCATCATTACACTCGTATTACCCAATATATTAGACAAAATAAGAGAAAATAAGACATATTAGATGTTACAAATAAATTACTAGGCTCACCCGCCTTTTAAGGCGACCGACTTTTATCCTCAATTTGTGTGCGCTCCATGTGTACATCAGGCATGTAAGTGTAGGGAATGAGAACATTAAAGTGTCCATTCATAACATCTCCCGAAAACCTAAGTTTTTTTTATCCCCTCGAGTGCCTGTCCAAAGTCGTGCAATGTCAGCCCGAATCTGTACCACTAAAGACGGAGTTTCATGCACTAAATAAGCTATAGATGAGAAAAAGGCAGCACCATCTCCCCTGATATTTACTATGCGGTGAGGCATTTGTACTCCATCAACATTAATTATTACCAGAGACATAATTTTGTCTATTTTTCCAGCGCATCGCGCACAAAAGCAAGGGGATGATGGGAGCAGCAGAACTCTGCTCACATCGCGTCGCTTCGTGCCGCAAGTAGTAAGTCTGTGATAAGCGGAATACCGCTACGCTTTGCAATCCCGACAGCTTTTATATAGTAGATTATTGTACTGTACATTTAATTACACACACACAGTTCTTACACACAACCACTAACCTATGAAGGCACAACCTCAGTAGGAGAGTCTTCAGGTGGTGCAGTATATTCAGCAGGTGCATCGTTGTCTTCTTCCGCTGAAGGAGTACTAAGAGTAGGCAGTGGGTATCTGGGTGCGCGGCTGAAGAACATCTTGATAGGCAGTTGCTGGCGCTGTCTTTTCATATGCGTGAGGAGGGTTTTGTAGGGTATTGCCATCTTTGATCATATCCAAGAGTTTCACCTTCTCCTGGATAGCAAGCATCTTCCTCCGGCACTTAGTTTTATTGTCAGAAGGCTTAGAAAAAGCAGCACGTTTATGAGCCATTGTGGGGCTTAGATAAAAGTTCTCAGAAAGCGCATGTGTAGTGACTTAAGCGTGTATGAGAAAAAATCACGATAGAGTGAAGCCGCGAAAGTCGAAGCGTGATATAGCGAGGGATCACTGTACTTGTAGGAGTGCACTACCTCTGCATCCACTCCCTGAACAGTGACCGGACATAGAGGCTATTTGTTGTGGCGAAAGTCAATAACCGGTTTCTTGATTTTGCTGATGTTAAGGTGCAGATAATTCTTTTTTGAACCAAGATGCAAAGTTCTCTACCTGATGACGGAAGACACCACAAAATTGGTCAGCACAAGCCTGAAGAACTCGTGGAATGACTCCATCTGATCCTGCAGCTTTTCCTGTTTTCTATTTTAGCTTGTAGAGAAGAGCCAAGCAAAATAACACCTTTTATTGGCTAACTAAAAAGATTACAATGTGCAAGCTTTCGAGGCAACTCAGGCCCCTTCTTCAGGCAAGATTAGCTTTGTAAGCTTCCTCTCCTTCACTCAGCTTTTTCTTTAGCACACACTGTACATCTTACAGAGCGTCTTTGTCACCAGATTTGAATGCTCTTTTTCTCATTCAAGAGACACTTTAGCCCCTTACTAGGTTGCTTTCCAAACATCAAGCTTTTTTTTTTTTTAAAACGGTCTTTCAGGGTACTACTCTGTTGACACAGAATTTAATATAGTCTGTGATGCAATGACTTGAGTCCCTCAATATTGTCCCCATCATTTCCCATTCTCTTGTTTGGAAGTAGTCATTCAGAGCTGTTTTAGCTTCCAGGCTTCACTTGCACAATATCCCCGGGGGTAACAGGATATGTCTAATTTCAGGCTTGTAGCGGGAAATGTTGTGGTCAGAGTTGCCTAAAGGTGCCTGACAAATTTGTCATTCAGCCATATGACTTTGGTAAGACATCACTACATTAGAGGTGCAACAACTATTCAACATTATCGATAATAATCAATTATTTAAAACATTAGCAGTGATCACTTTCATCAATTTATTGGTTACATCATTTGGCTGAGTATGCTGCGCCACTAAATTGCATCACTATTTCATTCATTTGTTAGCACATTTGAGAAAAGGCAGATGGTAATCAAGTGGAAGAAAAGACGGTACGATGTAAGACAGGGGTGTCCATCTCCAGTCCTGGTGGGCCGCAGTGGCTGTAGGTTTTCATTCTAACCATTTTCTTCATTAGTGAGCCGTTTCTGCTGCTGATTAAGTTCTTTTGTCATAGTTTTAATTGACGTGACTCAGACCCCTGAATGAGACACAAAATATGACCAGCTAACCAAAACATCTTGACGGTGATATTAGAAAAAACAGAAAATGAATAGTCTACTGTGGCAGAATGAAAGCAGCAACAAGTCATGACATTCAATAATGGCTTTAATTAACAGTAAGAGTCTGCTTCTCATTAAGACACTGGTTAGAGTGCAGTTGGCTGGTGTTTTGACGTTCCAGTTTAGCTGGTCATCTGTAGGCTCATTTCACATCTCATTTCTGTTTGGCTGCCATTTAATGAAGAAACAAATCAATTCAGAGGACTGAATCCTCGAAAACAGAGCTATTCAAATGAAGGGAAAAGGAGTTAATTAGCAGTGAAAACTGGTCACTGATCAGGAAAAGGGTTAGAATGAAAACCTGCAGCCACTACGGCCCACCAGGACCGGAGTTGGACACCCCTGATCTAAGACTTCCAGAGTTTCAGAGTTCTTTACTCTGAATGTTGGGAAAAAGGTGTGTTGCAAAATGTGTAGGTCTGACCTCGTATGGCATGAGAGCATGCAGGGATGCACAAACATTTGAATAGGAAACGTATACAGGCTCTGTGGAAGAGAGAGACTCGCTGTTATCGCTGTAAGTTGAATGTTAACTTCAGTGTTATGTGATAACAAATACATAACACAGTTTTTGCTAGGTTAGTAAAAAAGCACTAGCCTATGTGACAGAGTTTTGTGGCAGTCTTGTGTGCAAAGGAAATCAAAATCTTAGTGAGACTGAATCCCACAGCACATCACCCGCGACTGACAGGCTTATTTCTCATTCTGTTTAAAAACATAGGAGTGGGATGGAAAAGTGAAAGTTCCAGACTAGTTGACTATCGGACTTCAAGTGTCTTTTATACAATCTGGAGGAATCCTATACTAATAAGAGGCAAAGCCCTCACTGACTGACTGACTGACTCACTCACTCACTGACTCATCACTAATTCTCCAACTTCCCGTGTAGGTAGAAGGCTGAAATTTGGCAGGCTCATACCTTACAGCTTCCTTACAAAAGTTGGGCAGGTTTCATTTCGAAATTCTATGCGTAATGGTCATAACTGGAAGGTATTTTTCTCCATTTACTGTAATGGAGTTGAGCTTGAAAGCTGTGGGGGTGGAGTTTCGTGTGACATCATCAAGCCGCCCACGTAATCACGTGAACTGACTGTCAACACACTATGTAGAAAACCAGGAAGAGCTCCAAAATGCGCTGAAGAAAACATGCATTATATAATTGAGAAGGCAGCGAAACAATAAGAAGCGAGCGAGTGACATATACTACCATATTCATCAGTGCAGCTACTTCGGAAACAAAGCAAGGTATAAACCTAAACTTTAAATGAAGTTAATAGACAGGCTGCCGCTGGCGTTTTTCTTGCCCACGGGTAATGCGGGATAAAAGTTTAATGAGAGGACGCAGGATATAAACGAGAGTTTAGATCACTTTGTAACTAAGTTAAAATTGCAGGTGAAGGGGTGTGCTTATGCAAATTCCGAGAGACTGTGTTTGTTGGGGATTGACAGTTAAGACAGGTGGAGGAGTCACGTCATCATATCCCCTCCCATTTACTTCATTTCGCTCTGAGCTGAGCTCAGCGGCTAACGCCGTCTTCTGAAGCAACTTCGTCACACTGCCACCTAAAGTCAAAACTTAAATATATAAAGTCAGCGTCGGAATATATAAACTCAGCGCTGGAATATATAAAGTCAAATCTTGAATATATAAAGTCAGCGTCGGAATATATTGTCACGCTTGGGTCACAGATTTGCACAGACACACAGGAGGTCGTAGAAACAAGAAGGATTTTTATTCAAACACTGCAAACACATGAGCTTAAACGTGCTCCATGACAAGTCAGTGATGACAGTTCCGCTAGGAGCAGAGAGAGAGAGAGCGCGATAAAAGCAAGCAAACAATCAGTTTTCAACTGACAGGCGCTGCACAAGGCTTTTAAGTTAGCGGAGTATCGCGCGAGGTTTGCATTACGCATTATAGCGCAAGTGAGAAAGTAAGGAACAATGTGAGGGTAGTCTGTGTTTCAGGGGTTGTGGTTTTCCCAGAGGCGTCTGTATCTTCTTGGGGTGCGATCAGCCCTCCAGCTCACACCCTCCCCCTCAGCTTTATTCACATTTCCGTGAATCAAGCGACTCTCTGTACCAGGTTCATTTAGTCTTGATAATACGTCTGCGTTGACGTGTTCAGAACCTGGTCGATGTTTTACTGTGAAACGGTAAAAGTTGTAAGCCCAGAAACCATCTCATGAGGCGAGAGTTTGTATCTTTCTGTTGGTATGACCATTGAAGTGGAGCATAATCAGTTACCAAAGTGAAGTTTCGTCCCCACACGTAATAGCGAAGCCCTCCAGCTCACAATATAAAGTAAGCGCTGGAATATATAAAGTCAAAACTTCAATATCTAAAGTCATCGTCGGAATATACAAAGTCAGTTCTGCAATATCCATCCATTTCCCAACCCGTTGAATCCGACCACAGGGTCACGGGGGTCTGCTGGAGCCAATCCCAGCCAACACTGGGTGCAAGGCAGGAACCAATCCTGGGCAGGGCAAATGCATCATTTTCAAAACGTTAACCGAACAGTGTTTTTTTAATTTATTTTTCTGAATAGGTTTTTGTTAACTTACTTCAGTTCAGAGTCGTTTCAATCAATATATTTTGACTTTGAGTTTATATATTCAGGAATGAGTTTATATACTCCGATGTTGACTATATATAATCAGGAATGACTTTATAAATTCCGACGCTGACTTTATATATTCAGCTTTTCACTTTGTATATTCCAGCGCTGACTTTATATATTCTGACGCTGACTTTATATATTCAAGTTTTGACTTTATATATTCTGACGCCGATATATATATATACTAGCAGAATACCCGTGCTTCGCAGCGGATAAGTAATGTGTTAAAGAAGCAATGAAAAAGAAAAGGAAACATTTTGAAAATAACGTAACATGATTGTCAATGTAATTGTTTTGTCACTGTTGTGAGTGATGAGTGTTGCTGTCATATATATATATATATATATATATATATATATATATATATATATATATATTTACACACACACATAAACATATACATATACACATATATATACACACACACATATATACATACATATATATATCTACATATATACACATACATATACATACACACATACATACATACATACATACACACACATATATACACACAAATACATATATATACATACACACACACATATATAAACATATATATACATATACATATATATCTACATATATACACACACAGCTATTTCGTATCAGTGCAAGACGCTGCTTGTTAAAACGGATAACTCCCGCTCTTACGTGCAAGTCTGCGTGGATATTATGAACTATCGTATTTGTTCAAGTTCTATTTAAATTTTAAATAGAAGGAATTTTTATTTAGTCGACAGAAATATCTTTGGTAGGAATGGTAAAAACAGACAGGAATATTATTCCTGAATAAATCAACTCAAACCTTAAACAACTTATAATATTTTGCTCTCCATAAAAATATATCCTGTCTAAATTATACAAGTTAGAAATAAAGTAAACGTTAAAAGAACAAACATTCAAATTTCTTTACTCTTATGTAATTTTATATAAAAAATAAACTTAGATTTTAAATATCCCAAAAGATTTTGCTCTCCATAAAAATATAT
>JANRMT010062804.1:18717923-18769931 GCA_026402145.1 Polypterus bichir lapradei | reverse complement strand
AATTTCGTGAAGATGGGGCCATAAATAAGAAAGTTCAACATGGCGGATATTGTGAAAATTAGTGACATTGGAAAGTTCAATATGGCGGCCGACAGTGGCGTCATACCATCGAAATAAGTACATACATCAATTTCGGTTAGCGCAGGGAATCCGCCTACCAAATTTCGTGAAGATGGGGCCATAAATAAGAAAATTCAACATGGCGGACGTTGTCAACCGTTATTGACCGTTATGACCGTTACGTGTAGAATTTTGAAATGAAACCTGCTTAACTTTTGTAAGTAAGGTGTCAGGAATGAGTCTGCCAAATTTCAGCCTTCTACCTACACGGGAAGTTGGAGAATTAGTGATGTTTGGAAAATTCAATATGGCGGCCGACAGTGGCGTCATACCACTGAAATAAGTACGTACATCGATTTTGGTTAGCGCAGGGAAGCCACCTACCAAATTTCGTGAAGATGGGGTCAGCCTTCTACCTACACGGGAAGTTGGAAAATTAGTGACGTTGGAAAGTTCAATATGGCGGCCGACAATGGCGTCATACAATCGAAATAAGTACATACATCGGTTTTGGTTAGCGCAGGGAAGCCGCCTACCAAATTTCGTGAAGATGGTGCCATAAATAAGAAAGTTCAACATGGCGGACGTTGTCGACCGTTATCGACCGTTATGACCGTTACGTGTAAAATTTCGAAATGAAACCTGCTTAACTTTTGTAAGTGAGCTGTAAGGAATAAGCCTGCCAAATTTCAGCCTTCTACCTACACGGGAAGTTGGAGAATTAGTGATGAGTCAGTCAGTCAGTGAGTGAGTGAGTGAGGGCTTTGCCTTTTATTAGTATAGATATATATACATAGATAGATAGACAGATAGATAGATAGATAGATATATCTATCTATATCTATCTATATATCTATATATATATATATATATATATCTATATATATGCCAGCAACACTCATGACAATGACAACACAATTACATTGTCAATCATGTTACGTTATTATTAAAATGTTTCCTTTTCTTTTTCATTACTTCTTTAACACACTACTTCCCCGCTGCGAAGCGCGGGTATTTTGCTAGTAGGTAGATATATGGACTGGAGTGCACATAACTGGTATGCTAGGTGGGCATGCGTGACCAAAATATGTGCATTGTCCTCCAACCCCACGGAGTTGCAAATGCACCCTACCATGCACACATTTAGTTGGAATTGTATGTGGCAAAACAGGTTGCCTTTACTTTGACTGCCCAAAATAATTGATTGAGACACAATGTCAAAAAAGCAACAGACTTTAATTAATTACTTTGGGATTCTGCCACCCTTGAAGACACTCCAGACTGTGACAGAGGCCAAAATCTTAATGCATACAGAACGGCTTTATTTATTTAAAAGCGTTTTTTATTGTGTTACATAGTGTAATATATTGGGTATTGAAAATGGTAAAGAATTTTAATCCTTTTCTTAATATCCTGTCAAAGTTTGAAATTTTGATATCATGTGAACCCTACAGATCACATTGGCTACAAAGAATGAGTTTTAAATATGCCTGCAAAAATCATTAAATACAACATAACATTCTCAAGACCATTTTTATCAAATTTCTGGTGGCAGTTGACTTGAGACTGTCTTTGTAGCACTGTGAATGTTTAAAGCTGCCCTAAAAGTAGTGTCTGTCCATCTCGGGGTACACTCACACCGAAACTTTATTGACTAATTTGGAATTTACACTTAACCTAACCTGCATGCCTTTGGTGATGTTGAGGTAAATTGTAGCACCTGAAGGAAACCACAAGTGGGCACAGAATAAAGTTATCTAAGTGCAAACTCCACAAAGATAACTTCAAAATTGGGATGCTGGATCTATGAGATGATAGTATCACCCATGGCACTACCAAACCACTCAAACTTAAATATTTTTCTAGCTTATATTTTTTTTTATTATGCTGTTTATATATAGTTGAGGAGCTTTCTTTTATTATTGTTTAGTAATAAGAAAAGAAACAGCATCAAATCTTTTTCATTTCATTGTATGTAGATTTTAATTAAAAAACTTATCACATTATAGTACTCTAAAATGTCAAAGTAGGGTTTTAGCTTTAGGATTCCTATAGGTTAATCCATACCAGTTGAAGATTTTATTTTCCTCGTCTTTGTGGCCATCTGAATGTAGTACAGTTGTCCTTGAAAGTTTATGAATCCTTTAGAATGTTCTATATTTCTGCATAAATATGACTTAAAACATCATCATTTTCACTCAAGTCCTAAAAGTAGATAAAGAGAAACCAGTTAAAGTAATGAGACAAAAATATTATACTTGGTCATTTATTTATTAAGGAAAATGATTGGATATCACATACTAGCTAAATACCTGCGCTTTGCAGCGGCGAAGTACTGCCTTAAAATTTTTATTAAGAAGAAAAGTAAACCTTTTTAAACTGAGGGAAAATATACCAATAATTATTTGTTAAGGATCTCTTTGTATGCCATGTTGTCAGTTCGGCCCTCCGGTTGTAATATGACCAAGCTGTGCGCTGAGCTTACTCTCTTGAACATGCAACATACAGTTGGCCATGTGAAAAGCAATCTTGCCTCGAATCTCACAGCTTGGATTGCTGCTGTCATAATCGGTTTGAGTTTCATGGTTTGTTTCAATTACGTTAGTATTTGCAGGACTTGTGTTGAAGTGACCTTCGGCATCTGTCAAGCGTTGTAAGCATACAACCGGTTTCATCGATAACTTCTCATCCTGCTTTTGAGAGTTTAAACATTCATAAACATCAAAGTATCCACTACTCGGATTGTCACCTGTGAATCTAAGGGTGTAAAATAGTTGGCCATTTCGGTACACTTGAAAGTGACAACCAAACAATTCAGCGACAGCCATCAACTCACATGCAGAACCATAGGTGATGGGTTTAAGCATTTCACTCTTATAGTGCTCCGGTGTAGTATAATTATCTCCTGTACCGTCATCAGTCCACACCTTGAACCTGTCCCAGTCATTCAATACATAAGACACAATGTTCCTCCGGATATCAAGAGTGAGCCTGATATGGACGTGCAATATGTAACACAGAGAATGGAAAAGGCAGGCGCCATCTTTGGGCATGGAAACCACTTGGTAAGTGATAGTTCTTTGATCGATGGTGATCACCTCGATAGACATGTTAATGGAGGTACGGTTGGAACGATAAAGGAAATGGGTACCTGAACAATGTAAACGAAGTCTAAAATACCTGTACAATAACTATAATTGTAATAAACGAACAATAAAACAGCGGAGAAGCTGTGGATTAAATAAAAATGCTGCAGTTATCAGCAGGGAGACGTTAATACCGTGTCGAAGCAGGGAAGGGAATGAAGAGACCGGAGCAACGGACGGCCTTATATAGGCAGGCAGCTAACAGCGTGGGAGGTGTTGGGATGAGGGACCCAACGCCGCCTCACACGGTGATCGAGCTGCAGGCTATGGACGTATATATGTACGTAAGTAGGATTCAGTTAGCGTTGGGAACCCGCGTACCAAATTTCTTGAAGATTTGCCGATAGGTAACAAAGACCGTTGGAAAGTTCAATATGGCGGTTGACAGTGGCATCATACCATCAAAATAAGTACGTACATCGGTTTCGGTTAGCACAGGGAAGCCGCCTACCAAATTTCGTGAAGATGGGGCCATAAATAAGAAAGTTTAACATGGCGGACGTTGTTGACCGTTATGACAGTTATGCGTAGAATTTTGAAGTGAAACCTGCTTAACTTTTGTAAGTAAGCTGTAAGGAATGAGCCTGCCAAATTTCAGCCTTCTACCTACACGGGTAGTTGGAGAATTAGTGATGTGTGGGTGAGTCAGTCAGTCAGTGAGGGCTTTGCCTTTTATTAGTATAGATTTATGAGTGGCAAATGTATGTGAACCTTTGGTTCCATACAGAACAGCTTCAACTCTGGGATGTTGGTGAGTTTCCTCACATTAACTGCTCGCTTCAGGTCCTTCCACAACATTTTGATTGGATTAAGGTCTGGACTTTGATTTGGCCATTCCAAAACATTAACTTTATCCTTCTTTAACCATTCTTTGGTAAAACAACTTGTGTGCTTAGGGTCGTTGTCTTACTGCATGACCCACCTTCTCTTGAGATTCAGTTCATGGACAGATGTCCTGACATTCTCCTTTAGAATTCTCTGATATAATTCAGAATTCATTGTTCCATCAATGAAGGCAAACCGTCCTGGCCCAGATGCAGCAAAGCAGGCCCAAACCATGATACTACCACCACCATGTTTCACAGATGGGAGAAGGTTCTTATGCTGGAATGCAGTGTTTTCCTTTCTCCAAACATAACGCTTTTCATTTAAACCAAAAAATTCTATTTTGGTCTCATCCGTCCACAAAACATTTTTCCAATAGCCTTCTGGTTTGTCCATGTGATCTTTAGCAAAGTGTAGACAAGAAGCAATGTTTTTTTTTTTTTTTTTTTTGGGCGAGCAGTGGCTTTCTCCTTGCAACCCAGCCATGCACACCATTGTTGTTCAATGTTCTCCTGATGGTGGACTCATGAACATGAACATTAGCCAATGTGAGAGAGGCCTTCAGTTGCTTAGAAGTTGCCCTGGGGTCCTTTGTGACCTCGCCGACTATTACACGCTTTGCTCTTGGAGTGATCTTTGTTGGTCGACCACTCCTGAGGAGGGTAACAATGGTCTTGAATTTCCTCCATTTGTACACAATCTGTCTGACTGTGGAGTGGTGGAATCCAAACTCTTTAGAGATGGTTTTGTAACCTTTTCCAGCCTGATGAGCAACAACAACTCTTTTTCTGAGGTCCTCAGAAATCTCCTTTGCTCGTGCCATGATACACTTCCACAAGTGTGTTGTGAAGAGCAGAGTTTGATAGATTCCTGTTCTTTAAATAGCACAGGGTGCCCACGCACACCTGATTATCATCCCATTGATTGAAAACACCTGACTCCAATTTCACCTTCAAACTAACTTCTAATCCTAGAGGTTCACATACTTTTGCCATTCACAAATATGTAATATTCGATTATTTTCCTCAATAAATAAAATAAGTATAATAATTTTGTCTCATTTGTTTAACTGGTTTCTCTTTATCTACTTTTAGGACGTGAGTGAAAATCTGATGATTTTTTAGGTCATATTTATGCAGAAATATAGAAAATTCTAAAGGGTTCACAAACTTTCAAGCACAACTGTATACTCAAGGATGGAGAAATTGTAAATTTATAATGTAGTCTGCTGGGCTATCTGCTTTGTAAACGTAATTAATAGTCCATGCATGCTTTCTAGTAGCCCATCTTTATATACGGGAGGGATTTTACCTGCAACCTTTTACAGTAATGTTTATTTGTGAAGTTTTGCTGTACTTGAGTGTATATCCACTCTTTTACCACAAGATAAACAGTATCATGGAAGAGAACATTTTAGAAAATAGATGATTTTTAAAGGATTATGTCATGTTGATGTATGGTCTTTTACCAATTTACTCAAAAATATTTTATCAAAGTTTAACTGAAATCCTGCATTGACATTGTATTCTTATATTTTGTTTTTATAACTAATTTAGACCACCAATCAGTCTTTCTGTCAAAAAAATCTTTAGTTTGACCTTCAGGGTTATTCTGAGGAGCAATATATCCTTTACAGTATCATATACTGTTAGTTAACCACCGCCAGAAATCTCTCTGTAAAGCTGCATTAAAACTTGTCACACTTAGACCATTAAGAGGTTTCTCATTTTAGAAACAATGAGGTTTAGACCTGAAAAAATGTGTTCACACTCAGCAGTTTTGGGCTAATATTAAGGGGCATTTTCACTGCCTACAGTGTATGCAAGAGTCCAGAGTACATATCGGTGAATGGTGAGCATCTTATTTTTTATAAGTTTCCTCTCTAGGGCTGCACATGACAAGATCTGTTTGTAATGGAGTATGGCCATCTGATTTTAAAAGGTTAATCTCTATTTCATAAGGCGGAACTTTCAGGCCTTTGCTTGTGATCAGTGGGCCGCTGAATGTTTTACGTCATTTTCTTAGTGGTAACAAACTCTTTCTTTTGAAGAGTTACCTGCTGCATCGGTGTACATTTTTGTTTCCAAGTTGTACGTTTAATGAAATGACTCTGCACTATATCAGCATTTGTTAAGATATTGCACGCTGGCTAGTATAATGAAGAGTCCAATATTAAAGTGCTCTCTCACCTATTTCAATCCTAATGTTTATTTTGTCTGACAACAGTGGTCCTCTTGTATTTATGGTTTGTGGATGCTCTCTGCATAGAGCATGGTACATTGTCTTGATTGATGCTGTCCCCTACCTGCAGTCATCACTGTTTTATGGAATAACCTTTGCATTTAATCAACTAAAAATTTTCTTACAGTATTTGAAAAGTTTTATTTTTCTACTCTTTTATTTTTTTTAGTCATAATGCATGTAATTATGATTCATTTCACTTATTAACACTAGAATCACCAAAGCCTACAAAAAATCTCATAAACCTGGCCCACCTTAAATCCTCTTTGCACCTGTCCGTTAACGTCTTTTCTCTTGTGAATGTGTTGATAAGCACAAGCGGTAAGCAGCCGGTGTAAGTTTATAGTACTTGTAAAAGTTAGCTTTTTTTTTTTTCTTTTTTCTTTTATTCTCTTTGTCACGATACAACACCCATCAACTGCCCCAGATCTGATGCTGTTAGTTTTTATCTGAAACTGGAAATAACTGTAGATGTGAGTGGTGTTTTGAGACACTGGATCTGGAAATTCTCTGATATGGAGGGATAAAAGCTGACAAACAAACACTGGTGTATCATGTCTTTTTGGTATGTCATTGTCTTTTGAATTGTTTTTTTTTAGTTTTATTGAGTGTTCCTGCTCATGCTGAATTAGTATGCACCTTATGGTCTATAATGTCAAAGCCGCAGTGACAATAAAAAAAAATATAGGTATATATGATATTTGGAATAGTTCATTTTATGACCTGTATAGTAAATTTTGGAAAACCTTTTAGGCACTGATGTAACATTATTCATATTATTCATAATCATTTGCATACCTTCTTGTGGTTGTAATTAGTGACCGCATTTTTTTTTTTTTTTTTTTTTTTTCTTTCCTTTTTTTCCGATCTTGCCCAGTCTCTGCTTTTTGGTGCATGGTGGTGTTTCTTTTGTACTCCAGGACATGCAGAGGAAAGAATAGTACAGAGAGGTCAGTTCCATGCTATATGCAATCATGAAATTCAAATGTTAACAGTTCCCACCCACTCAAGGACCGTCCTTCCTGTATTTACGACATGTGTACCTGTTGTAATGTACACACTTCTCTCTATGCTGTGGTTCCTATTACATTGAAGAGGCATCTGTTACTGAGTTTGCTTTCCTGGGGTAAGTGGTGGTCTTGGAACAGAAGATTGTCGGTGTTGCATACTTTTTTTTTTTTTTTCTATCGCCTTTTCTTGTAAGAAGCGATGACAAAGTTCCTCTGCAAGGTGAGCAAAGAACACTCCTCTTTTCTCAGTGGACCCGTGCATGCCTTGTACAGTACATGTGCGTTCATCACCGCCAGGTCAAGCATGTTGTAGCACACGCGTGCTCCTGCTTGCATCGAATAAGCTCATGCCTTCTGGTGCATGTTGTCAATTTAGCACCGAGGAAAAAAAAGAAAGAGACAAATATGTGACATTTTGAAGAAATCATTTTATGACCCTAATAGTACCAATCAGAAAATATCATTGCACAAATGCAATATTATTTGAAAATGAACAGTGTAAGATCAGGTGTAAATTTATGTTGGTGCTGTTAGGGTCAGATCAGAAAGGGGGAGGGAGTGCATGAACATGACTGAGAGAATAAAACTAAAAAAAAGCTAACTTTTACAAGTACCATAAATTTACACCCAATCTGACGCTGTTCGTTTTCAAATAATGGGCTGTAAAAGTTTCAGCATGTTCTCAATGGAAAGGCAAAAATCTGTTCCTGACAGCCAGCTGAACTTAACGAAAAGGTTGTTATTGTAGTGCTACTGAAAGTCAATTTATGATGAGATTTCCATATTTCATAACATTAGGTTTTAAGTATTTGAGCCATTGGTGCCTTGCTCTCGGTTTTCTACAATGAATAGCTAGCCAGTGACAAATCAGCACCTGCCCACTGACTCCAAATCACAGCATCAGTGAGATTATTACTTTTTGACTGGCCTATTGCTTAACTGCTGTGAGCACACTCACCTTTGATGAAATTACTCATGATAGTAGCATTTGTCCTGAATGAGGGCCTTTTTGGGGTGTAAAACTCAAACCTAGTCAACTTATCTATGGTAAGCTATAAAGAGTAAATTAAGAAACTGAACCATTATCAAAGTAACTTGCTGTTTTTGATCCTATATCCACACTTGCTTCCTTCTATAGTTTTTAATGGTTTGCTCAGATATGCTGATGCTGTCATTACGTGCCCAAATGTGTTAAGCAGGTTAAGGTTAAATATGTAAGGCAGGAAACAGCCCTGAACAGCAATGGCATTTGTCTATGGAGACTCATGGTTAGGGGTTGGATGTTGTTTTGGGGGTCTACATATGCAGTGCCTGTTAATCCTTCACGTATGAAACTTTTTATTTAACTTTGAGCCTAATTCATAATGAGAATTTTCAGTGGTTACAGACAGACCGAGAAGGACAGGAAGAGCAGGAGAAAAGCTTCGGAAGTATAATCCAACTGAGACCAATATCTTTACCATGCAGTTTATGAAAGGGAAAGAAAAGGTGGGTTAGGCACTTGTTTTTGGTGCTTCTGTGCATGTGTGTGTGTTTTGACTTAAAGTAAATGACATTAATTATGGTGGAGTAAGTTAAATGGTTTGTATGCACTATATAAATGTAAAGAATTATTAAACTAAATAACAGGAACAAAATATAGAGCTGTAAATATTTAGCAGTAAGTTTTGGAGATTTTTGTCTCTTCTGGAAAGCTGCATAGACTGCATGATATACTTATTATAGCTTTGCCTAACAACTGATTAGTCTTTCTGTTGTACTTTTTTTTTTCTTTCTCAGACTGCACAACTACAAGGTACTTTACACAGTGTATATCTCACAATGATAAAGAAAAATCATTTAACACATTTAATTAGAAAGCATAATTTTACTTGGCTGATACAGACAGGTAGTAGTTTATGGTTTGGTTAGCCTGTTTAATAATACATCTAATAAAGTATGAAAAGAACTACAAAAACATACCCCATCTGAGACTTAACCATTTTTGGAAGGAAAGGATGCCCTTTTGATTTTTCACAGTAAAAATTGGAGTGATGAGTATGGTATTCCTAAGTTCCCAAGTATCTTTTAGTGGAAAACCGATGTGGTTTTTTGTATACCTTTTCCTCTGCATTGTCCTTTGCACTCCTAAAAATGCTTCATAATAGCTTAGTACTAATTTTTTTTGTTTGACACTTTTTTTCTTGTGTCCTCTTTGCTATACCAAGGTCTTAATCACACCCTAAAATAAATTTTCACACAGGGTGAGGTTTTGTACATGGTGCATATCCAAGGAAGCAGGGTTTAAGGATCAGAGGGGTGGTTTTTCTGGCTAAAATATGCATTGTATACAATAAAAATTTCCTGTATATATTTTTTAATTCCTTCTCACAATAATTGACCTTTTTCAGAACTTGAAACAGTTTTTCAAAGCTCAAGGTATTGTTCCAAAATTCATGAAGTTTCCTGACTATGATAAACAAAGTTCAGGAAAATAGATGGATTTCTAAATAATACTGAGCAAAAGATAATGTCTATGTAAACGTCTTGCATATTAATATTATTGTCTCCTCTCTTCTGGTTATTTACTTATTTTAATCAGTATTTTTTTTCTTTTTCTAACTTCTTCCCAAGTATGGGAAATTGGGGAAAATACATTGTCTTTAGCCACTCATGCATTTCTAAAAATGATCTTGTGTTGTACTATTTGGGTAAAATATTTTTCTGATGGACAAATTTATGTCTTGTTTCACACAGGCAGCTCCTACCATATTACTGCTAAAGGAAAGGTCAGAGATACTGGTTCTCAAAGACGTGTTAGAGCACTTTTTTTAAACCTGATTATTGTTTTGGTTGAAGGAATGTAATATTTAAAACTTATTGTTTTTGTTTTTTTGTTACCATTTAAATATTTCTGATTATTAATGTTACCATTGAGTGTTTTAGGCTACTAATCAATGTAGTTTTTTTCTGTTTCAGAGTGCTTGCTGTTTTATTGTTGCCTTCAATCTTTTAAGCAATTATAGCTTCCCTAATTTATCATGAAGTACATGAATGTATGTTTTTACATAGTAAAGAAACTAACCACTAGGTAGATATCAAAGTACATCCAGGTTTTTTTTTTATCTTACGTAATATTTACATGTTATTTGTCTCATCCAGTGGTATATTCTAATAGTTTCCATTTAATACCTGTATTTTTTTGTTTGTGTCCACAGTTGACCAGAACTGTAAAAGTGAGAAATTGTGGAATTGAAGTTTTTTCAGCAAAACCTAGGCTGCAATGCAGTCACCACCTCAAACTGCACCTGCTGGGGCCACTGGTCCCCCACCTTCAGGAGGAATACCAAACATTTTCCGGAGGAGTAGTCCTTATAACAGGCGGGCAAATGTACCAGTTTCAGGGTCATCTGCACCAGTGCCACCCATAACAGATCCATTTGCCTTTGGAAGGCAGACTCCTCAAAATGCTGTGGGAAATCCTCTTCCAAAAAGTAATCCTCTCACCGTTCAGAGTCAAGTTTTGACAGGGCCACCCCAGACTATTCCAGTCCAGCATCAGATGACTTTGGATAATAAGCAAGGAATTCTGCCAGCATCGGGACTGGGAGGAGTTAATGTGTTTACAGTGAGTAACATGGTGACTCCAGTTTCAGCCGTAGGGCATAATAGTAATTTACTTCCTATGCCAGTTTCTTCTAGTTTAGATTCAGGACAATGTAACACTGTGGCGAACACTTCTATTAATGCGCTTCAGATACATGATGTTAGTTCAGAAGTTTCATCTCGTGGAATATCCTCTCTGCAAAACAGGCCTTCTTATGAACATCATACAAGAGGAGATCTTGGAGGAGATCTTGGATCTTATGACTCTATTGTCCCCAGCGCAGTACCCCCAAACTCTCAGCCTTCAGTGATAAACTGGATGCAAGACAACCGGCCACCTTCAGTTCACAATTACTTACAGCCAAGTGAGCTTCACTCTCAAAATCCTAGTGTTTCTTCAATAACTTCCTCTTTAGCAAGTGCATACTCTCAGAAACCTTTCCACACTGAACACAAGTCACCAAACCTTCAACAAAATGCAAGCTCTTTGCAGAATTCGGGAGGCAATGAAAAGCATGAGATTTCTGAAAAAGCAGAAGATAATAAACACCTAGCCTTCCAGCATAGCAAACAAACATTTAATTCTGACAATTATTTCTCCCAAAATATTCCAGAGCCTTGGATTAGCCAGTCTGTTAAGGACCAGTTCTACCATCAAGAGGGGAGAGCCGAAGGAACTTCATCAAATTCAGTTAATAGAATGCCAGACTATTCTGCTCAAACAGGATTTCATGTACAAGCCAACCACATTACATATGAAACAGATAAGGGAACAGTTGGAATGTTTTTTAAAGGAGATGAAATTGAAAATGAAGAAACTCTTTCCAGTGAGAGCCATGCCAGTAATGGAGTTTCTGTACCAGAACTATATGTTCAGAACCTCGGAATGTTCAGTGGCCAGGTGCAGGGTCAGGTGTCAGCACCACAAGTGGGCAATGAAGTGGCTCATAATACACACCATAGCTTAGACAGTAGTGTTCCAGGTAATGGTAATTTACCCTTGTCTAATGAAGGAAATGCATATTTAGATAACAGTTCTTTTACCAATGTGTCCCAAAAAGTGACTGGGATTCACTTTGATAATGTGGAAAACCTGGAATGTGTACCAAATATAGAGGTTTTGCCGTGTAAACCACTTAATGTCCCAGGTATACATCAGAGTCCTGTGGAGAACATGGGCATTGATTTAGGGCCCTGTTCTGGAAAGCCTGTGTCTGGCATTGCTGACAGTTTTGAAGCTGGCCCTAACTTGGAGACACCAGATTCAGTACCTCATACCGTTAGATCTGAAAGTGTTTCCTCAGGCTATAGTAATGTAAGTCATAGCAGTAACTCCAACTGTCGAAGACCTCAAGGAGTAATAGGAACATTTATTCAGCAGGAAGTTGCAAAACCTACTGAGGAAGTGTCTCCAAACTATTTTGAACAAATTGACACATCACCTTCTGCAGAGTTTATTGAAGAAAATGGCCCTAATGGTGTATATCACAAAGAGCTTTCTCAGCCTTCTACACCGAGCCCTCCTAAACCAACTGGTACATTTCGGGCCAGTGCAAATAGCTCCTTTGAACCAGTTCGCGCTAGGGGAGTAGGAGTAAAACCTGCTGAGATTGATAAAGCTCGATTGGTAATGGAAAAATCACAAGATACTTTTGTGTCTGATGCCTCACCTGGGAACCTTGAGCATCCTCCTGATAACCTGGAAACTCTGTTCATGCCTCATCCACTTTCATCTACTGCAAATATTAAGATAGGTTTGGAAAATGTTCAGATGGTGCCTGATAAAAGACCCTCAAACAGAGCACATGCTACACGTTTGAAATGCCAGAGTCCTGCCACTACACTTTGGGCTCAAAATGAAATGCCAGTTTTAGGAGCCAATATTCTCCTTGTTCCAGCAGCCCCTGCGGTGCATCATAGTTTAGTTAAGCAGCCAAGTACAGAAGTTATTCAGCCACCAGAAGATGGTCCTTTGGAACATCAGCTGGAACAGCAAGTTCAAGCCCAGGATTCTCTGTCTTTTAAACCTAGGACAACTTTAGAGAATTTGGAGAACCCACCAACCATAGGGACTGGTGAATACTTGAAGCAGCATCCAAATGTGAGTTATGCAAGCCTATTAATCCCTTCCCCACCAGCTGATTCATTTAATAATCAAGCCCATTTGATTGCCCAGCCTACTCAAAATTACACTCTTGCTCCATCAAATAATTGTCCGGTGTCTGTACCTAATCAGAGTAATAAAAATGTATTTGATTCTTTAAATCGAAGCGCAAATGAACTGATCTTGCCTGGAGCAAGTGTGGCACCCATAGCCAGTTCAGGTCAGACAGGTTTAAGTATAAATTCATCCCTGCCTAATAAACAGTGGCCACAATTTTCTGTAACTTCAAATCAGCCTGGAATTACCAGTTCTCAGCCAGCAAACATATCAGTTCAAACCCTCCCAGTGCAGGCTCCCCTTAATTTAGCTCAAGACAGTCGATCAAATGAGAAAAGGTCTCCAGAAAGTGCTTCTTTTGATCCATCTAAAAGTTTATCAAATTCTTCATCTGATCCTAGCTTGCTTCAGGTTCAAAATGTAGATCCTTTGTTTTCTGAGAGTAACACACAGACACAGACTATTGTTACACACCAGGTTTCCTCTAATTATGAACTTCTTGATTTCACTATGCATGCAGTCAATCAAAGCAGAAGTTCAACTCATTCGAGTCAGTTACCTGCTACTGGTTCTCATCCTTCAACATCTGCTTCCGTAGGCATGAAGCAGGAAAGTCAAGCCATTAACGCTTCAGATTTTTATCTCCAGGTTACCAAAGATGCTAAATTGTCAACAGTGAGTGGAATAGAACAGAATGGACAACCAAAGCTACTGCCAAGTCTGCCTTCTCAACAGAATACTGTTAACAGTTCCCAACCAACAACAAATATATACCACCAGTCACCTCCTCCAGCAGTTTTTCATGGAAATGATGCACAGGATGCAAAGTCAGTAACATCTAATAAAAATTATCCACCAGTGCACCTTGTCCCAAAAGAATCTCTTGAAAGTGAAGCTTCTGATCCTCAATCCAGATATGAAAATGCTGCACCTAAAGTTCCACTGAATCCCATGTATGTTCCTCCAGGTGCTGATTTGCAGACCCAGTCTTTTAATTCTTCTCTGCAGTTTCCTCAAGTGTCACGTCCAGGCCCTTCACATACACCACAGCAGATGTATGGACCACCTCCACAACAGCAGATTTCAGGTTATGGATATTATGGTGGTGGTGCTTATCCTGATTATTCAGGTGGAAGACAAGGGCCCTATCCACCCTCATACCCACTTGACCCAAGGACTGCTCAAGCATATTATAAGGTACTTTATCACTTTTATTCTTTTACTTTTTAAATTATTATTTAAAACAAATCTGATTTATAATTATAAGGTTATTGATTGATTATAATGAACAAAACACATGCATATACATTGAACTTTTATATAATAGATTTTGCACATAAACAATATTTATATTTTGGAATTAATTTAATTAAAATAGTCCTTATGAAAAGAAACATTACAGGAGAACTACCCTTAGCTAACCTATGAATTTGGGCCAACAGAAGCACCTAAAAAGTATATGCACATAGATTACACTGTGATATATGTCATAACCATGATCATTTTTAATTATATTGTGATACATTGTTGGTCACACTGCCCCTTCTTAGAACAAGGATTTTGTGACATTTCAAAAAAGCTGAATCATTTTGACATCTGTGAAATATTTACTCTTTTGTAAGTTTCTTAAACCAGCTATTGGTGCCAATATGAATCTTGTAATGGCAAACGTTACAAACCTAACAGAATAATCATTTGACAAACCAGATTTTAAAAGCATCTTGTCACAAACACTTCTCTATAAAGAATATATCCTGAATTATCTTTGAATCAACTGATTTAACAGTGCACATATAATATTTTTTTATTTTTAGTGTTGATTTTAAACAGTGTTTTTCAGTTACTGGAGAGAAAATGTCAGAGAATAAATTTGGAATGTGCACATGGTAAGATTATTTAGGTGATTCAAAAAGATTCCATCCTTAAACAATATCTTGAAATTCCCCCAAGATTATAAAATTCCCCTTTTTGTTGTTACAGTTGTGACCATCACATATTGAAATTTGAGCCCTGCATTGCATTTTTCTACTTATTACTGCCAATATGATAGTTGGGTCAACTAATTGATGGGTATAGCACTATTTTAAAGCAGCTGTTAATATTTGTGTGCCCGCGTGTGTGTGTGTGTGTGTGTGTATAATTACGCACTATATGGACAAAGTATTCGGAGGTCTGAGCATTATACCAACAGGGACTTTAATGACATTGCATTCAAATACACAGACTTTAATATGGAGTTGCTTGTGCACTATTTTAGTAAAGAAACACTCACAAATCACTAGAAAGGACCTGTGTAAAGATGACACAGACTGACAATTTGAGATCCAAAAGTAAACAGTGCACTGATGTTTTACAAAAATGATTTGAATGGAAAGATCATTGTAAAGTGGAGACAAAAGTGATTTGGACCTTTGTTGGCAAAGAAATTGAACCTGAAAGACGTTTTCATTTTTCCAAAAGATCCAATCCAAGATATTCTAATCCAATTATAATAAACCAAGAACAACTGAAAGGAATAATTGGTGAAAGTACTAGAATAGTATTCAGTGGGGATACAGCAATACTAGTTGTTGGTACTGGGATTGCTTCTAGGGTATGTAATATCCCTAGATATTCTGATACTGTACTGGCTCTGTCTTGCAGCTTTTCGAGTATCAAGTAAGTACTTTACACTAATTTCAAGAGACAGGATTTTTAATAGGGACAGGGTGTAAACAAGCCAAAATATTGTAAAGCCGTGGCATTCCTTACAATGATTTAAACCAAATTCAAAACAAATCAAAAATAATATTCATATTTAATACCTCAGAATAGATAGATGGAACTTTATTTGCCCCCCTGTGCCTAATATGTTTGTCAGATGCACACTGAGATATGATTACATTTTAGTTGCAAATTTTCTGTGTTGCTAATTTGAAGTGGGACTATATCATGTTGCGGTGTACATACTCTCTTCCCAAAAAGCTTTAAGAAAGCAGAAGCTAAATAAAAGAAGTGTCAATGAAGAAGGCCAAAGGGTTATTTTGATGTAATACATCAATAATTGCAGGTAATAAATTTAATAGAAGTATATCAAAATTCTATAAAACTAAACTTTTTTTTTTTTTTAAAAAAGCCTATAGCATCATTTTATAATCTGTAAAATATAAATAAATAATACCAGTGCTTTGCATAAAACCGATTGAAACATGACAAAATGATGTACATTCAATCCTTAACTTTCATGGGGGTTACTTTCCTAGAAAATTACACAAAAGTTGAAGATGCAAATGTTGATATATTGAACCTATGGAAAAAAAGGTGCTGGGTTCCAGCCCCCACCTAAAACTAATCTTTCACTAAAGATTGCTCAAAATACACTCTTCTTCATGGAAGTCTTTATAACAAAACACTATTTTTAACAATTTACACATTTCATAACTTGGTAACCATAAAGTAAAACAGTTTGGTAACCAGCAAATATATTTCTTTAGTGGGTCATTCCCTAGAATTCTGAGAACATTTGTGGCAATATGTCAATTAAAAAAAAAAAAAAAAAAAAATAGTTGTTGCTGTCTTAAGACACAGAAACTGGCGAGGGCTCTACATAACCTCCGACTATGTCCTTCGCAGCTGGTGGATGGCTTTGGAGATCGTGAAGGATGGCCTGGCTTTAAACAATCCATCAGCCAAGTCTGCTTCATGCACTGTATTCCACAGAGGGCACTGTTTCTCCCCTGGGATGTTTTTCTTGATGAAGAATTGACTAAAACCAATACCATCCCTTTTGTACCCATGGTGGAAAATAATAAGAGAGAGAAATATGGTACAAAAAGAGAGATATGCATTTAACTTGCTTTAACATTCATTCCCAGAATATAATATATAATCCTGTATGCTTACATATTCAGGCCGGAGAGAAGCAAAGGGACATCACGGCCAAGTGGGAGAATGCTGACACACAGATGTCCTATCCTGCAAGGATCATGGAAGCATAGTGAGATGCTTTTGACTTCGTACTGAATCTTCATCATTATAAATACTCACATAATTACGTATTCATACAATTCATGTCAGATATGGGCGACTACCAGAAGAACTGACTGGTTATGAATACCTTCAGACTCTAGGTTTTTTAACCATGTTGGTCAAGCAGGCATCAGCACCTTTTAAAATAGCCTGCTTCTGTCCTTCACATGTTTTCTGTCTATCTCCCTAACCTGACTTACAGCTGTCATTTGTCAGTCTTCCTGGCAGTCTCTCTCTCTTAGCTGAATTGCATGGCTTTGTGAAATAAATGTCACAAATTACATTTGGCACAAATAACCTTCATGCTACATGTGCAGCTTGAGATCCTTAAGGGTCTTAGCATATAGGAGCATAGCAGAGGCAAGTTGATGTTTAACCTCAAAACTGTAGTAAATGGTGGGATCGGTAGCCATGATATCTTCCAGAAGGAAGTTTGTATCACTGACTTAACATGCATGGGCTTAGAGCCTGAAGGACTCACTACACTTTTGGGGTATAATTGCAACACAAAACCTTTTTTTTTAATTTTTTTATTTAAGCAAAACAATGAAAATATGCAAGGACTGTACAACAGGTTTTTTTCTCTGCAATGGTGAGCAAGACAGGTATTGTATCCAATTCAGTCCCCCCATTTCCCCTGGCAAAAGTGTCAATCAAACCTCAAAATTTGTGATGTTTCTATGCTAGAGTGTGCTTTTCTGTGCAGATCAGTGCAAGGTCCAAATTCCCTTCTCTTAAAAATACCTATGAAGCCCATAAATGTGCAAGGTTGCCAGCATGAAAGTAAAAAAGAGGTTACAAATAAAATCACGCAAATAATTTTAAGTCAAGAAAGGTAAATGCACGAATGTTGAGTATTGACTGTATATTCTTTGCTAATCCAAAACTAAGGCAATCTTGTGACTATGTAAATACCTGTGTGATAAACATAATGTTCTTTAATTCCCTCAATTGCATATTTTTAATGGCACATCTGCATCTGACTGAAGACCTGAAATATTCATGGTCAAAAATTTGCAATAATAGAGGAACAGCTCTATGATTTACATTTATTTTGCTTGTACTTAGTGAAAGCGCTAGATAGAAATAAGCTCCATAAATACACACTATAAGGTAAAATTGATTAGAAATTGTTGTTAGAGACTTATTGAACAACTGAAGGGAAAAAAGATATGAAAGCACAAATAAATACATTTTCAGATGTCTTACCAACCTGGGCACATTTCAATTTTCCAAATTTAAAGACAGGGAGTGGTGTCAAGTGGAAATTTATAGAAAGTATGCCAGGTAATTTAACTCTTTAAATTGATAGGAAGGAAGGTGTTTAAATATAATTTTTTTTTTATGATAAAGCGTTGTTATTATCTGCTCTTAAGGTGTGGTAATAAAATTTCAAAAACTACTAATTCAGATCCTTAACTGTATGATGATGTTCTGAAAAATGTTCAGAAGAGTTTTTAATAAGAGTGTGTTTTATATTTACCTTTATTTACACATACTTTATGTAAATCTGGAAGATTCCGCCAGGTGGCAGTGCAAGATATCATCACAGTGAGAAAACGTTCGGCTTTTCTGTGTTGTGAATTGCCAGAAACATCCGTTAAAGTCTCAGGACACCTTGCCACAATACCTCTGAAAAGGATGGATGTTTGTTGATTAAAACCATCAATCCAGGGATGCGCCCATTCCAGCAAGTATCGGGTGCGAGGCAGAAACAATCCCTGGACGGGGCATCAGCTCATCGCAAGGTGAATACAGCAACAACAACATTTATTTATATAGCACATTTTCATACAAATAATGTAGCTCAAAGTGCTTTACATGATGAAGAAAGGAAAAAAGACAAAGTAAGAATTAAAATAAGAGAACACTAATTAACATAGAATAAAAGTAAGGTCCGATGGCCAGGGAGGACAGAAGAAACAAAAAAATCTCCAGACGGCTGAAGAAAAAATAAAATCTGCAGGACCATGAGACCTCCCAGCCCCCTGTAGGCATTGCACCTAACATAAATGATCAGTTCTCATTGTATTCAGGGTTCTTATGGAAGAACTTGATGAAGACGGTCACTTGGACTTCTGGCCTTTAATCCATCAATGTAGGGACATCACGGTGCTTTGAATAGGTGGTGGTGGTGCAGATCGCCATCACAGAAAACCGGAAAAAGAACAGCAGAGAGAGTAAGGGTTAGTATGGATTTTGGAGCCACCATGAATAGTAATGATAATTAATTGAATATACAGAGCATCAGTATTAAACTAAAATGAAGTTATGAGAAAGCCATGTTAAAGTAATGTGTTTTTAGCAGTTTTTTTAAAAGTGTTCCACTGTATTAGCCTGGCGAATTCCTATTGGCACGCTATTCCAGATTTTAGGTGCATAACAGCAGAATGCCGCCTCACCACTTCTTTTAAGTTTAGCTCTTGGGATTCTAAGCAGACACTCAGCTGAAGATCTAAGGTTACGATTTGGAATGTAAGGTGTCAGACATTCCGATATATAAGATGGAGCAAGCTTATTTAAGCCTTTGTAAACAATGACACAGGTAACCAGTATAGTGACATCAAAACTGGAGAAATGTGCTCGGATTTTCTTTTCCTAGTTAGGATTATAGCAGCTGCATTCTGCACTAATTGCAGTTGATGAATGTCTTTTTTGGGTAGTCCTGAGAGGAGTGCGTTACACTAATCTAGTCGACTGAAAACAAAAGTGTGAACTAATTTCTCAGCATCTTTCAATGATATAGGATGTCTAACTTTTGCTATATTTAAGTGAAAAAATGCTGTCCTAGTGATCTGATTAATATGTGATTTAAAATTCAGGTCAGAGTCAATAGTTATCCCTAAATTTTTTACCTCTGTCTTGACATTTTAATCCTAATGCATTTCTAATAACCTCATATTTCTAATAACCTCATTATATCCATTATTGCCAATCACTAAAATTTCAGTTTTCTCTTTATTTAGCTTGAGAAAATTACTGCTCATCCATTCAGAAGCACAAGTAAGACATTGTGTTAGTGAATCAACAGAGCCGGGGTCATCAGGTGCTATTGATAAATACAGCTGCATGTCATAAGCATAGCTGTGGTAGCTCACGTTATGCCCCAAGATAATCTGACCTAACGGAAGCATGTAGATTGAAAAGAGCAGCGGACCAATGATAGAGCCTTGTAAAACACCATATAGAATATCAAGTGTTTTTGAAGTATAATTACCACAACTAACTAAATAATTTTCTACCTGCCAGGTAGGATTCAAACCAATTTAATACACTGCCAGAGAGGCCCACCCACTGACTAAGGCAATTTCTAAGAATATTGAGATCAGTGGTATCAAATGCGGCACTCATATCTAAGAAGATGAGAACAGATAAACTCCTCTGTCTGAATTTACCCGCAAGTCATTTACTACTTTAACAAGTGCAGTTTCTGTACTGTGATTTGTTCTGAAACCCGACTGAAACTTATCAAGAATAGCATGTTTATTGAGGTGGTCATTTAGAGGCATAATGACTGCCTTCATTAGAAATTTACTTAAGAAAGGCAGGTTAGAAATAGGTCTAAAATTTTCAAAAGCAGAGGAGTCAAGATTATTTTTCTTGAGTAGGGGTTTAACTACAGCAGTCTTAAGACAGTCTGGGAAGACTCCCGTATCTAATGATGAGTTTACTTGGTATTGGGTCAAGGATGCAGGTGGAGGGTCTTCGTTGAGAAATTATTTTATATAAATCAGGTAAATCTATCCTGGTGAAAGAATTTAATTTGTTTATAACAGAGTATTGGGGCTTATGAGGATCAGTGTTGGGGAGATACTATATTATTTCTAATATCATTAATTTTTTGATTGAAAAATGCAGCAATAGCCTCAAGTTTCACTGGAAGTTTTCTGGAGGCATTCCATTAAGTTACTTGGGTGTAGCAGACGATCAATGCAAGCACACACATACACTAGCATCATTTTAGCATCACCAAATCCCAAAACCTTCATGTCTTTGGAAGGAAACTGGAGCACATTGTGAAAACCCACTACGAAAACATGCAAACTCCATGCAGGAAACATCAGGGGCGTGTCTCCCTGCAAGGCGGCAGCACTACCGCTCCTCCACCGTGCCAGCCCCACATGTGTAATTATTAACAATATTCATTATTTAAATGAAGTTAATGATTTATCTGTAAAATGTAACATACATACTTTAATGCATTTCATCATGTAAGTGATATTAAATATAAATCTGAGGATTCTAAATGTGCGGAGAGCTGGAATATTATAAATGTAATGTGTTCTGTGTTGGAATTGCTGCAGTGATATTAAATATAAATCTGAGGATTCTAAATGTGCAGAGAGCTGGAATATCATAAATGTAATGTGTTCTGTGTGGCAATTGCTGCTTGCCGCTGCTGTCAGTTCAGGAGGAAGCCCCAGAAGCACATAGCGATTAACAACTGGGTCAGTTTTAAGATGACGTTTACGATGGTCTAGTTTAATGATGAAATAAACAATGAGATTAAAGCCGACGCAGAAGATGGTATGAGAGACCTTTAAAATGTATCGTGTCATTACGTTGGAGAATATGCAACACTAGAATATAAAAGCACCACATTATTTTGGCATTTTGCTTGACAATATTGAACCATTCATTAAACATTGAAGCACGCACATCAATCCTGTACGATCTGCAAAGTGGCTTGTTTTCACATATAGGTAGTGAACAGAGACACTGATATCACATTCTGACTTGATCACAATATGCCCCATGATTTTTTTGCTGGTTCTGCATCTCACACACGCGTCATGTTAATTTCTGAATATGTGCTCGGAGGATATATCGAATGAATGCGTGGCAGCTATGATGCGTGCAAGGTAGTGTCTCCATAGACTGGACTTGTTTTTCCAGCACTTCCCACAAATGCTCGATCAGATTGAAATCGGGGGAATTTGGAGGCCAAGTCAACACCTTGAACTCATGTTCCTGAGACCATTCCTGAACAATTTTTGCAGTGGGGCGCAACACATTATCCTATTAAAAGAGGCTATAGTCATCAGCGAATGCTATTGTTATGAAGGGGTGTACGTGGTCTGCAACAATCTTTAGGTAGGTGGTATGTGTCAAAGTAAAATTTCAGCATGAATGCCAATACCTAAGGTTTACCAGAAGGACATTACTCAGAGCATGAAGCTGCTAGCTTGCCTTCCCATAGGGTATCCAAATTCCATCTCTTACTCAAGTAACCGATGCTCACACACACCTGACTGTCCAGATGATCTAAACGAAAGCATGGTTTTTCAGACCAGGCTACCTTCTTTCCATGCTGTGTGGTCCAGTTCTGACATTACCAAACCCATTAAAGGCGCTTTAAGCGGTGTGCAGGGATCATCATGGGCTTTCTGACTGGTCATTGGCTATGCAGCTCCTTATGCAGGAAGCTTCTATGCTTTGGGTGTTCTGACACCTTTCTGTTATGACCAGTGCTACATTTTTCAGCAATTTGTACTGCAGTAGCTCTTTGGGGTTGGCCAGACAATGTAGCCTTTATCCTCATGCCATCAATGAGCTTTAGGTGACTATAACTGTTTTCCCTCCTTGGACCACTTTTGGTAGGTACTAACTACTGCACACCTGAAATGCCCCACAAGACCTTCCGTTTTGGAGATACTCTCTCCCACTCTTGCCATCACAATTTGGCCTTCGTCAAAGTTACTCAGCTTCTTATGCTTGCCTATTTTCCCTGCTTCCCACTTGTCACCTTCAAGGAATGACTGTTCATTTGTAGCCTAATATATCCCATCCCTTGACAAGTTGCCATTGTTACAGGATAATCAAAATTATTCACTTCATCTGACAGTGGTTTAATGTTGGGGCTGATCAGTGTGTTTATATCGTATTTTTTTGAATGTGGAATGTACATACTTACTGAATCCTGTTGGAGTATCTAGGAGAAAACTCCTCCAATTTGAACTGATGGAAGGCCCAAAGTAAAAAATGTAGCAATCTGATCTGAATATTTGTTTTGTTAATACTGACCAATTGTTTTTATACTATTTTATTTATATTTTAAAGGGCCTCATTTTGAGGGTGTACTTCATTTTCCATGTTTGCAATATGCCTGCTGGTAACAATGAGCACAAGGACAATGTGGTACAATTGTTTCTGAATCATGCCCCAGCCTGCAGATTCTCATCCTTCATGTGTGGATTTTTATCCTTGGTGTCCCTTGCATATTAGGATTATAGGAAAATCTAAACAGACCTCATGTGAAAGAGTATAGATATGGTGTGTGAATTTGGCCTTCCCATTCAGGACTAGTTCATGCCTTGTACTTAATGTTGCCAGCATAGCTTCCTGCAACTATGGATTTGAAAATGAATAGATGGTTGTTTTAAATTTTTTTCTCCCTTTCATTGTTCATTTCATAATTAGCCTGCAGTACAATGCTATTCATCAAGTTTATTCCTGGTTCTACAAGTATATTAAATTGAGCAATAATCCTTTGCTTCTCCTTTGCACGTTTAGGAATTATCTTTGAGATTAGTGATGTCATGTATAAAATGGTGCGTATGCACAAAATGTTGCATGTGCCCATTTACAGGCTCACATTGAGATGAATAAAAATTAAACTTTGCATAAAGCTGTGCACATTTTTACGACAGCCTCAGACCATTTGTACACACTTTTGTGCTGGGTTTTGTAAACGGGTGGCACCCAACATCAAAGCAGTGCTACTGTTTCTGTATGATTGCCCTTTCCTTTTTTTAGATGCACATCCATGATACACGCCTTATCGAATACACCAAAATTAATTACATATTGTTTACAAATTTAAGGCACCTGATTGCAATCATTATGTAGTAATATAATGGTGCACAGAATAACCAAACTATTCATTATGTAGCAATATAATGGTGCACAGAATAACCAAACTATTCCAACTACCATGGAGGCTTTAGCGTTGTTAAGAAAACATTGCAAATGTAAGAATTAGAAGAGAGCATGTATTTAGAGATCAGACTGATTTCTTGTTCCATGATGATGACTGGCTTCTAAATCTATTTAGGTTTCCAAGAGCTATTCTCTTGGAGTTGTGAATTGAACTGAGGTCAGCTCTACAAAGGCAGACGTTGAGGAATTGTGCTCTTCCTGTTCCTTTGCAAGTTCTGTCCACCCTCTGGTTTTTAGCCACAGGGGCATTTAAGTGTAATCTGGCTCACTGATTCAGTATTTTGCAGTCATCACTGAGATGCAGCATGCCAGCTATATGAAATAGTATTATCCACTTGTCATTCAGATATACAAGATACGATTTCTGTACACTGGTTGAAGAGGCAAACATCAAAGCGCTATTCGCAGCAACGTCTGGTTTTCCAAATGTAATCGGAGCAGTCGACTGCACAAACATTGTTGTAAAGGCACCTTCAGAGAATGAATTTGCGTATGTAAATAGAAAGTATTTCCATTCCATTAATGTGCAAATTATCTGTGATGTGAAAATGTTTCACATTAATGTTGAGGAGGTAGCCTGGTTCAACTCATGAGTCATTCATTCTGAGAAACAGTAATGTAGGAAACAAACTTAAAAATGTTTTGTGCGATGGTTCTCAGTAAAATAAGACATTTAATATTATCCCTTTGGTCAAAATTATAAGTTATTTGTATGATGTAGCTATATAACATGTTTACTTAGGTTGCAACGGGTACCCTGCTGAAGAGGTGGCTTCTCAACCTGCTTGCCAACCCATTAACTGAAACAAAAATGTTATAATGACCTCTACTGTCAGGCTCGGGTAATGCTAGAACATATTATTGGGTAGCTTAAGGGTCATTGGCGCTGCCTGGACAGGACATGTAGTGCTGCTCTGTAGTCCACAGAAAATGTGTAGCATTATGCAAGCATATAGCGTGATGTATAATGTGGCACACAATCGTGGCTTGCCCGTACCTGAAGAGATTTGGTATGATGAACCTGAAAATGACACACCAGTTGATCAGCCAAATTGGATAGTATTACAACTTTGTTTGACTATAAGTGGCAGAATTTAAAAACGGGTAATTCAGATGCAGCATTTCTTTTTTTTTTTTTTTTTTTTTTTTACCACTTCATTTTATTTGTGGTCAGTATCAGATAGTACTGCATTTATGTTCTTAATTCCTGTCTCCGCCATCTGTTACAGCATCCACTATTGCATTTTGTGACTCCAGAACAGCGTCCATCAGCACACAACCAGATGGTCGCCCAGTGGTTTGTGAGGCAGGGGTGTGTGTGTGCAGCCTGCATGTGAAGATGTAGAGTGGCACGATCACTGCCTGGAGTTGTGTCCCTGGCACAGGGATCCCCTTTTGTAATATTGTCTGAAACAGTATAAATAATAATTCCATATTTGCTTCATGCTTGTTTGTCTTTTTAAATATCTAAATTTTTTACTCCAGTATGGATAATGGTAAGGGGAAAAAAATTTAAACTCCTCCTCACCCAATAGTAAAATGCTACTTGTCAGTTTCTCACTAATACTTGCAGCAGCTTGCTGTTGGCAGCTCAGTGTTGAGACTCAGACGTGTCGCGACTCGCCTTTTCATATCAGCTTTGATATCTGACCACTTCTTTTTTAAATTTTGGCCACTGTATTGCCTCCACCATGCATGAGCTCCACCATGAATGAGCTGTACGTCAGTTTCGCATTTGCAAAACACTAAACTGATGGGGCTATTTATATTGATTTGCATATTCAAATATGCAGAATTCTGGGAGGAACTGAGGTGTGTCTGTAGGCTCATGCATATGCATAAAAACTCATAGTGATTGGAATTTATAAAGGGAAAGTGAATAGAAACTTGCTTACACACATTTTTATGCATCTGAATTTTTTTTGTGTGTAAGCACATTTCTGGTTTTGTCCGTACACCATGTTTTAGTGTCAGTTCTGCACAAAGCATTATACATGAGGCCCTAGTTCACATTTAGGAAGACAGTTTTAAGTAAACAAATGGGAGAAAGCGACATGTCCCTCCACCTTTGCTGAATTTGACCAGAGGAAAGTTAAAATCAAGTCATTAAAAGCAAATTAATTTTTGAGTCCAGCGATATATTCTCCTTCTTTTGGAAATTACATACATGTCCTGGTCTCTGAAACCCGGAAATATAACAGCCCCACCTTATACAGGAGACAACATGGAAAACACCCTTGTGTAGAAGTTCTTTTATACAATCATTTTCAACATGATTGTCCCCGAAGACCATGGTTTGCAGCAACCATGGTTTACTGAATTGATTTGGTGCTGATGCCCATAGTATTTTCTTATATCTCAATGGTCATGAATTGTACTTTGGGACACTTCGTCTTAGGGCAAGAGATGTATTATTTGTCGCAACCCTGTTTTTTGTGTTGTAATTATTATATTGGGTAAGGCTACATCTTTATAACTAGAATGATTTAATTTTGCTCTGGGATTGGTAATGTGTTGAATCATGAGTGTATTGGTTTATTTAAATATGAATGTGAGTACTGTACAGGGGGTTATGTTATTCTTCACAATATCCCATATTTAACACTCCATAATTCCATAATAATTATTGTCTTTTTATTTGTTTTGATTTATTGAGTTCTATATAGTGTTAAGGAATCATCCTACTTTTGATATGAGGTACAGTGGGATGCAAAAGTTTTTGCAACCTTGTTAATAGTCATTATTTTCCTGTATATAAAAAATGTCAGTTAAATCTATACTAATAAAAGGCAAAGCCCTGACTGACTCACTCACTCACTCACTCACTCACTCACTGACTCATCACTAATTCTCCAACTTCCTGTGTAGGTAGAAGGCTGACCCCATCTTCACGAAATTTGGTAGGTGGCTTCCCTGCGCTAACCAAAACCGATGTACGTACTTATTTCGGTGGTATGACGCCACTGTCAGCCGCCATATTGAACTTTCCAACGTCACTAATTCTCCAACTTCCCGTGTAGGTAGAAGGCTATAATTTGACAGGCTAATTCCATACAGCTTACTTACAAAAGTTAAGCAGGTTTCATTTCGAAGTTCTACGCGTAACGGTCATAACGGTCAACAACGTCCGCCATGTTGAACTTTCTTATTTTGGCCCCATCTTCTCGAAATTTGGTAGGCGGCTTCCCTGCACTAACCGAAACCAATGTACGTACTTATTTTGGTGGTATGATGCCACTGTCGGCCGCCATATTGAACTTTTCAACAGTCTTTGTTACTTATGGGCCCATCTTCAAGAAATTTGGTACACGGGTTCCCAACGCTAACTGAATCCTACTTACGTACATATATACGTCCATAGCCTGCAGCTCGGTCACCGTGTGAGGTGGCGTTGGGTCCCCCATCCCAACGCCTCCCACGTTGTTAGCTGCCTGCCTATATAAGACCGTCCGTCGCTCCGATCTCTACATTCCCTTCCTTGCATTGCCACGGGATTCACGTCTCCCTACTGATAACTACAGCCTTTTTGTTTAATCCACAGCTTCTCTGCTGTTTTATTGTTTGTTTATTACAATTATAGTTATTGTATAGGTATTTTAGACTTACTTTACATTTCTCAGGTACCCATTTCCTTTATCATTCCAACCCCCATTACCATGTCTATTGAGGTGATCACTATCGATTAAAGAAATGTCACTTACCGAGTGGTTTCCATGCTCGGAGATGGCACCTACCTTTTCCATTCTCTTTGTTACATATTTTGTCTTATGTATTGAATGACTGGGACAGGTTCAAGGTGTGGACTGATGACGGTACAGGAGATAATTATACTACACAGGAGCACTATAAGATGAAACTGGTTGTGTGCTTACAACGCTTGACAGATGCCGAATGTCACTTCAACACAACAAATCCTGCAAATACTGTCATAATTGAAACAAACCATGAAACTCAAACTGATTATGACAGCAGCAATCCAAGCTGTCAGATTTGAGACAAGATTACTGTTCACATGGCCAACTGTAAGTTGCATGCTCAAGAGTAAGCTCAGCGCACAGCTTGGTCATGTTACAACCGGAGGGCCGAACTGACAACATGGTATACAAAAAGATCCTTAACAATCAATTACTGGCATATTTTCCCTCAGTTTAAAAAGGTTTAATTTTCTTCTTAATAAAAATTTTAATGCAGTACTTCGCTGCTGCGAAGCGCGGGTATTTTGCTAGCATATCATATGGGAGACACACACAGTGATATTTGAGAAGTGATATGAAGTTTATTGGATTTACAGAAAGTGTGCAATAATTGTTCAAACAAAATCAGGCAGGTGCATAAATTTGGGCACCACAAAAAAGAAATGAAATCAATATTTAGTAGATCCGCCTTTTGCAGAAATTACAGCCTCTAAACGCTTCCTGTAGGTTCCAATGAGAGTCTGGATTGTGGTTGAAGGTATTTTGGACCATTCCTCTTTACAAAACATCTCTAGTTCATTCAGGTTTGATGGCTTCCGAGCATAGGCAGCTCTCTTTAACTCACACCACAGATTTTCAATTATATTCAGGTCTGGGGACTGAGATGGCCATTCCAGAACGTTGTACTTGTTCCTCTGCATGAATGCCTTAGTGGATTTTGAGCAGTGTTTCGGGTCGTTGTCTTGTTGAAAAATCCAGCCCCGGCGCAGCTTCAGCTTTGTCACTGATTCCTGGACATTGGTCTCCAGAATCTGCTGATACTGAGTGGTATCCATGCGTCCCTCAACTTTGACAAGATTCCCAGTTCCTGCACTGGCCACACAGCCCCACAGCACGATGGAACCATCACCATATTTTACTGTAGGTAGCAGGTGTTTTTCTTGGAATGCTGTGTTCTTTTTCCTCCATGCATAACGCCCATTGTTATGCCCAAATAACTCAATTTTAGTTTCATCAGTCCACAGCACCTTATTCCAAAATGGCTTGTCCAAATGTGCTTGAGCATACATCAAGCGGCTCTGTTTGTGCTGTGGGCGGAGAAAAGGCTTCCTCAGTATCACTCTCGCATACAGCATCTCCTTGTGTAAAGTGTGCTGAATGGTTGAACGATGCACAGTGACTCCATCTGCTGCAAGATGATGTTGTAGGTCTTCGGTGCTGGTCTGTGGGTTGACTCTGACTGTTCTCACCATTCGTTGCTTCTGTCTATCCGAAATCTTTCTTGGTCTGCCACTTCGAGCCTTAACTTGAACTGAGCCTGTGGTCTTCCATTTCCTCAATATGTTCCTAACTGTGGAAACAGACAGCTTAAATCTCTGGGACAGCTTTCTGTATCCTTCCCCTAAACCATGATGGTGAACAATCTTTGTCTTCAGGTCATTTGAGAGTTGTTTTGTGACCCCCATGTTGCTACTCTTCAGAGAATTAAAGAAGGAGGGAAACTTACAATTGACCCCCTTACATACTCTTTTTCATTATAGGATTCACCTGTGTATGTAGGTCAGGGTCACTGAGCTTACCAAGCCAATTTGAGTTCCAATAATTAGTTCTAAAAGTTTTGGAATCAATAAAATGATAACGGTGCCCAAATTTATGCACCTGCCTGATTTTGTTTGAACAATTATTGCACACTTTCTGTAAATCCAATAAACTTCATTTCACTTCTCAAATATCACTGTGTGTGTCTCCTGTATGATATATTTAACTGACATTTTTTATCGTGACAACCAACGATTTATACAGGAAAATAATGACTATTAACAAGGTTGCCCAAACCTTTGCATCCCACTGTGTTTCCATAGCTTTACATTTTGGGTAATTCATTCCAACAAGTGTTTGTTCGATATGAAATACATTTGATTGTGCAAATTGTACTGTGATGTGGGGTACTATATAGAGTACAATGAGTTTTACAGTGGCTTGCAAAAGTATTTGGCCCCCTTGAACTTTTCCACATTTTGTCACATTACAGCCACAAACATGAATCAATTTTATTGGAATTCCACGTGAAAGACCAATACAAAGTGGTGTACACGTGAGAAGTGGAACGAAAATCATACATGATTCCAAACATTTTTTACAAATAAATAACTGAAAAGTGGGGTGTGCGTAATTATTCAGCCCCCTGAGTCAATACTTTGTAGAACCACCTTTTGCTGCAATTACAGCTGCCAGTCTTTTAGGTAGGGTATGTCTCTACCAGCTTTGCACATCTAGAGAGTGAAATCCTTGCCCATTCTTCTTTGCAATACAGCTCCAGCTCAGTCAGATTAGATGGACAGCGTTTGTGAACAGCAGTTTTCAGATCTTGCCACAGATTCTCGATTGGATTTAGATCTGGACTTTGACTGGGCCATTCTAACACATGGATATGTTTTGTTTTAAACCATTCCATTGTTGCCCTTGCTTTATGTTTAGGGTCGTTGTCCTGCTGGAAGGTGAACCTCCGCCCCAGTCTCAAGTCTTTTGCAGACTCCAAGAGGTTTTCTTCCAAGATTGCCCTGCATTTGGCTCCATCCATCTTCCCATCAACTCTGACCAGCTTCCCTGTCCCTGCTGAAGAGAAGCACCCCCAGAGCATGATGCTGCCACCACCATATTTGACAGTGGGGATGGTGTGTTCAGAGTGATGTGCAGTGTTAGTTTTCTGCCACACATAGCGTTTTGCATTTTGGCCAAAAAGTTCCATTTTGGTCTCATCTGACCAGAGCACCTTCTTCCACATGTTTGCTGTGCCCCCCACATGTCTTGTGGCAAACTGCAAACGGGACTTCTTATGGTTTTCTGTTAACAATGGCTTTCTTCTTGCCACTCTTCCATAAAGGCCAACTTTGTGCAGTGCACGACTAATAGTTGTCCTATGGACAGATTCCTCCACCTGAGCTGTAGATCTCTGCAGCTCGTCCAGAGTCATCATGGGCCTCTTGGCTGCATTTCTGATCAGCGCTCTCCTTGTTCGGCCTGTAAGTTTAGGTGGACGGCCTTGTCTTGGTAGGTTTACAGTTGTGCCATACTCCTTCCATTTCTGAATGATCGCTTGAACAGTGCTCCGTGGGATGTTCAAGGCTTTGGAAATCTTTTTGTAGCCTAAGCCTGCTTTAAATTTCTCAATAACTTTATCCCTGACCTGTCTGGTGTGTTCTTTGGACTTCATGGTGGTGTTGCTCCCAATATTCTCTTAGACAATCTCTGAGGCCGTCACAGAGCAGCTGTATTTGTACTGACATTAGATTACACACAGGTGCACTCTATTTAGTCATTAGCACTCATCAGGCAATGTCTATGGGCAACTGACTGCATTCAGACCAAAGGGGGCTGAATAATTACGCACACCCCACTTTGTTGTTATTTATTTGTAAAAAATGTTTGGAATCATATATGATTTTTGTTCCACTTCTCAAGTGTACACCACTTTGTATTGGTCTTTCACGTGGAATTCCAATGAAATCGATTCATGTTTGTGGCTGTAATGTGACAAAATGTGGAAAAGTTCTAGGGGGCCGAATACTTTTGCAAGCCACTGTATATACAGGTTTGTTTATCTATTGATATGCATCTAGTGTATCTAACAAATATAAAATGTTACCTTGTATATAATTAACATGTGTATGTATTGTTATCTAAAAAGTGTATATGGTTTGGGTGTGGTGGTCAGGGCTGCTTTCCTAACACATCATGAATCAGTGTGGTTAGTGTACTCGGTGACAAGTCATTATCCTGTCCACATTTGGTCCCTGCCTAGCAACCAGTACTGCTGTCATTGCCTTCATTGACTGTTTAATTGATCAATTGTTTCTTTTTGACAAGGAGGAACAGTACAGAAGGTATGACCGAATTGGCCAGTATGAAAACTACAATCCAACTCGGGAAACTGAAAGACATCCATACCCTGAACAACCAGAGCGGCCCTGCTCTCGAGGCAGTCAGTATTCAGACAGACCTCCTTCACGGTGAGTTTTACTTTACTGCTGCAGAGTTTTTTGGGAAGAGAGCCTATAAGTGCAAAAGTACTTATTCCTCGTGAAAGTCCTACTTTTCTGAATGACAAAAGATTTGTACACATATTTAATCAGTTGGTATTTTTAATTAACGCTGTAACAATGTATTTCCAAAGTCAAAATAAACCATTTTCTGTGGATATTTACAGTCATGGCCAAAATTATCGGCACCCGTGGAATTTTCCCAGAAAATGCACCATTTCTCCCAGGAAATTGTTGCAATTACAAATGTTTTAGTATACACATGTTTATTTCCTTTATGTGCATTGGAACAACACAAAAAAAACAGAGAAAAAAAGCCAAATATGACATGTCACACAGAACTCCAAAAATGGGCCGGACAAAATTATTGGCACCTTTTCAAAATTGCGGTTAAATCGTTTTATTTCAAGCATATGGTGCTCATTTGAACTCGCCTGTGGCAAGAAACAGGTGCTGGTAATATAGTAATCATCACACCTGAAGTCAGTTAAAATAGAAAAAAGTTGACTCAACCTTTCTCTTGTGTGTCTGAGTGTGCCACACTAAGCATGGACAACAGAAAGAAGAGCAGAGAATTGTCTGAGGACTTGAACAAAAATTGTGGAAAAATATCAACAATCTCAAGGTTACAAGTCCATCTCCAGAGATCTTCATGTTCCTTTGTCAACTGTACGCAACATAATCAAAACGTTCACAGCACATGGCACTGTAGCTAATCTCCCTAGACCTGGACAGAAGAGAAAAATTGATAAAAGACTGCAACGAAGGATAGTCCGAATGGTGGATAAACAGCCCCAAACAACTTTTAAACATATTCAAGCTGTTCTGCAGACTCAGGGTGCAACATTGTCAGCTCAAACTATCTGTCAACATCTGAACGAAATGAAACGCTATGGCAAGAGAGCCAGGTGAGCCCCACTTCTGACACAGAAACATAAAAAAGCCAGACTGGAGTTTGCCAAAATGTACTTGAGGCAGCCAAAATCTTTCTGGGCGAACGTCTTGTGGACAGATGAGACCAAGGTAGAGCTTTTTGGTAAGCCTCATCATTTTACTGTTTATAGAAAATGGAATGAGGCCTGCGAAGTAAAGAACACAGTACCTACAGTCAAACATGGTGGAGGTTCTAAGATGTTTTGGGGATGTTTTGCTGCCTCTGGCACTGGACAATGACCCCAAACATACCTCTAAAAGCACCCAGAAATGGTTGAAGACAAAGTGCTGGAGAGTTCTGAAGTGGCCAGCAATGAGTCCGGATCTAAATCCGTTTGAACACTTATGAAGAGATCTCAAAATTGCTGTTGGTAGAAGGCACCCTTCAAATTTTGGAGACCTTGAGCAGTTTGCAAAAGAAGAGTGGTCGGAAATTCCAGTTGAGAGGTGTAACAAGCATGTTGATGGTTATAGGAAGTGCTTGATTTCAGTTATTTTTTCCAAAGGGCGTGCAACCAAATATTAAGATGAGGGTACCAATAATTTTGTCCAGCCCAGTTTTTGAGTTTTGTGTGAAATGATGTCAGATTTGGCTTTTTTCTCTGTTTTTTGTGTTGTTCCAATGCACATAAAGGAAATAAACGTGTATACAAAAACATTTGTAATTGCAACAATTTTCTGGGAGAAAAATTCCAGGGGTGCTGATAATTTCGGTCATGACTGTAAGTGAAGAAAAAAATGCAAAGGTTAGTGTTTGCATAAGTATTTAAACCTCTGTGCTTTGGAAGCTCCAAGCTTATACAAATGACAAATTAATCATAAACAACACAAAGGTGATAGTCACTTGATGATTATTAAACATAATTAGGTACTACTTGTGAGTCCTTTATATCTCTCTGGATTTAATAATCATCCTTTGTAAGGGAAATAGCCTTTGTTGGACAATCACTGCAAAAAAAGAATATAAAGGAACATTCTGCTGATGTAAGAAACAGTTATTGAAATGCAAGGTAGGAAATAACTACAAAACATAAAGAAGAGTTTGAATGTCCCGTTAAGCACTGTTGGATCAATCAGCAAAAAGTGGAAGGTTCATCACAGAAACCAGACTCTTACTAGAACAGGCTGTTCCTTAAAACTAAACATCAGAGCAAGATGCCAACTGGTAAGAGAGGCTAAAAATCCAACTGTCACTCTCAGAAGTCTGCTGTGATCTTTGGCTGAAACTGAAGTGAAGGAGCATGGGTCCACAATTTCAAGAGTTCTCCATAAAATAGGCCTGTATGGGAGGGTAGCAAGAAAGAAGCCATTCCTTAAGAAGGTCCACATAAAAGCATGTACAAAGCATGAGAAAGGCCCAATTAAGATGTGGGAGAAGGTTTTATGTTCAGATGAGACAAAAATTGAACCTTTTGGCCAGACTTCAAAGAGATACAGTATATGTGATGTCAAACTAACCCTGCCTATGCCTCGAGAATCACCATACCTTTGGTGAACTATGGTGGTGCAGCAATCTTGTCAGAGTTGACGACGCAATGAATGTACACAAATATTTCACAATATTGCTGGAGAACCTGTTACAGTCTGATATGAACCTACTGCTTATGAGAAGCTTAAGGCCAAAGTGACACTGAAATTTCTCAAAAAGAGAAAGGTAAATGTTTTGGAATGGCCAAGTTAAAGCTCTGACCCCGTGGCACTATTTGAAAGCTTCAGCCCAGAGACGCCATCCTACCAGCTTATAGGATCTCTATAAATTCTGCCAAGAAGAATTGGGAAGAATACAATACAGTACAATTTTATTTTTTTGTATAGCCCAAAATCACACAAGAATTGCCGCAATGGGCTTTAACAGGACCTCTTTCTTGACAGCCCCCCAGCCTTGACTCTCTAAGAAGACAAGGAAAAACTCCCAAAAAAAACCCCATGTACTGAGAAAATGGAAGAAACCTTGGGAAAGGCAAATTCAAAAAGAGACCCCTTTCTAGGTAGGTTGGGCATGTAGTGGGTGTCAAAAAGAAGGGGGGTAATATAATACAGTACAATACACAGAACAGAACAAATCCTCATTACAGTATAAAAATAAAAATTTTAGAAGTACAGAGTAAAATTTAACAGTAGATGATATCACATAATATGATTTGGATTTGTTTAGAGTCCTGGAGACCTCATTCATCAAGCTGCCTCCCCCATTTGGCCATTCCAAAGAGTCACTCCTGAATAATGTGCAAAACTGGTATATTCTTAACCCCAAAAAATTAAGTATGTTATTGCTGTTATTATAGCAAAAGCGTTCTCGACAAAGTATTAATGTGTAGGGCTTGAATACAGATGTAAACACTAACTTTTGAGTTTTTTTTTCCATTTATCTATGTACAGAAAATTGTTATTTTGACTTTGGAAATGTATTGTTACAACATAAGAGCTCACACTAAAAATGCTGAATGGATAAATGTGTACAAATCTTTTGTCATGCACAAAAATTACAATAACTTTCAAGGGGATTCAAAACTGTTGTCTGCCACTGTTAAGTGCATGTTTTTGAAAATATTATGTATAATAATTACCTGCTTAAAGTTCACTTCTGTCTTATGTAGCAGACAAGGTCATTCTGAAGATTACTACCAAAGAGGAGCTCCCAGTGCCTTTGATTACTACTATGGAGGTACTGTAAACATCTTGGTTTTCATCAACAAGATTGATATAATTTGCTGGCTTTTCTTAAATTTTTTACAGAACAATCGTTTCTTAAGTTACTTGCAAATTTATTAACTTTCTAACATGCTTTTGCTAAATTATTATTGATGGAGTAAATCATTAGATATTTGTTATAAGAACTAGTTATTTTTTGTTTCACTTTAGAAGTTGTTTGGCATTTTTTATAATTGAAGTCCATTCCTTTCTTGAGTAATCATTTATTTTATTCCAAATGTTAATTTTGCTTATGCAAGAGTTACCAAGACATATTGACCTCAGCCAATGTAATGTTAAAGTTATGACGCACAGTGTAATTTAAAGACAGGTATATAGAGAGGTTTTTATTTCATATGTTATTTTAATTAAAATGTGTTCCAACCTATCCTAGATCCTAGTCTTTGGGATCCCCGATATGATCCAGCTGCCTATGATCCTCGATATCATGAATATTATGATCCACGTTATTGGTACTATGATCTAGAAGCTTACAGACGCAGGGATCCATATTACAGCCAGCATTACCCCAGGTATTTTGTTTTCTTTATCAAAAAGCCCATTTTTCTTAATGATTCTTTCACTGATTAGATTGATTTGCATTGAATTTTTTTGAAGCTCAATTTATACTTATTAGAACATTAGAAATATTTTAATAAGAACAGATCAATCAGCCTAATAAAGCTATGTTTGTAATACCTCCAAAATAAAATTGAGTTTTCAATGTCACTAGAGTCCTACAGTCTAACTGTTGTACAAATTTAGCATTAACAAGTTTTCAACTACACCCTGGTGTTCCTTTTTTTAACTCATTTTAAACCACAGCCTTCGATCCACTGTGGCACTTTTTTTCATAATATTAAACATTTCAGTCCTGTCACCTCTTAATCTCCATTTGCTTAAAATTAAAGGGTTTAGTTACTTTAATATTTCCTCCTAACCCATACCCTGAAGTCATTGAGTCAACCTAGATGCTCTTCTCTGAGCTGTTTCTGTAGTGCTTCTATGTATTTTGTATATCCTGTAGACCAAACCTGCATGCAGAACTCCAGGTGAGATCTCAGTAATGTATTTAAAAATTAAATCATAATGGCTTCTGATCACTACCCAGACATTGATAAGAGAGTTTCTTATAAGCAGTATTTTCAAGTTTCATACCACCCATTTTGTTTTCAAATCTAACATTTTTACTTCCTACTTGTATTAAATCCTTATAGTTACTCACCTTAAATTTTATCTGCCCAAGCTGTCAAAATCCCTCTGTAAGGATGCATTCTAGAAATTTTACCACTCCCCCTAGGTTAGTACCAGCAACAAATTTAACCTGCTTTTCATTGATATTCCTATCATATTCATTTATATACGAGGTGTGATCAAAAATACGGTGAATGTTTTAAAAAAGAAGCTACTAGTTACCCTCAAAATACTCTCCTCCACTTCAAATGCACTTATCCCAATGCTCCTGCCACTTTGTGAAGCAATTCTGGAAGTTTTCTTTCAAGAAGTCTTTAGTTGGGCTCTCATGGCTGCCTGGATATCTTCAGTGGATTGAAATCTTTTGCCTTTCATGGTCATTTTCAATTTAGGGAACAGCCAGAAGTCGCATGGTGCCAGATCTGGCAAATGAGGTGGATGCTGACACAGCCTAATGTTTTTATTCGACAGAAATTGTCATACAAGAAGCGCTGTGTGACAAGGAACGTTGTCATGATGAAGAATGAAACAGTTTTCAGCATTTTTCTCGGTTATTGATGTTGGACGTCCTAATCTATTCTAATCTTCTGCTGAATCACATCCATTGCAAAATCGATCTAATCACTTGTAAACAGTCTTAATTGTCAATGCAGTGTCACCATAAACCGATTTTAACATCTGATGGGTTTCCTAAGCTTTTTTCAGTTTGAAACAAAATTTCATGTTAATGTGTTGCTTGATATCCATTATTAACGACAAACTTGGAAAAAAACACTTGAACTCAACAGTGGCTCACAATCTAGGCTCTAGGATGGACATGTCAGAATCTGCATTGAATTGTTTTGCGTTGCTTTTGGATGGTGCTCTGCATCAACATTCACTATACTTTTTGATCACACCTCGTACTCTGTGTGTGTGTGTATAAATATATACTGTACATACACATACAGAGTGCTATTTAAACTTTTGAGCACCCCTGATAAAAATCACTTATACCTTGCTAAGCTTTTGAGGCAGCAAGTTCATTCTAACATACTTTATAACTTATGGAAACAGCAACATTTCAGTAGTGAAATTGGACCAACAGAACCAATTTAATGTGCATTTAAACAAAAATAGGCAGGTGCATAAATTTGGGCACCCCAAATGAATAATCCCATCAATATTTAGTAGAGCCTCATTTTGTTGAAATACCAGCCTGTAGACTCCTCCTATAGCCACTGAGAAGTCCCTGAATTCTGTCTGGTGGTATTTTGGACCATTCATCCATACAAAATGCCTCTAGTTCAGTCAGGTTTTCCATATAAAATGCCTCCTGTTCTGTCACATTTGATAGCTTCCAAGTGTGGACAGCCTGCTTCAAATCAATCCATACATTTTTAATGATGTTCTAGTCTGGGGACTGGGATGGCCATCCTAGAAGACTGTGCTTGTGCCTCTGCATAAATTCCTTGGTAGATTTTGAACGATGCTTTGGATCGTTGTCATGCTGCAACATCCAACCCCAGCGTAACATCAACTTTATGACTGACTCTTGAACATTCTTGTCAAGAATCTGCAGATACTGAGAGGAATTCATGCGGCCCTCAACTTTAACAAGGTTTCCAGTATATGTGCTATCCACACAGCCCCATAACATGATGGACCCTCCACCAAACTTTACAGAAGGCAGCAGGTTCTTCTCCTGGAATGCTGTGTGTTTTATTTCGCCATGCATGGCGCCTCTGGTTGTGACCAAATAACCCTACCTTAGTCTCATCTGTCCATAGTATTTATTTCCCCAAAATGTTTCTGGCTTGCCCAGATGTGCTTTTGCATATCTCATGTGACTTTTCTTGTGGTGAGTACTCAGAAAAGGCTTTTTGCACATCACCCTTCCACCGAGCTGTTCCCGGTGCAAAGTGCGCTGGACTGTGGAACAATATACAGGGACATCATCATCAGCCAGACGTTCTTATAGCTCTCGGGAGGTGGTCTCTGGTTTGTCTGTGACCATTTGAACCAGCCTTCGGCTGTGCCTTTCAGATATCTTTCTTGGCCTACCACATCTTTCCTTCACAAGGACTGTTCCTGTGGCCTTCCATTTCTTACCTATATTTCTGACTGTGGAGACAGACAGTCTAAACCTTAAACCTAATAAATACAACTGGCATTTTGGAAGAGAATATTTTTGCAAATAGATGATTTTTAATGGATTACATCATGATGATGTGTGGTCTTTTTTCCTAATGTACAGTGCATCTGGAAAGTATTCACAGCGCATCACTTTTTCCACATTTTGTTATGTTACAGCCTTATTCCAAAATGGATTAAATTAATTTTTTTCCTCAGAATTCTATACACAACACCCCATAATGACAACGTGAAAAAAAGTTTACTTGAGGTTTTTGCAAATTTATTAAAAATAAAAAAACTGAGAAATCACATGTACATAAGTATTCACTGCCTTTGCCATGAAGCTCAACATTGAGCTCAGGTGCATCCTGTTTCTCCTGATCATCCTTGAGATGTTTCTGCAGCTTAATTGGAGTCCACCTGTAGTAAATTCAGTTGATTGGACATGATTTGGAAAGGCACACACCTGTCTATATAAGGTCCCACAGTTGACAGTTCATGTCAGAGCACAAACCAAGCATGAAGTCAAAGGAATTGTCTGCAGACCTCCGAGACAGGATTGTCTCGAGACACAAATCTGGGGAAGGTTACAGAAAAATTTCTGCTGATTTGAAGGTCCCAATGAGCACAGTGGCCTCCATCATCCGTAAGTGGAAGAAGTTCGAAACCACCAGGACTCTTCCTAGAGCTGGCCCGCCATCTAAACTGAGCGATCGGGGGAGAAGGGCCTTAGTCAGGGAGGTGACCAAGAACCCGATGGTTACTCTGCCAGAGCTCCAGAGGTCCTCTGTGAAGAGAGGAGAACCTTCCAGAAGGACAACCACCTCTGCTGCAATCCACCAATCAGGCCTGTATGGTAGAGTGGCCAGACGGAAGCCACTCCTTAGTAAAAGACACATGGCAGCCCACCTGCCTTATATGGGCAGGCACTTAATTACGTGGGAGGCGTGATGATGCGGGACGCAACTCCGCCTCACAATGCGACCGAGCTGCAGGCTATGGCCGTATATATGGATGAAAGTAGGTTCCAGTTATGACCGTTACGCGTAGAATTTCGAAATGAAACCTGCCTAACTTTTTTAAGTAAGCTGTAAGGAATGAGCCTGCCAAATTTCAGCCTTCTACCTACACGGGAAGTTGGAGAATTAGTGATGAGTCAGTCAATCAGTCAGTCAGTGAGGGCTATATATAAAATGAATCCAAAATAACACTTTATTTAAACAGTCAAACCATTAGGTTTTCCCCTTTTTTTTCGTCTGTAAAAAGTGACTTTTAGTCTTGGTTAACCAGAATACTAATTAATCACCATCACAAACATTTAAGAGAGAGCGCAGAGAGAAGTTCACATCAGCTATCATAATGCATGGTGAAACTCTCAAGACTAACTGTAAAACAAGCCCATGCTGTCAGTTATAAAAGTTTTTTTGTCTGTGACTCCCTAACTACAATGTTTGTAATTCGTAGGAAATGTTACTCATGGACATTAATCTTCTTTTGCTGCTGGACTTGTCTATATGAGCCTGATACAAAAAATATAACACATTCTCTTTATTACGTAAACTGGGAAGAGTGAGCCATTGTGTGTTCCAGTTAGAGAGAAGTTGAAAGTGCTGTGCTGATTAGAGATACATTTTGCTATTGATGGGGCCAATGATATGCTAATAAAGTATAAATCCAAACCAAGCAACTGCAGCGTATGTATGGTTGTATGTATGTATGGTTGTATGTATGGTTGTATGGTTGTATGGTTGTATGTATGTATGGTTGTATGGTGTTACATTTAATGCTCAATTTAGTGGAAAGTTTATAGCTCTTGAACATCAAATTGTGTTCAACAGGTGTCTCTCAGTAGTGCCATGCTTGATTGATGTAAGAAACTTCTAAACATTTTAGAAAGAGCTTATTAGAACTTCATGGAATTCCTTGTTACATCAGCAAAAATACCTCACTGTCATTATGAATACATTGGTATGCTGTGCAACTAGTGAAAGTTTCAGTCAAGGCTGGAAGTGAAGATGCCAGATTGAAGTAAAGTTTTTCTAGCTTGGATTCAATTTGTATCAAATCCCCACTTTCCTGCCAAACCTGATGACATTTTTTAGGAAGACATTGCCAGAATGAGGAAAGCACACTGGAAGCTAGACTTAAAGGATGTAGAAGCCTACAAGAAACGTCTCCAAACATCTGTTTTGGTTTTTGATTGCCTCTCAGCTATTTGAAAGCTAGGAAGTTCAACTGATGTGAAGTTCATTCGATTTACTTAATTTGGGAACTTGAACACAACATGTTTAAGATACGTTGTATATTAAAAGTTGTTTTTCTTTTTATTGTAAACTAAATACAGGGACCAACAAAAATAGACCTTGCTTTACTTGTTTTTTAACATAATCTGTGGGATTCTTTGCTACAAAAGCCTAGTGATCAGATTTAAATTTAATCAGTGCATTTTAGTGAAAAATTAATACAGCTGTGAGAATTGTTTCTCAAATGTAAACTGTTTTCTCTTTCACTTGAACAGGCGTGAAGGATATGATGATCGCTGGCAGTATGATCCTCGTTATGATTCAAGTTTTGATGATGAGTTTGTGAAGCGGAGAGAGCCCTATGGTGATGAATGTGACCGACGAAGTGTCCACAGTGAGCATTCAGCCCGGAGTGTGCATAGCACCCGGAGCCAAAATAGTCGCAGGAGTAGCTTCAGCTCTCGATCTCAGCAGGTAAAACACACATAATCTGTTAGCCCTTTTAAATTTGAAAAGAAGTATGTAGATGTGGAAGAATCAAAATAATATCTCTGACATACATTACTGGTAAACACATATTAGCATTGTGTGCACATTGCTCTGAGCATTAGGTTTCACTGTAATTTTAAAAATAAGTTTGAATGCTACTGAGAACTCTATATTGGTATTGTGTGAAATTAAAATTGTTGTCAACAAACTATGAAAAGAGGACAATGTTAAAAATGTGTTATTGTTTTAAAAATAGTTCTTATTTCAAAAGTGTGTTTTCTGCCTTTACTGTTTTTTTTCCTTTTTCTCTTACACTTGTTTTTTTCTAGGAATGCCAAGTCATATTTCTTAAGTAAGGTTTACCTGTCTTCATATGGCCAGTTTCTTAATCACAAGTTATTTCTTCCATGTCCCTGAACGGTTTGGTTTATTACTATCCTTTTTTCTTTTAATGTTATTGATTTTATTAAAAGCACACAACATTCCATACAAATAGATAAATTTTTACAAAAATAGGATCAAAAACAAATCAACCCCCACCCCTGAGAAAGAGAGCATGGCCAGCAGAGTAGAACTTAAAGCTAGTAAAAATAAGTATAGATGAATTAATAAGTAAATAAAGGTCAATGGAGAAGAAAAAGAAATGGGGAGAGAATCTGCTTCCTCAGTGCCTTAAAAGCTTACTCAAAAATATTATTGGTTAGATCCTGCCAGGTTTTGAAAAACTTCTGCACAGATCCTCTAAGTGAGAATTTGATTTTTTCAAATTTCAAATAGTATATAATATCAGTTACCCACTGACTTAAAAGAGTTATCATTCTTCAAGTTGAGCAAGATAAGTCTACGTGCCAATAGTTTAGTAAAGGCAATTACAGTTAGTTTGCCCTTCTCCACTTTAAGCCCATCTGGGACTACACCAAACACAGCTGTTAATGGGTTAGGAGGGATTGTGACACCAGGGCTGTCTGAAAGGCATTTAAGATTTAGCCCAGAATGATGTTAATTTGGTGCAAGCCCAAAACATGTGACCCAGTGAGGCCAAAATTTGATTGCAGTGTTCGCAGGTTGGATCTTGCCCTCAACGCATTTTGGACAATTTTTAAACGAGACAGATGTGCTCGATATATAATTTTGAATTGAATAATTGTATGCTTTGCACATATGGAGCTTGAGTGAATTTTCTGCGTTGCTACCTTCCACTCCTTTTCTGAGATATTGAGTGAGAGATCCTTTTACCACTGTCCTCTTGGTTCTTTGAAAGGGAGAGACTGCAAAATGGTTTTATATATTGCAGAAATGCTTTCTGAGTCCTCGAGACTGATCAATATTTTTTCTAGCATAGAGGGAGGTGGGAGGTGAGGAAAATAAAATTGGGCAAGTTCTGTTGAACAAAGTTTTTGATTTGAAGGTAGTGAAAGAAATGTGTTGCTGGAAAGTTAAATTTGGAATGTAATTGTTCGTATGATGCAAAGACGTTGTCTATGTACAGATCTCGTAAGTGATTTAATCCCAAACGTTTTGCAGATATTAAAAACTGCATGTGTGTACGAGGGTGGAAAAAGGTGGTTCTCGTGCAGAGGTGCCACCGATAAAAGCTTCTCTGTCTTAAAATACTTCCTACATTGGTTCCATATTCTGATTGAGTGAAGCACAATTGGGTTGTTAGTATATTGGCGATAACTTGTATTTATTGGGGCGCAAAGCAAGGAATATAAAGAAATACTGCAGGATTTTATTTCTGTTGCGGACCAAGCCTGTGTATGTTCATCGATTTGTGTCCATGTACAGGGTTTTATAGTTTGTATGTTTGCTGCCCAGTAATAAAATTGAAAGTTAGGTAGAGCCATGCCACCTTCTGCCTTAGGTCTTTGTTGGGTCGCTCTTTGGGTACATGGATGTTTTGAATTCCAAATAAATGAGGTTATGGTTGAGTCTAATTTCTTAAATAATTTATTGATGTATATTGGAATGTTTTGAAATAAAAAGAGAAGCTTAGGAAGGATATTCATCTTAACAATGTTTATTCTTACAGCTAAAGTGAGATGAAGGGTTGACTATCTATGCAATTGTTGCTTAATTCTTTCCATACAGATGGAGAAATGTTGTTGATAAAGAGCTTTATGTTTCCTTGTGGGGTTTACCCCATGGTATTTAAATTGATCTGCAATGATAAAAGGGAAGGTGTCCAATCTAATATTGTGTGCTTGAAAATTCACTGGAAAGAGCACACTTTTATTCAAATTAATTCTGAGACCGGATCTTTTGAAATTCTGTTAGTGCTGTTAGGACTGCAGGCACAGTATTTTGTGGATCTGATATATACAGTATCATATTATCTGCATGTAGAGACATTTTCTGTTCAAGTCCTTCTCTGATAATCCCCTTTATCTCATAAGCATTTTGACAGTGAACTGCCAGTGGCTCTATGGCGATTGCGAATAGCAGTGGTGACAAGGGGCATCCTTGTCTGGTACCACGTTGTATTTTAAAGTAGTCTAAATTAATGTTGTTAATACAAACTGAAGCTTCTGGATTGGTATGTAGTAGTTTGATCCATGCACAAATGTTTGGGCCAATCTCAAATTTCTCCAATGTAGTGAAAAGGTAGTTCCATTCAATCATATCAAATGCTTTTTCTGCATCCAACGATATCACCTCTGGGGTGTTTGACTTTGCGGGTGAAAATATTACACTAAACAGGCGTCGCAGATTGGAAGCTAAGTGTTGGCCTTTAATAAATCCAGTTTGATCTTGTGATATTACTTTAGGCAGCACTTTCTCCATCCTTCTAGCTAGGACTTTGGCGAGTATCTTAACATTATTTAGAAGTGAAATTGGTCTGTATGATGCCCATTGTAATATGTCATTATTTTGTTTAGGAAAGACTGTGATTAATGCTTGGCGTAAAGTTTGAGGTAGAACTGTATTGTCTGTCGCGTCTGTGAATGTTGCTAATAAAAGGGTAGCTAGCTGAGTGGAGAATTTCTTATAAAATTCGACAGGGTAGCCATCAGGGCCTGCTGCTTTCCCACTCTGAAGTGACTTTATAGCATCTAGTAATTCTGATAGTGCTAAAGGTTTATCCGATTCCTCTGCACTGAGAGTATCTATTTGTGGTAATGTAATGCATCCAGAAATGCATTAGATTGTGTCTTCTTTAAACTCAGTAGAATACAAGGACTTGTAGTAGTTTCTAAATGTGTGCATTATATTTTTATGGTCACTGATTCTGTCCCTGTGTTGGTGATTGCTGGGATTGCATCGCAAACTTCTTGCTTGTGGATTTGTTGAACTAAGATCTTATTAGCTTTCTCTCCATGTCCGTAGTAATGATAGCTTGATTTAAAACTGAGTTGTTCAGTTTCTTTAGTTTTTAAGAGGTTAAGTTCTGAATGCAGAGCCTGTCTTTTCTTATGAAGAGCCTCACTTGGACACCTGGCATGTTCTTGATTTATTCTAGTAATTTTACTGGTTAGCTCTGATACCTTCTTGGCTTCCAATTTATTTCTTTGGGAAAGATATGAGAGCATCTGTTCTCTTAAGAAGGCCTTCAGGTGCTATCCTAAACTTTGTATTGAAACTTGCAGCATTTTAATTATTGTGCAAACTGTTTATATTTGGGGATCTCTCTTCCTGCATTCTTTAATGTGCTTGAACAATATCCTATTTTTAAGCTGTAAAATCACTCATATAATGTGCACTTATGTATAATGATCTTGCTGATATAGCCCAAAAGTTTCAGGTGGAAAAAAAAATCGTATATGATGTGCACCCTTAACTTTTCAAGATTTTATTAACTCTTTTAGAGCAGATGTCGACTATTAAAGGAGGAGTGAGGCTGATAAACAGCTTTAAACCTCAAAAAACCTGTCTTTACTAGGAAAAATATTTGACATGTTGACTTGTGACATCTAATCCCTGCGCCTGCATAAGTAACGAAAAGCAAACAAATGCAAAAATGGCATCGACATCTGGCGAGAGTGCAAAGCGAATTCACATTGCAGAATACTCAGTGGGCAACATTTTGTGTATATTTTACTATTTAGAATTGGACTCTGACTTGTCGGACTCCGATTTTGGTGGAAGTGATCTGAATATCGAGATTGAAAATGAAACTGAGGTATCGGCATCATCTGCGTTCACCTGAGAGGACCACCACTTACAATGACAACATGTACAAACCAGGTTGTGTTGCACTGTGTCCTCTGCTGCTATCCGCCGACACCGCTGCTGGTGTAGCCAGAGATGGGGTGAACACATAGTGAGAGTGGCCACAGAACCAGCAACAGACGTTTTGTGTTGATTTATGAGTGAAACCATTGCTTTGTGTGCTTTTCAGAAAACAACCCTGTACCCGCTCACTATTCAACACCCCATCGTGGCAGCCAGAGATGCCTAACTTGTGGCAACAGCACACTGCACGCAGCAACAGGCGTTTTATGTTCATTTATGTGAGAAACTATTACTTTAAATGTATGTCTCCCAATTTTTATTGAACTAAAATGAATGTAAATTGCTCCATTATATATAAAATTTTATGGCAATTATTTCTTAAACACAGGCAGATTAATCGTAAGCAGACATGTATTGAATTTAATTCACTGTTTTGACTTTCAGTGATAATTAACCTTTTTAAAGCCAAACAGAGAGTAATGCATGGAACCCTGAACCTACTGTTTTCACAAAAATGTGGGGTCTGATATATGTGTAATTCAAAGATAATTTATCAAAACACCAATAAATAAAGTAATTATTATAATCTGATTTTTTAAATTAATGTGCCAGCCGTGGAGTGTAATGCAGACTCGCAGAGCATAGCCAGTAAGTGTGGAAGCACAAAACACATAAACAGTTGCCAATGCTATGTTACACCACTAGTAACTGGAAGCAACATCGGCACAAAAACTATGCATCAGGTGCTTCATGAAATGCTTTTCCATGGCCTCGCTGCTGTAAGCAAGCCTAAGACCACTATGCACAATGCTTAGCATTGACTGGAGTAGTGTAATGTATGCTGCCAAATGAGCAGTAAAAATGTTCTTTGGAATGATGAAACATGGCTCACTATTTGGCAGCCTGATGGATGAATCTGAGTTGCAGAGATGCCAGGAAAATTCCACTTTCCTGATTGCATAGTGTCTACTGTAAAGTTCAGTAGAGAAGAGATAAGGGTCTGGGGTTGTTTTTCATTGCTTAGCCTAAGCCCCTTGGTTCCAGTAAAGTTAGTTTTCTGTTCCGGCAGGACTATGACCCACCTCTGGGATGAATTGGAATGCCCATTGCAAGCCAGTTCTTTTCTCCCAATACTGGTACCTGACATCACAAATTGTCTTTTGACTGAATGAGCCCATCCTCCCAAAGACGCACTCCAGAATCTTGTGGAATGCATTTCTATAAGAGTGGAGGCTGTTATATACAGGTGTGATGGTCAGGTATCTACACATAGTCATGTAGTGTACAGTACATCCCCAAAATTCACGGGGATTATGTTCCTAGAGCACCCACGAATTGTGAAAAACCGTGAATTTTGGATGTGGTTAAAAAAATGCCTATTTTTATAGTTTAAACCCTAAATATGCCCCAAAACACTTTAATTCAATTTCAAACTCCGCTTAATACATTACATAAAAAAAGAATGTAAAGGTAAACCTGTATACTGTACTGCTATGTCTCCCGCAGTGCTAGAATGTAAAATACCAATGTTACCGCTGTATGTACTGTAATTTATGCAAGCACGTTTTCATTGCCAGAAGCCTTAGAAGGTGCAAGGTGTTTCGTTGGCATCTTGGGGCTTTAACCATTAAACTGACACTTATTTATCTATCTATCTACTTGGGGGTTAATGCATCCCTGGACGCCAAATACTTTTTTTGCTACACTTTAAGTAAACGTCACAATTCACAAAGAAAAAATGAAATTTTAATAGAACACTTTTTTTTTCCATGCAAAGAGCATCACAATTACTGCAACACTGATCATTTAACACACTGTTAATGAACTGTAAAAACTATTAAAAAAAAAAAAAAAAACTACTGGAACAATATGTACAAGGTGCAACTGACGCCTTGGGTGAAATTCAGTAAATCACCGAGCCAACTGTGCTTGAACTGGCTGTACTCAAGCACACAGAGGTAAGTGCTGATGCTTGCAGGCTAGTCTAGTGCAGCGGCTCAATCCCTGGGACAGTGAGGCTGCCATGCTGCAGGGTGTCACGCTTGGGTCACAGAATTGCACAGAAACACAGGAGATTGTAGAGACAGGAACTTTAAACAAACATGTCTCTTTCAGAAGTAAAATGAGCTCAGTATGCAGTTATTTCTCGATTAAAGAATAGACAAGCATCATAGGGGAGCACAACGGGAGTGGGACCCCCAACAGGAGCAGAGGATGTCTGGGGGAGGAGAAAGAAACAAAGCAGTCAGCCAAAAAGGACAGGTGCTGTTCAGGCTTTTAAGTATGCGTAGCGTCATGTGAGAAGCATATCACACGACAGAGCAGCCGCAAGTAAGCCCAGCAAGTAAGGGAGCAATGTGAAAGTAGTCTAACAGCGTTTTTTAAAAGGGGTTTTTAAGCAGTGTCTGTGTCTTCTAGGGATGCGTTCAGTCCCCCTGCTCACAAAGGGCTGGCAGTGGTCATGAGCTGGCTGCTTAACGAATGTACAGCACTGACTGATCAGCTCCAGTGCGCTCGCAAATGGCACTGGGAAATGACTATAGCTGGTTGTGGCAGTTTAAGGGTTAAGAGGAACAAAACGGAAAACACAAGAACACTCAGCAGCAAGGAGAAATGAATAACGTTGTAGCGGTCCGGTGCCGATAAGATTCCCACCGTTGAGAAGACGGTGATTTATTTATTTTTATGGTGGAGATTCCAGGGACGCACCCAGCCTTGGCCCGACCCGCATGCACAAACAAACAGAGACAAAAATAAAGCAAACCGGTATTCAAACAGCAAGTCAAGAATGTAATGAAAACAAATTAAATAAATGAAAACAACAATACCACACCTGTTCCCCTTACAACGATTACACATTAAACACAACAAAGAAGAAACAAAACACACACACAGTAAATAATGAAAAACAGCAATGGATGAAATGTAATGATGAAAATAGATATTCCGGAGATCCGCACGTTGAATGGGAATGTAAAGAGTCCTATCGCTAGTTCCTAAAATGGTGAAGACGGATGGACGGGTTCAGGAGCGCTCCTTTCTTTGCAGGATGGCCATGAATCCACTTACAGTCCTCATGTAAACAGGCAGACGGCAGACAATCCAGATGCCAACCACGAAACGATTCAGGACAAAAAGAATAAGTACAGGTAACCCAACAGAAGACAGACAGACAGACAGACAGGAACTTGAAACACAAATTACAAAAACTTTTTTTTTTTTGCTTTTGGTCACCGGCCCCCTTTTTAAAAGCCGTGCTGACATCCTTTGACGCCAGTAGCCCCAGCACCCTCAGCAGAAGACCAATCAGAGCCACTGCAGGGACTGCTGGGAGTTGCAGTTTCAAATTCTGTTGGCTACTTTTACCATCCCAAGCCGTGTTTTCCTCTACAGTTGCTTCCTGTTCTCTCTACAGTACAGTATTACCACGAAAAAAGCCATAAAAATTGCGGAGGATATGTGCCGTTTCTGCTAACAATTATTAGATAGGTTCTAAGGAAAAATCCACGAATGACTGAGCCCGCGAACTCTGAACCACGACTTTGCGGGGGTCTACTATATATACAAATGCAGTATGCCCTAGATGCTCAAGGAAAAAAGCTCAAAGCAGCACAGTTACTGGTTTAATTTGTTGTTGAGTAACCCTCAGAAAATCTGTTAACCTAATGTAACAGTTGTAATTGTTATAAATTTGTGTGTATTTTCATAAAGTATATATACACACTAAAGGAATGAAATGTTGATTGCATTGTTAGGAATGCTATACAATATTTAAACACATATACATATTGTGTGTGTGTGTGTGTGTGTTTACTCTGTGTTTATAAAGTGCCTTTAGATAGTGTTCACTATATAAAGAAATTATACAAAAGGAAAAGAAAAACTAATTTTGTAATTAATAAAAATTATGCTTTGCAGAGTCAAGTTTACAGAAGTCAGCCAGACCTTGTTGCAACTGGATATGACGTCTCAGGGCAGCCTGTATCTGGTCCCACAAATTACTCATATAGTCACTATCATGATAATGTGGACGGCCTCCAGGGCTTTTCAGAATACCCTTACCAACCAGGATATGTGCCAGATAGCACTTGGCCATCAGTGGAACAAGGTGAGATTTGAACATACTCATTTTTCCTGATTTTGAAGGGGATCTTTCAGCTTTAAATCTTTAGTATGCCAAATACAATGTGTTTGCTTTGAAAGGTTCCCTTGTGTATTACTCCTACTTTTAGATCCCTGTGACTATAAGTAGGTGTTCCAGTCAATTTCATTATTAGTAACTCAGTTTTTGCTTTGAATTGAACTCTTTACTTAATCAGCTCTTCATTTTCTGTGCTAGCTCAGTATTTAAAACTACATGTATAATGTGTAATTTTAATAATGTAACAAGTTTTTAAAGATGTATATTATTGTCAGAGGTTTGATAAACATAGAGAGAGAGAGTGTGTGTATATATTTATTTATAATATAATATTTATATTCTTTCGGCTGCTCCCGTTAGTGTTTGCCACAGCAGATCATCTTCTTCCATATTGTCTTCTGCATCTTGCTCTGTTACACTCACCACCTGCATGTCCTCTCTCAGTACATCTGTAAACCTCCTCTTAGGCCTTCCTCTTTTCCTCTTGCCTGGCAGCTCTACCGTTAACATCCTTTTCCCAATATACCTGGCATCTCTCCTCTGCACATGTCCAAACCAACGCAATCTCACCTCTCTCTGACTTTGTCTCCTAACTGCCCAACTTGAGCTCACCCTCTAATGTACTTATTTCTAATCCTGTCCATCTTCGTCACACCCAATGCAAATCTTAACATCTTTAATTCTGGCACCTCCAGTTCTGTCTCCTGCTTTCTGGTCAATGCCACCGTCTCCAACCCATATAACATAGCTGGTCTCACTTCTGTCCTGTAGACCTTCCCTTTCACTCTTGATGATACATGTCTGTCACAAATCACCTCTGAAACTGTTCTCCAACCATTCCACCCTTCCAGCACACTTTTTCACCTCTCTTTCACAATCCCCGTTACTCTTAATTGTTGATCCTAAGTATTTAAACTCATCCACCTTTACCAACTCTACCCATTGCATCCTCATCATTCCTCTGACCTCCCTCTCCTGTCTAATCTTGTCTGTCAACCTGTCCATCACCATTGCAAATAAGAAAGGGCTTAGAGCCGATCCCTGATGTAATCCCACCTCCACGATGAGTGCATAAGTCACTCCTAGTGCAATTCTCACCACTGTCACACTTCCCTCATACATATCGTGTACAACGCTTATGTACTTGTCTGCCACTCCCGACTTCCTCATACAATACCACAACTCCTCTCGAGGCATCCTGTCATATGCTTTCCACAAAGATGCAATTCAACTCCTTCTGGCCTTCTCTATACTACTCCATCAACTCCCTCAGATCAAAATTGCATCTGTGGTGCTCTTTCCTGGCATGACACCATATTGCTGCTCACTAATCATCACCTCCCTTCTTAACCTAGCTACCACTCCTCTTTCCCATAATGTATCCCCCTATAGTTACTACAGCTCTGCTGATCCCCCTTATTCTTAAAAATCGGTACCAGTACACTTCTTTTTCACTCCCCAGGCATTCTCTCACTTTCCAAAATTCCATTAAACAATCTGGATAAAAACTCCACTGCAATCTCTCCTAAACACCTCCATGCTTCCACAGGCATATCATCTAGACCAACAGCTTTTTCATTCTTCATCATTTTCATAGCTGTCCTTACATCCTCCTTGCTAATCCGCTGCACTTCCTGATTCACTATCTCCACATCACCCAATCTTCTCTCTCTCTCTCTCATTCTTTTCATTCATCAACCTCTGAAAGTACTCTTTCGATCTGCTCAACACACCCTCCTCACTATATGTATGTATGTATGTATATATATATATATATGTATATGTATGTGTATATGTATATGTATGTGTATATGTATATGTATATACAGTAATCCCTCGCTGTATCGCGCTTCGACTTTCGCGGCTTCACTCTATCGCGGATTTTATATGAAAGCATAACTAAATATATAACGCGGATTTTTCGCTGCTTCGCGGGTTCTGCGGACAATGTGTCTTTTTACTTCCTGTATATGCTTCCTCAGTTGGTTTGCCCAGTTGATTCATACAAGGGACGCTATTGGCGGATGGCTGAGAAGCTAACCAATCAGAGCACGCAGTTAAGTTCTCCTGACTGAGAAGCTAACCAATCAGAGCACGCAG